>PYAF01000602.1:1417977-1435781 GCA_007407185.1 Glycine tomentella
AGTGCCAGTGGTCAAAGGTGTCAAACCTTTTTTCCATTGTCTATATTTTCCGCTCCTTTCACAACCAATTAACACAAATGACGTCCTTCCTATTTTTCCGGTTTTTGTGTCACTCCTCATTACAACGGCTACAAAACCATTCTCAAATGCAACCCCACGAGCCCATTTCAATACCGCATCACGAGATTCAAACACCTACATAAATGGATAATTCATTTTTAATCTTCTTAATTTCGTCATTTAACAACTTTAACTACATTCAAAAGCACATAAATACCTCAGTCGTGTTGAATGCTGCAGAACAATCAACTACACAATCATTGTCTTCAACCGCATCAGGGTCCGCTCCTATGTCTTCATCCATATAATTTTCTTCCGACAAAATACTTTCATATATCCACTCATCGGTGTCCATCCTTACAACTACACATTTTATTTAATCATTACTAAAAACACACACAAATAAGTCACCATTTACATAACCAATTCATAAAATAACATTTTTAAAATTACTCATTAAAGTCTTAATAATCATCTACATACATAAACAATCCACAAATTTCACAATTGTATTTACTCACACAAATAATTTTAGAAATTAAACTCAATTGTAATTGAATCCAAAAAATGACTTTCCGTATTAATTCTGTCAAATAAGTATTAAAAAAACTAAGGTAAATTTTCCTTAAATATATGTTTTAACCATTTTTTTAAAATTTTGTTCCTCAAACTGCTGATTTGATACCATACGGATTGGTCAATCCGTACGACAACAAAAAACCATTACCCACCTCTGCAACCGCTGCAACCCCGATCACGACTCCGACACCCACCACCACGCGACAACTCCGACGAAAGCAACACAATGTCACCCAAAACCACCAATGCATAGCGTTTCCAGCAATCAACATGCAAAAAATTAAGTGAATGAGGTTTCAAAAGGGAAAGCGGAACCAACGAGGTCTGTTACATACATATAAGAGGAAAGCAGCTGCCAGGGGTATTTTTGGAAGGTCAAATAAATAATGGTGTAGGAGAAATTATGAATGGTGTAGGAAGCTGGTGCCCTTAACTTGTTGCCTTGCTGGTCCACGTTAAACGCAGTCATAAAAAAAAAAAATCACAGCATGAAGTTGAAGTTCACCTGATAAAATTGCAAACAATATGTTATTAATAAACATAGCTGTCATGGACTCTTCTATTTTCCATTATTTTATTTTTTTATAAAAAGAGGAAATATTCTAAATCCTTTCTTTCCTTTTTTCGATATAAGTCTTCTAATTTTTTTCTTGTGGAGAACGAGTGTCAAAGATCGTATTAGATATACACGTGTCATTTTCTCACTCCACCAGTTTTCAATCCTAATTTTCCCTTTTCCATTTTCCATTTTTTGTCTTGCTACTTTTCATTTATTTGTTATATACTGTGAGGAAGAACATCAAAACCCAAACGAAAAGAAAAAAATAATAATCAAAGTACAAAAACAAAGAAGAAGCGCAAAATGAAGAGTGCGATTTGTGGGAGAATTCTCTCTCCCAACCACGTCTTCAAACCAGGTTCTTCTCTCAGATTTCGGTTTCGATTTCTTTGGCACTTCGACACTGTGGTTTCTTCTGCTTTCTGATGAGAATGGTTTTTTTTTTTTTTTTAACGTATTAAATTCTTTAAGTGTTCTTTAGTTTCTGGTGTTTAGAGGAATTGGGGTTTGGTTATTATTTGTTGGGGTTCTCATTGTGTTCTTTAGTTTACCCTAAAATAAAAAAGTTTCAATTTTTTTTCTTGAATTTGTTGACTGGTGTGAATGTTTTGGCAATCAGTAGTTCACGAGCTTCAATTCTTTGATTAAGTTACAATTTTTGGGAATTGGGTTAGCATAGTGTGTTTGATTCCATACCTCTTGTTCTTCCCTTGCTAGAATTGCGGTTGTAGTTCTATTTTATGTTTTTTGCTTTGTTCTATTTCTTTAAGAGTTTTTTGTTCTTAGAGAAGTATACCTGATTGGGAAGATTGATTTTTAGTTTCCCTGCTGAACTCTAGGAACTACAATTGTAGTCTCAGTCTGCTAGATGATGTTGTGTGGTCCTATATATTGTTAAATATTAGGTATATGTATGAAAAGTAAACTGATGTATCATCATCAAGCTGATGTTATAAGTGAAAGTGACTGAGGTTGTGAGTAGGTTTCACTTTGATGAACCCTTCCAAGCAAAAGAGTGATGTTAATGATTTATATAAATTGATTCACTGGGTTTAGTAATGTTTTTATTGTGATGTTTTTAATCAAGCATTTGCAATGATGAGATGAATTAATGGACAGCAATAACATTTTTATGATAGATTATTTGATGCTGTTAAACCAGCCCTGCTTGTTCTATACTGATCTTGGTTTGTTACAATTATCTCCCTGCCATCTTATGCATCTTTAGGGTTTAGGGAAAAACATGCACACCTCCACAGGCCACAACCCCCACTAACTATTAGTAGCCCTGGTCTCCATGAACTTTCTTATTATCAACAGCATTTTGTTTGTTATTTTAACTAGTTTTGTTTATCATGCAATGTAAATGACTAATTCTCTTGTCCTACAGTAATTCATCCGTGTTGATCCCATTGCCATAATTCACATCAAAATAAAATTTTAATTTTGTTTAAATTCTTTCACATTATGAAATATAAAATAATTCCTCAAAACATTGATCTTATTTTAAAAATTCCAATCTAAGGAGTTATTAGTGATAAATTGATTAATGGATATTGTTAGTTCTGCCAACAAGCTTGTTATCCAATTGGCATCTGCTCAAGTCTTTTTAAGATTTTGCTGTGATGATGAAGTCATAACTTCAATTGTCGACCAGGCTGCCTTACCTTTCCCCTTTGCCAATCAAATACTTTCAGCCCATATACAGATAACAATAAATTATTAGATCCAGATTAAAGGATAATTTGCTACGTTTTGCAAAATTTGAGAGCATAAATTGGAAGATTTAAAAGTCCATGATGGTACTTGCAATTTCCCTTCCCTAATGTTTTTAAGGGTTGTGTAGACTGTACATTTTTCTGGAGCCTTTATTTTCATTCCCTTTTGGTAATTTTCATGCTTATATTATTTACTTCGTGAGTGTGTGAAAAATCCTGTATTTTTTCTTATTCAAGCATATTTGTGATGCCTTTAGAAATTCATCCTAATAAATGTTCACTGGGTGGTAGACAGGTTTATATGTTTCTGATTTATATTATATCTCATTTGTTTCCCGATTTATTTTGTGATTGGGAATATTTTTGCATCAACCAAATTGTGTTGTATCCTATGTAAATGGTTGAGTGCTTCAACTACACATATTGAAGATTTGCATTACAGGGGACACACATTCAATTTGTAAAGGACCATACTCCAATCTTTGCGTACCCATGGCTGTATTGGCAACAGGACCTGGTAAAGGAGGCGGGGTGCTGGAAAAGCCCGTTATTGAAAAAGTCACCCCTGGCCGTGAGTCTGAATTTGATTTGAAGTAAGCAGGAGTTTGGACTATTGATCTTCAAATTAAGATTTTCTAATTGGGAAAATTTTATTAGGGAACTTTGTGTTTTCTAATGTGATAAGGAGGGGACTATCATTAAAAGCTATAAGTATATCTTATGATATTTTCCAATAAACAAAGGGAAATTGGTAAGGTCATTTTCAAAGGGGATCCCTGTTGTTAGTGATAAGAATTCAAGTTGTGGTAATTTTCAGTATCTTGTGGAAGAACAAAGATGGTAATGGACATACCTCAAACTAATTTCTCTTTTCCTTTTCTACATTTTCTTCAAAATAATTTGGCTTGTCATTTGGAAAATATGAACGGATGTTTAATTATGCCTTAACCATAACAAAAAAAAGAGATCCATTATAGTGCTTTAGGTCTGAGTTGATCATTTCATGCTTATTGTAGAATTTTCTGGGATATCTCATTTGGGTATGTAACTATTTCTTTCTTTGCAGAATAAAACAAAAGAAAGAACATTTGATTCTGGTTTTTCTAAGATGTGCAGGAAATCAAGGAAATCGGCACCACCGTATCGTGTAATATTGCACAACGACAACTTCAATAAACGGGAATACGTTGTCCAAGTACTGATGAAGGTCATCCCTGGAATGACCCTTGATAATGCAGTTAATATCATGCAAGAAGCACACTACAATGGATTGTCAGTGGTGATCATCTGTGACCAAGCTGATGCTGAAGATCATTGCACGCAGCTAAGAGGCAATGGGTTGCTCAGTTCAATTGAACCTGCAACTGGTGGCTGCTGATGCAAGTTCACCTTAAATCTCACTGGCTTTTATGCTATTGAAAGGTGAGATGGAACTATTAGCAGGTGTACATAAGTTCCCCCTCTTGAAGGCTTAGAAACCAAAAAAGAAAATATATCTTGTGTAAAAACTTGGCCTTATGTGAACGAACCTATGATTAAGACATGTGATAGTTGTGATTTTGAATAAAGAAGTGCACAACATATTAAAGCTAATAGCTGATGAAATGATTGTGGTACCACAGCACTGTTATGTTACTTGATAACAATAGGATCTAAATCTGCATGTGGAAAGCATATAAAATTTAGATCCTCTCATTTATTTATTTATTCATAGCACAGCACTGTCATGTTACTTGCTAACAATATGGTTTAAATCTGTTATTTATAGGATTCAACCATATAATTCACAACCTTTGTGTGTGATTTTTGAAATCGTGAGTTTTAAAAGCAACTTGAGCATATCCCTTGACCTTTATGATTTTTAAAACCATGGATTTTAAAAGTAATACTTTAGCATATCCCTTTGATGCAGGTGCAGATTAATATGCTATTCTTGCAATGTTACTTAGTAGACTTTGAGTGATTATCATTCTACACATTGTATTCACATATTTTTAAGTCATTAAATAACGGATGAGTTTGTTTAAAATAATAAAAAAAAAACTTTAAAATAAGTGTTTTTATATTAGTGTTTTTTTAAGAAGCAAATAGATTTGTTTCATATAATAAGTAGAAATAGTTTAGACAAACAAACTAAAAAAATAGAAAATTACATTTTTTTTTAAAAATAAATATTTGTTTTAATAAGCTTAAACACACTGACCAAGAAAGTTTTACTCCATATTTTAGTGATTCAATTATTCAAACATAACGTCAGTTCAACTCCCCCGGCTCCCGGAAAGAAAATCAAAACGTTCTGGTTTAGTTCAAAAGAAACTATCATTTTCTTCCTCGCAAGGATTTTTTTCTTAGTTTTTCAAGAATATGATGTTTGGTATTTTTTTATTCATGAGAATCAAATTTGAATACTAGAATTTATTATAACTGCACACATTATTTAATGTTTAACTAATTGAACTAGATTTTTTCTTGCAACATGATATTTGGTGTGTCAAATATGATTTTCTTTAAATACTTCTAATTTTTAAAATGTCAAATATAACATATTAAATACTTTTAATTTTTTAATTATTTTTTGTCAAGGCTCTAAATAACATTTTTTAGGAACAAGTAATGCTTTAATGGAAACCATAAAAAAGTAGGTACTGAAAAATCCCGTATGTTAAAGCTAAATAAAAAATACCACTGAATCACACTAACATATTTAAAATTATCACACTAACATATTTAAAATTGTCAAATTTTATGAAAAATATTTGCATAACAAAACTTATCCAAATTTATAATTTTATTAAAT
The DNA here is from genome assembly GCA_007407185.1 of Glycine tomentella. Lineage (NCBI taxonomy): Eukaryota > Viridiplantae > Streptophyta > Magnoliopsida > Fabales > Fabaceae > Glycine > Glycine tomentella. The sequence goes on from PYAF01000602.1 coordinate 1,423,691, forward strand.
TAATCGTTAAAAATTATCTTATTTTATGATTGGACTTATCCAAAGTGCATTTTGCACTTTTGAAGGTAAAGTGCAACAATCCTTTTTTTGTCTTAATTTTTCAATTTATGAGATAAAATGAACCCTAACTAATTTGAAATTCAATAAGAAGGTAAGTAAAACTTGGTCAAAAAGTAAAATGTGCCTTATCTAAATCCTTCATTATATTAAACAATCCAAATCTTGATTTATTATTAACAAATTAAAGATATATCACTAAATAAAAAAGAAAAACAACAACTTAATACTGTGTGAAAGCATTGCACCATTGACATTTACATTCTTAGATGAAGATCTAGTACATCCTCTTTTCTAGGATCTTATGCTCATTATCCTTATTTTCTTGTCTCTTTCCCATGCTACTTTGTTTTTGTTCTAGAAAAGGGAAAGTAATTTACCATGATTTCACAACCAATTTTCTGGGTTGAATCAAATTAGGATATGAAGAAATTAAATAACTTCTTGATGTGGTGCTTCTTAACTTGAATGTCTAATTGAGGTTCCTTTACCAAAAACAACCCTTGATACATCAAATACCTTCTTTTTTTTTTTGTCTAGACCATCTATTCTCCACTAGAGACAATCATTTTTGAGCGGGATAGGACAACAATGAATGATAAAGTTCTCCCTTTAAGTATTTAACACAGTTACATACTCAAGACTCAAATTCAATCAAATAAGGCTTTTGAATTAATAATCTTCATACTACTTATAATCTACAATGATCATATTGGTCATTCCTTATCCTTCATAGTTATAAATCTTGATGTTGAAATGTGGAGATTTTGGCTACTTCTATCCACAAAGAAAACCCCTAGGTATATTACTATTTTAACCCCTTTTCAAATGTTGACGTGTACAAAATTTGGGGTAATTAGGTAATTTTTTCTATTTTGTCCTCATCCTTGATCTGAAGAGAAAGGAGTATAGGTGGCCAAAAATCTGAATTTCTCCTTTTCATTTTTTCTTCTCTTTCTCTTTTTCAGTCCTTCTTCTTCTCTCTTTTCTTCCCTCCCCATAAACCCCTTGCCTCCCCCTCCCTGCGCCCTCTTCGTCATCAACTCCCCCCTCCTCCACCACTTTGATCATACCCCCAACGCTCCCTCATTGTCATTGTGACTACAAATCACTCTATCAACCAGAATTTGTTCCTCTAATTCAACTGAATCCATCTCGACTAATTGACCCAAGCATGGTAGTTGAAACTATGAAGAGATATTTCAATATTCAGCTGAAGTTGCTAGACAAGTCGGCATATAGGAAGCCATATCCTAAGTGGCTCAACAAGATGGGGCCTTTGTCGAGTGATTTTATAATTCCAAATTTCACAACCTTCCCTGGCAAAGACAATAAGTCTGCAGTGGAACGCAGTGTTCGATTTATTGCAATGTGGAAAGGCTAGCCTGAATGAATATTATAAATTGCAGTTGTTTTCATTATCTTTAACAGGAATTGCATTTGCATGGCTTCCTCCTTGTCGCCTTACTCTATTCAAAGCTGGACAAACATGGAAAGGTGCTTCCATTATAGAACTCAACTTAAAGCTACGGTAGTTGACTTAATGAATTTAAAACAACAAAGGGATGAGACAATTGTTGACTTCATAAAAAGATTCAGAAAGTTGAGTAGAAAATGCACGGTACAACTTCCAGGGTCTAAATATGTTGTCATAATTGTGGATAACATGCACCCCTGACAAAGAGAGATGTTGCTTACACAAGAATATTCATTTTTGAACCACTTAGCAACACAAGCTTCCATAATTGAGCATTTTGTTATGGATAAGCAAAGTAAAACTAACCAAGAAAATGAGCCATGTCTAGTCTCAACTAAAGATCATGATGAATCTAGATAAGCAGTTGATTATCACGATGATTACGCAGTTGATGTCATGGCAGCCTAGTTTCATGTGAAATGTTGTCTAAAAGTGTTGATGGGTTGGAGCGTATTGGATTAATTGAAGTTGGGGGCATACAACAGTGCTATCTTAACACCCAAATTTTGTTGCAAAATGGCTGTCGACTAAGGTGGATTTTGACTAACTTTTATGTTAGCCGAATGAGGAGAAAACTAGTTTGGTTGAATACGAAATTGATGACTTATCAATATTAGCCAAACAATAAGGTTAGCATAACATGCACAGAGTCAATATGGCTACCTACAATGTTATCCGAATTGGCAGAATTGCAAATTTCGGCTAACATTAAGCATTAGAAAATTAGCTAAATTAAGTCAAATTTAATTTAATAAAGATATGATGATATTTTCCACGATTTTCTGATATTCAAATAGCTTGTAACGGTTAAAACTAATCAATGATAGTGCTCCCTAAAAATAGGAAGCAGTTGTCATCTTCTTCATTACCTTCTAGAAAAAGGAGAAGGTGTCTAGATTTTAGGAGTAACTGCCATAAGATAAATTTGACTCAAAATCAGTTAACCAAAATCAATTGTTGCTTGCCAAATTCAATTGCCAGAATTAGCCGATCAACGTAAAACTAGTTGAATGACCCCCAAAGTTACCTATATAACTCCTAAACTACGATCTAGAAAGTTATCAAGTAGAAAAACATGGTTCGGTTGGGAATTTGAGTTTGTAGTCTATAAATAGGCCTTGTACTTCAAATTTTTCAAAACAATCAATCCAATACACAAGCCTATTTTATTCAATATTTCGTCATTTTGTCTTTTATCTTTTTACATCACAACTTTCCTTTACTGCTTCCATTTACAAGTTTTCATTTACAACCCTTCGTTTATAGCTTTCCACCTTTTTGTTGGATCAGGCTGAGAATTTAGAATGAGAGTTGAATAGATTCTTTCAAAATCTTTATCAAATCATTTTTAACACCGATTAAAAATAACCTTTTAAATCAATCAAAGTTTTCTCAAAAGATCTTTAGAAAACAGAAACTTTTATAATGACAATTTGAAATCAATTTCACTCCCAAGATGATTACAAAACACAGAGTTATAAAGAATAAGAGAATCACATGAGTTTACATTGGTTTAGTCCAATTCAGACCTACATCCAGTTTGTTCTAAGTCCTCTTAAAACATCCATTATATAGAGAACACTAGTACAACCACTATGCACACACAATTTTCTAATAGAAAACAAATCCTTCTGTTGAACCCTACAAGAAAAAATCCAGAATTTGAAACTCTGTCAATTCTTCAACATCCCTGATAACTCTAATCAAGAACAACACTCTAAAAAGATTAAAAGATAAGGATCAAATACACCTGAAATGTGTAACTCATCGATCTTCAATATTTCTTCACAAGTTGATCAATACATGATTGTGAAATGAGTGATTCTTTGATCAATTTCAATCTTCAGACATATTACAATGTTATTCTTATTTAAGACTCTCTTGAAATGTTTTTCACAAATTCTAAAGGAATCAAGAGTCAGCTAAAAAGAAAACACATAGGGATATATATAAATTTTGATAGTTAAAACAGATCTAATAGATTATAAAAATAGGTAATTGATTAATTCGTTAAAATCCCTTTTGTTCTGCAATTCCAAGAACTGGTTAATCGATTATCAGAAAGGGTAATTGATTAATTTGTTTCAATTTGAGAACATCGGTTCCTTCTGTGTTGATTGGATAATCGATTATCAAGTGTGGTAATCGATAGATTCAGACAAAGAGATTCTCTTTATTTCCTTGAGCTGGATAATCGATTATTCTAAACTGCATAACCTTTCTTCTTCTGAAACTGTCTTAGTCAATTGATTACCAAATAAGGCAATCAATTAATTAGATGTTGTTAACCAAATTTCAAGTTGAAGTGAGTTCTTAAGAAACTTAGAGATGAATAAATATTCATCTACTTCACAACTGATCAAACATTAAGCATGTAAAAGATAAAAAAAAAATTAAAGTACACATATGCCTAGACTAAAAACATCAATATAAATGCCTCATCTATCAAAATATGTTAGGCATTGTAAAATTATCAAACCAAAAACTAAACTAGGAGATTAATGCTCTTGAAGCTTTGTTTTAACACCTTTATTTTGTCGTAAATCTTCTTCTTTTTCTTTGTTCACCTACGCTAAGTGTTTTTTGAAATAGCTTATGAACCCATATGCATTATTTAAGAAGCAAAGTCTCCTTCTTGGAAAAAATGTTTGATCATTATTTGAGATCGTATTGAAGTAAGGTTGATCGAAACATATTTTGATTAATTTTCCATTTTTACACGATAATATTTATCATTGATTCTAAGTTCAAATACACTTAAAACTCTTCATTTTTTTATAATATTATGTAAAAATAAACTCAAATTCTTTTTTATAAATTCAGTATTCATTGTCAATTTTTATCCAACTCAAATAAGACTATTATTTCCAATAAATGATACATGTTATTTAAACAAAAATATACAGTACACACTATCAATTAATTGCATTGGACATTTACACCAATAACTTGAATTAACTTGATGCCAGAAATGCTAGCTTCTGTATGATTTTAAAAATTTGGACGTTAATTTATTGTGAAAAAACATAGATCCTAAAGTCGAATTCAAACACACTATAAACACCATAAATGTCATTGATAGAGTAGTAATTACAGAATTTCATAAAGCTGCATCACCTTTTACTTTTAAAAATTAGTGAATAAGTCAAGAAAAATTATTCTAATTGATAAAAATCGGACTCACTCTAAAAAGACATTTAAATCTAACTGTTGATATAATAACTTTAATTAATAATTAATTTATAAATATTTTTATTGGTAAAGATCCAACTCATGGCATCACCTTTTATTGAGTGTAAAGCATACCTATAGGCTATAGTAACTCTTCTGGTTCCAAGTTGCCGAAATTTGTTTTATAAAAAAAAAAAAAAAAAAAAAAAGTGAATAAAAAGCTAAAGTAATTAGTCATGATAGCAATAGATGACCTCAAATGTTGAACATCACGGAGTGCCTACGTCGGTCCCATTATACTAATCATTATTCAACATGCGATGTCTTCCAAGTTCTAAATTCTAATATCATTTAGATTAGGTCAACCCACAGGCCATAGCAAGGACAGTATAAAGGAGCAGGTTTTCATACATTACTTACTAATGAAATAATATGACGCTATAATTATGAAAAAATTAAATTAAAATTGATTAAAAAAATTATAATATCTTATTATCATTGACACAAATTATAATGACTTATATATTTAGGTTATTCAAATTAATCTTTAAATATGAAATAAATTTTATTGCGTAAATTCATAATATCTAATAAATATTAATTATTATTTTATTTTGTTACAATATATATCAAGAAAAAAAAGATAAGTATTTTACAATTAATAGTATTTTTTATTTTCTCATATAATTTTTGTAATAATATAGGAGTATCAAATTAATGAATAACGGAAAAATTTTCCAAATGTATAGTAGTACGTAGAATGAGTTTCAAAGTAAAGATACCATTTGACCAGCATCGTCCCACACTAACCGCGCTTATCCCAATAATAACACCTACATTTAAGTCTCTTAAACATTAATTAATCAACCACCGATAAAGCTATAAGCTCTCATTACAACCAGCTTTCGGCTTTCCCAAGACCAAAAACCCCACTCACCAAACAAGAAAAATCAAGAGCCATAGTCAATGTCAATTATGAGGGAATAAATAAAATAACCCAACATTTACTCTATTAAACCCCAAAACACAAAGCTTATGTAACTCTTTCCTCGTTGTTAAACAACATGCAATGCCAAAACCAAGCTTTCCCAACAAATCATCCAAAGCTTCTCCTTTCTTTGTTAAAATCCAATAATCTTGACGTGAACCTTTCTCATCCCAAAATAAAACCCCCAAAACCCGAACCCAATTTCCCATAACTTCACACTTTCACTTCTATCTAATGGCACCTCTCACTTATCTCTTCTTCCCACTTTTCCTTCTCTTTGCCTTAACACACTCCAGAACCACACCACACTCTTCCAAAACGACACTCCTCGACGTCGTTTCCTCCCTCCAAAACGCACACAATGCCGTTGCCTTCACCCACCACCACCTTAACCAACACCAACGACAACAAGATGCCTCGCTTCTAACGTCGTCGTTTGGTGTTCACTTACATTCCCGAGCCTCAATTCAGAAACCCTTCCATAGAGACTACAAATCGTTAACCTTATCTCGACTCGCTCGCGACTCAGCCCGAGTCAAATCTTTACAAACTCGCCTAGATCTCGTTCTGAAACGCGTCTCGAACCCGGATTTCCACCCGGCCGAGTCAAACGCCGAGTTCGAAGCCAACGCGCTACAAGGTCCTGTTGTGTCGGGAACGAGTCAGGGAAGCGGGGAGTACTTCCTCCGAGTCGGAATTGGAAAGCCACCGAGTCAGGCCTACGTGGTGCTTGACACGGGAAGCGACGTGAGCTGGATCCAATGCGCGCCGTGCTCCGAATGCTACCAACAATCGGATCCAATTTTCGACCCGGTTTCGTCAAATTCGTACTCTCCGATCCGCTGCGACGCGCCGCAGTGTAAGTCCCTGGACCTCTCCGAGTGCCGCAACGGTACGTGCCTCTACGAAGTCTCCTACGGCGACGGATCCTACACCGTCGGAGAGTTCGCCACCGAGACGGTGACGCTCGGCGCGGCGGCGGTGGAGGACGTCGCCATCGGATGCGGCCACAACAACGAAGGACTGTTCGTCGGCGCCGCGGGTTTGCTCGGCCTCGGCGGCGGAAAGCTCGCTTTTCCCGCACAGGTCAATGCGACGTCGTTTTCTTACTGCCTCGTGAACCGCGACTCCGACGCCGTTTCAACTCTGGAGTTCAACTCTCCGTTTCCGCGAAACGCCGTTACTGCGCCATTAATGCGGAATCCCGAGCTCGACACGTTTTATTATCTCGGATTGAAAGGAATCAGCGTTGGCGGAGAAGCTCTTCCGATTCCGGAATCGAGTTTTGAGGTTGACGCCATCGGCGGCGGAGGGATTATTATCGATTCCGGCACGGCGGTGACGCGGCTGAGGAGTGAGGTTTACGACGCGCTCCGCGACGCGTTTGTGAAGGGGGCGAAGGGGATTCCGAAGGCGAACGGCGTGTCGTTGTTTGATACATGCTACGACTTGTCATCGAGGGAGAGTGTGCAGGTTCCGACGGTGACGTTTCATTTTCCCGAAGGGAGGGAGTTACCGTTACCGGCGAGGAATTACCTGATACCGGTTGACTCGGTGGGGACGTTCTGCTTCGCGTTTGCGCCCACGACGTCGTCGCTTTCAATCATTGGGAACGTGCAGCAGCAGGGGACACGTGTCGGTTTCGATATCGCGAACTCGCTCGTTGGATTTTCTGCTGATAGCTGCTAGTAGTGGAAAAGCGTGCGGGGTAGTCTAGACGTAGAACAGAATCTCGTGCTTACTTTTAATTTCATTTAATTTAATATTTGTTTTTAATTTTCAGAATTTGTAACGGTGGAGTAAGGGAAAGGGATAATTTTTTTATATTATTATTTGCAATTGTAACGTGTGTGGCCATTCGGATAAGGCACAATGTAAGTTTGGCCAGCTGAATGGTGCTAAAATATAGAGTGAGTGAGGATGAGGAACTGGTGCTTATAAAATGGTGAGGGGTTGCCAAGTTTAGATTTTGACAAAGGTATTTTGGTAAATTAGTTCAAAAATTTGTTTATTAAATTACAAGTATATTATAAAATTAGTTATTGTAATAATTAAAAAATATAAAATGATATAAAGTAATAAATTATGAACATGTTTGGGTAAGATTCTTTAGAAATATTTCTAAAAGGAGAAAAAAATAAGATGAGTTTTTTCATAAGTAAAAATAAGTTCTCCTAATTTCTAGAAGTTCATTAATATAGTTTCTAGATGACATTTACAAATAAATTAATGAATTAAGCTTACTGAGAAATTCATTTCATTTTTTTTTTCTTATTTTTTTCTTTTAGAAGTGTTTATAGAAAAATTTATATCTAAATAGGTCTTATGATTAAGTTAAAAAAATAATAAAAAAATTTAATAAATATATTAAAGATAAAAAAGAAAGAAAATTTAAAATTTAAAAAAATATAATTTAATTAAAAAATGTTAGAAATTATTAAAAAAAATATTTATCAAATAATTAAATAAATTTTTTAATTATTAAAAATTATAAATTAATTGAAATGTGTTGTTGAAAATAGTTTAAATTAGAAGTGTTAAATAAAATTAAGTAGTGTAAAGTTTTTGTTGCATTAGACATTATTGAGAAATTAATTATTGATTACTTTTGCATTATTGAATAATAATAATTTATGGGAAAAAATGTGCTTAGTCTGCTCCCTGTTGTACTTTTTTAAGTATTTGTGACAGTGGTATAACATACATGTATAGGTTGAAGCGTGAGTTCACATGTTTTATGTGACAATTGCAACCAGATTTGTAAAAACAATCAGAATCATTCATTGTCAAAATAAGATCGCAGCCATTGAAAAGCTTCTTACGCACCGTGCATAAGAAGTTTCGCATGGCACGCCAAAACTCGCCTAGGAAGTGGTGCTTATAAAATGGTGAGGGGTACTAACTCGTCAAAACTCGCCTAGGCATCGATTTAAGAAATTAGAAAATTAAATTCTAAAAAATAAATCAGACGAATAAAAATTTAATTTAATTTTTTTTCACTTCTTGTACGTTTACTATTGATGGTAATATGAGAATTTAATATATAAAAAATTGCATAGAAGTATATAATACTTTTAGGTGATCACTCTCAATACTTTTAGGTTATTAATTTATTTATTTTTCTTTAAATACCAATCTATCTACACAATTACAGATTTATAAAATAAGAATCAAACTTTATCCCCCATCAATTTCATCTTTATAAATTTAATGTTTATTCGACTTGCTTTTAAACTTTTTTCTTTATATCACTAAAATACCAAACTCATAGATCGTGTGTTAAAATAGAAACATTAATTATCAATCTCTATTGATGTAATTTATTCAACTACAATTTTAAATTTATTATCCATATTTAAAACTGTAATATAATAATATTTATATGTATATTCTCATCTGAGTTATGATTCATTATAATAATTAGATACCATATATCTCATTACAATCTCAACATGATATTTCACATTTTGTTTCTCCTATTTGGTGAGTAAAATATCAATAAAACATTCAAGAAATGTTCTCTTTTTCAGAGTCACAATTGTAAAAATAAAAAATAAAAAAATTATTTTTACTGAGAAATTCTATGGTACCCGTATAAATTTTACGGGTTTTGGAACAGTTAAACTTTAAACCAAAAGTTTTTTTTTTCTCATCTTTCTCTTGCGTTCTCTAACAGCATCAGCTCTACCCCAAAGTCTGAAATCATGATCCTCTTCTCAATCTTATTAATTCATCTCTCTTTTTCCTCTTCACGAACACACAATATATACTTGAACCTAAATAGGTTTTTTTAATGAATAATCTAAATAGAATGGAATCAATGGATCCAACATAAAACATAAGGCATTGACACGCTTCCACGATGTTTAATGTCATTGCGCTAAGTTTTCAAAATTATTGACTTGGCTGAATGGAATTTTTTTAATGGGAAACTTTATGTCAAGTTGTGTTGCTGTTGTGTGAGACAATTTGTGAACGAAAACTTGGAGGAGAGATTCTGAGTTGCTGGGCACACTGCATCAAATTGGGGAGATGATGAGTACACTCAGATATGACTTTAATTAAAAACTTTAACATAAAATTTATTTATTGAATACACTTAGAAGTGGAGTATGGAAAAGTATATATAGTAAACTTCTATTTTGGTCCTCAAAGCGGACATGATTGGTCTCAATAAATTTACATATCTAGACTATTCAAGTGATATCTTTCTTATTCTTTTAGATTGTAGTTCTGTTTTAAACAACTAACTAATTACAAGGAGTATAGATGAAGCTCAAGTTTTATTGGCAATTACTTACATTCAGTAATGACATTGCAACTTAGATGGGCACTAGGCTCTTTTTTATTTACTAAAATTTATGGTATTGAAGATGATAAATATTTTTATTTCATATTTTAATTTAAAAAAGTATTATAGAGCAATATAAATTAATTAAATGAGAACAAGACAAAAATTTCTTGCTACTCAAAAATCATGGGACAATTTTTATCCCATATACAAAGAATTCAAAAGATACACATACTTCCACCTTTTTAATTTCTCAAGCATTATTTACTAATTACAACCACAATCTCATTATATCATGTATTTTGAATTCACATTATCTATTAATAATAAGAACTTTATCATATTATTTATTTCAAATTCACATTATCTATTAATTATATTAACCTTATAATGTCATGTATTTTGATTCACATTATCTACTAATTAAAACAACATTATCATTGCACAAAATAACATTATCATTGTGGGTGCAGGATGTGCCCTACACAAAAGCATAAGATTAAACATCATGAGGCTGGTCATTGTCAGTATCAGATAAGGAGGAGCATTATCAAATGACAATATTGAAGACTTCTTTCTTCGGTGATCGATGAATTGGATGTGGTGTAGATCTTAGTGGTGCCTAAAAATCAGGTTGCCTATAAAATTTTATGAAAGTAGCATGAGGTATTTAATAGGGCCTAAATGAGAAGTTAGGGAGTTGCTATTGTAATGTTCTGGCTAAATCTTTTAGCTGTGAGAACAATGTCTTTGAGGCAAGGACTTTTTCGGAATTTTATGCATACTGATATTGGTACGATCATTTATAAGGTTTAAGTGGTTATTATGTCAAACATATGGTCATTTATAAGGCTTTTAATTGGGAATATTCATTAGTGGAATACTGGCTCAGCCAATTTTTAATGTAATGACAATTTTGTGGATGCAGTAGTTTTTGACATTAATATTAGCTCTTAAACAATTTTTTATCATCTCAAAAAACCTTAATAAAGGCAATCAGGATCAAACGTGCAATTAAACAGGGGGTTAATTTCTTGTCCACTCATGATTTATGAAAGTGAACCTAATCTATGTGTAGTAAAAAATAATAAGTATAAGAATATCATATCCACGTAAACTTGTATAATATCTAGGAAATTGAACAATAGTTTTTATTTAAATAGAAAAAGAATGAAAAGCATATAAACAATTTTATTATAATGAATTGTCAATTCAATGTGACAAAGTAGAAGATTTTTATATTTATAAGTTTCAAAAGATAATTTCATTGTAACAAAAAGAAAATTCATTATTGTAAATATGAAAATATTTTTGGTTTTTAATAGAGTTATGTAACACCCCTTACATGCACCGGGTCATTACCACGTATAGACAACCATCCATACATACCATACATCAGAGATTAGCAGTTTTGGAAGCAATAAACAAAAGGGCATCATCAAATGCCGTAAGCATACACGCTTTACATTATAATATGGTGATTACATACATGTTTTCAGTTCAAGTACAAAACTGTACATAATATTCCCCTCAGGGTACAACAAAATCAAAACCAAAGGCTAATACAAAACATCTGAGCTTCAAGCTCATATCATCTAGCCTAAGGTGTCTATCCAGCGCTATCCCTGCATAGGCTTCTTGCCTTGGGATCTGTCTGCTCCTCCTGAGGATTCACCTGCAAAACATAAGCCCCACACAAGGGGTGAGATATAAAATCTCAGTAAACTCAGGGCCCTTGAAGGTATTTCCTTTCCCTGGTTCACTTTCAGGCACATACATAGAAATAGTACGTTTCATCAATCACAGGGCATTTCTCATTCATCATCAGATCACACAGGGTCTCATCCCTTTTCACATATACCATTTCTATGATATCACCCCATCCTGTCTACAAACAGGTGGTACATAGCACATCATCCGGCAGAGGCTACATCTAGGTATATAGGAACATCTCCACTCACGGAGGCTACATCTATATACTAGGAACATCTCTTGCCCGGACCACAACACATCTATTGGAGGCTTCATCTGAAACATAGGAACATCTCACTTAAGAGGCTACATCTATGTAACAGGCACATCTCCGTCTAGTGAGGCTACATCTGTG
>PYAF01000602.1:1452673-1496818 GCA_007407185.1 Glycine tomentella
CCGTACGACACCCACAACCCCCTTTCCGCCCCAAAACCACCGCAACTAACCTCTTTCCGTCGACTTCACCGACCGCCTTCACTCCGACCACCACCAAACGACCAGCCACCAAATGCACACCCAACCTGTTGCAGAATGCAAGGAGAATCCGTAGAGAAGAAGCCCAATCCGAAGCCGAAGGGAGAAGAAGAAGCGCTAAGCGGGGAGAGAGAAGGAAATGAATAGTTTTTAAAATTTAAAAGGTCAGGGGTATTTTGGGATATCCACTGTTTTCTAATGGTGTATTAGAAATTGCATATGGTGTATGAAGCGGGCCTCGAATGATATTGGTAAGTTTACAGGCTCCTTGTTTAAAGTTTTTACCTTTTGGGCTTGGCTACATTATGGGGAGTTGTTATTGGCCCCTACAAATTTTTAAACCCTGTGGAAAAGACTTTTTTACCCCTCAGTTGAAACCCCACCACCCCTCCCTCTTCCTCTCCTCTGTTTTCGGATGCACGATTCCGTTGTGTTGGGAACACATGGAGTCATGATTCCGTTATACTTTTTTTTAAAGTGAAAAAAAAAAATACTCAATAGAATCACAATTTTGCGTACAAATACTTAAGGGAATCTAGATTCCACGTAAAAAATACCCAACAAAAACATGTTTCCATTTCAGATTTTGTTCGCGGAATCATGATTCTTTCATACAAAATCTACAACGAAAACACGTAGAAACATTGTCTTTGATGTTGATTTTGTATGCACCCCATGTACTACAACGGAAACACGCTTCTGTTGTGGATTTTGTATGTGGTTATACAATGGGAAGGGCATTTTCAGAAGAAAAAAATAAAAAAATTCAGCAACTTTGTAGGGGCCATTAGCAATGGTGTTGGGCCAATAGCAACTCCCTGCTGATTATTGAACTTCCTATCCTCCAAAGTTGGCCCAATAAAGCTACACGCAATAAGTAACACCGAATTTTTTTTTTAATGAACAAGTTGTGTCTAATGAGATTGTAATGGTAGATAGAACTCATGTGTAACCAAACAAGCTACCATATGCTAATCATTCAAAACTAACCATTGCTGAATAGTCACAAAGAGCTATAAGAATTTAATTTTAATATATATTTGATAGTGTAAATATTTTTACACTATCATCCATTCATGAATTGATATATAACTTTTGTAATAATTACTTTAAGGGTTTACTATTTTTAGTCCCTAATTTTTTTATTTCTATTTTTAGTCTGTTTATTGAATAGTCAAATATATATTAATAGTGTAAAAGGACTAAAAAAGTGAGGATGGGAAAAAAATAGTTCATAAAACACAATAAATCCATACTTTAATTTTTTTAATTTTAAGAGTGTTTTCTAAGTGACTGACAATGTAAAAGTGGTGTTTCTTATTTTATGTATGAATGCATATTACATGAAATCAGGGACGGATGCTGAGGGGCCCTATAGCCCCCCTCCCTTGAAATTTCTCATGTATATTTATGTACACTTTTAAATTGACTAGTATAAAATTGTGTAAAACCAACTTATATATGTTGTTATTATATTAATGATAAGGTTAAATAATATAAAATTGTATAAAACTGATTATATTTGTTGTTATTAATGTAATGGTTAAGGTTATAATTAGTATAAAATTGTATAAAGCTGATTGTGTCCATTGTTATTGCAACAGCCGTTAAAGTTATTATCATTTAAAATAAAAATTAGTATCAATTTTATGTGTAAAATTAATAATTTTTTTTGGAAAGTACTACGTTTATTAGAAGTTAAATATTTAAACAATTACAAAGGAAGAAATTTTTTTTTACTCCCCTAGATTTCTGGATCCCTTCCTGCATGAAATATATGTATTTTGAGGTGACCTTGTATCAAATTTTAACTATTATTTCTTATTTGTATGTGTGAATATGTATTGCATAAAATACATGTATTTTCAGGTTGGAGTGACTACGGTTGTGGTGGAAAGTGCTGTTACATCCATATACATATGCTATGCAGAAGATCCCTTATTGATTCAGAGGTGGGACACTGAGTTTTTCAACCAGATGTCTGAGACACTGCACCAACGACTTCAACATAGGAGTTCACGTGGTGCAAGGGAAGTTTCAACTCACAACAATTAGCTTGATTCACACGCCTCTATTTGAGGAATCACTTGATGTCACAACACCACCACCCACTTCTAACACTTTTGTCCATTTTAATCTCAAATCCTTTTAGCCTTAGGATTTAGCATGTTTTTTGGTTTCATTTTGTGGCACTTTGATAGGGTAACTTCATGTTTCAAGCATAGGGGGAGAGAAGTTGATGGGTGCAGATTGTCTCTCGTCACTGGATTTTTCCAGTAGGAGAGGTGTGGGTCCCACACACCCATTGTGTCTTTCTCTCTCACTCACTGGAAAAATCCAATGGAGAGGAGTTCTATCCGATGTTGATGATTGTGACTAGCTTTGAGCAATGTTGGGTATGTAAGTTCCATGCTCCTTGGTTGCCTCAAATATGGTCATTTTGTAACCTTAAAAGAAGAAAAGAAAAAGAAACTGGAGACAGTGATGGTCTTATGATAACTGGTGTGTATGATATTCAATATAATCTACAAAACGTACAGTTTCTTTGAATTTATGACAAAAAAGAACAATTTCTTTTTTTTAAAAGAGTGAATGCGTATAAATTCTGAAGATGCAAAACGATGTTTTATATCTATGCTTTGCAAAACAAATATTTTATATCTATTAGTATTATATAGACAAAAGTACTAGCGTATTTACATTTTTATTTCAGATTTACATGTGTCAACATGTGGAAAAAATTTCTTCCACTTTTTTCTCCTCTTTCTTTTGACTTTTTTTATTTCTTCTTTGTATATTTTTACTTATTTTTTTATTTTTACTGTATATGTCATCTAAAAGTTATTTAGTTAAGAAAAAAATTATAAAGCTTAATTAATAAAAATTATGATAAAAAATAATTTATTTAAATAGTAAAATTTAATAATAGTATATTATTATTTTATCTAAAAGTAGTTGATAAAGAAGTTATTGATATAAATAGATATTTTTATTTTTATTTATTTTATTTTTCTTTCATAGTATTGCTACACTACATGGAAAACTTATTTAATTCAGAAAAAAATAATTTTAATGTTCAATTTATAATAATAAAAATATTTATAAACTTGTGTTAATATGCAATAATATTTTTAGAAGATAAGAAATTATTTTATTTGAAAGTCACTAATAAAAAATTATTAATATGAATATATTGTTTAAAACTAATGCATCAACTTTTATTTTCTGTCTAAAAGATTATATACACAGTGGATTCAGGTCTTCCTTCTTGCAGTCGGAGAGAGTGGAAGATGATGAAGATGATTGAAAGCGTGACAAAAATTATTTTCTTTTTACTTATTTTAAATAAATTAAATGATGTGAATTATCACAATATTCTTCAAATGAATTTATTAAAACAAAAGAATTGTTTGGTTTTTTTCCAAATATTTTGGTGTACATTGTTAACATTCTTCAACTAAAAAAGAAATAAGAGTATATTAACAATTTTCCTATACAATATGTATAATATATAAATATAAATGTTATTTAACAAAAATATATTGTGTATATATTTTTTAGTCAATCAATTAATATATTTATCATATTAATTAATTTAAGATTTAATAAAATAAATATAAAATTATCACGTGACATTATTTTATAAAATCATTCAATAATATATATATATATATATATATATATATGACACAAATAATGATTTAAAGGGAAAAATCCTTAAAGGTAACCCGGGACTGCTGGTTATGATATGACCTGTGGTTGATGATGCGCTGGCACTAGCAATCCCTACAATTCATTGGCCTTTGCAATTTTATTAATGGAACTTTGTGGTATCCCAGCAGGGTTTGAGAATTTGAGATGATTTAGAATATTGAGATTACTAAGTTGATCGTGAAGGGTGACTCCTCAACATCAATTAACTTACTTGACAATAATAATTAAGCACCTTTCACTATAATAAAATCCTTAGACAATAAGCAAACAATGAATTGAAGCTAGCTGGAACGTTGTCTTTACGCACAACTATAGGGAGGGATACTAGTGTGTTGAAGGCTTGCATATTGGAGAGAGAATAATGGCAATGACCATCAAATCTTTAATTATAATACATATAAAGTTGATTTGATGGTAAAATAAGAAAAAAGAAAAAAAATAATCGATGACAAAAAATACTAACATTTATTCATTAAAAACACATCTCCAAAGATTGTTGTGTTACATATGATAGGGGTTAGTGAGGCATCTTTGTCCCAAACTTATAATTAGTTTTTTCCTTCTTTTTTTGTGTTTTTTTTAGGGCTATGTTAGCCCTCATCCCATTACAAAAATATCTCGTAAGCTATACAATTATTTTCTCATTTAAGAAAAAAATAAAAATATAAGCCAAAAGTTAAAATTGTAAAACGACAATTTATAATTTTTTTCTTTTAAGAACAATAATTCATAATTAATTAAGTTAACTAGATAATAGGCTTATATATATTTTTAATCCTCGATATATACTCGAATTTTATATGTGGTCTCTAATAAAAAAAAATTTTGCGATATGTCCATAATATTTGAAAAGCTTTGTGCGAGGTCTCTTTCGTTATAAGGGATTTGTTAGTTGTTGAGTGACCATTAACTCTACACGTTAGCAAGCTACTTGTGATATCATGGCATCATATTTTAATTAAATTTAAATGAAAAATAGAAGATTATGGTTCCTTATAATGAAAATGTTATCGTTTGAGAATAGAAATGAGGGTTGTGTCTTCTTCCCCTAGTACTGGTTATTGCTATAGAGAAGAGAAGCTTGACAGTCTAAGGTTCGCAGTGGTGCACCTTTGTATAGCATTGGGTTGGCTTCATTGTGGGGTGTTTGTGTGAGTTGAATGTCCTCTAGTCCAGAAAATTGAATGACATCCATGGGAGTTTCTTCTTCGTCATTTGAGTACCTATGCATTTGTTGTTGGTGCAACAAGTCGGCGATTCAACTAACATCTCGAGCCAAAAAACATCCAGACAAGATATTTTGGAGATGTGTGGAATGTAAGAAATTTTTACTTTTGACATAGTTGGTTTTTGTTGTGTTTTGTTTTCTATTGTGTTCTATTTTAGGGTTCTTAGTGGTTGTTGTATTATGTGAAAGAAATAAGTGTAAATTTTGGGTCAAGATATTTAACCAAGGTCCTAGAAGTATTATAGAGGTTAATCCTTATATTTCACAAGGGAAGAGTTGAAGCATAAAGTTATAGCAACTGAACATAAACTTGCATCACATGAGGAAAGAACTTGTTTGTATGATGAACAAGTGCAAGAATTGAAGAAGATGCTTTCAAAACAAGAGGATCAATCTCGGGTATATGCCAATGGTGTTAAAGAACTACAAAAAAAAAATAGCAAAACAACATATGAAGACAAGCATTAAGAGAAAGAGGGTGAAGGTCCTAGGATGCATTGTGGTCTTCCTTGGGGTTTGTTATGTGTTGTCACCGTTGCATTTACAATTAAGTAGATGATGCAAACTTTTATTATTTTATTATTTTTTGAGATGTATTGATTCAAATTGTGTTGTGATCAAATTTAAGGTTGTGGTTTTGATGGTTATTTATGGTAAGCACAAGTTTGTATGAACACATTTAGTAATGACACTTTTTGGATCAGGTCTTTATTAAATTACAAAATTTTGTATTAGGTCCATATGAAACCTTTATTTTTATTTGTTTTCATTTAATTCTAGTTTAATTAAAATATGATGTCATGTCAAATAACATGTTGTCAATTTACGTGTCATATTTAATCTAATGTGGCATCATAGGTAGCTTACTAACGTGTAGAGTTAACGACCACATCAACCGCTAACAGATTCCTTCTAACAACAAGAACCTTACCCAAAGCTTTTCAAATATTAGGGACCTATTGCAAAGGAAATTTTTTATTAGAAGCCAAATGCAAAATTCAGATATATATCAAGGATCAAAAACATATTTAAACAAGAAATATATGTAATTTATGTTAAGGGAATGGGTTATTAGGTTGGATTAGTGTGAGAAGGGATGAAAAGAGGTAGTGGTGGGTATAAATACACAACGGAAGTATGTTGTCATTGGGCACTTGTGCAATGAAAACCTACTTCTGTTGTGTAAATTTTTTTTTCAGCCCCTAAATACACAATGGAAACACATTTCCGTTTTGTAATTTTTGTGGGGGCAGTTTTGGAATATGGGCATAAGGCATCCACGTGGGTGTGCAAATAGTAAATGGAGGTAGTGCAGTAGTTGTCCCTCCCCAATCACAAACCTACGTCGGTCCATGCGTCCGCGCGCAGGAATATATATGAAGTGATATTCGGTTTTTCTAAATCTCATACGACAAAAAGGGTGACTCATGATTCCGCGCTATAAAAAAAGTGAGTGAAGAAAGCAAAGTAAAAAACAGTAATTATATGTAAAGAATATGGTTTAAGCCTTTAAGGTTGTGTATATAGGAATCTTATGCGTAAGAAAATTTTATTTTATCTAGTTGGGAGATTCTTTAACGTGCATGTCGATGAAAATGATTCCATTCCATATATGCTTGGTGTTTTTTATTTTTCCATTAAAAAATTCGTCTTTTGGCTTTGTTCAAAGCTCTGATATCTCACTGTTGCCCTGCCATGTTCTGTGTATTATTTTCACAGTTGGTCAGATTGATACATACCAAAAACAACGTATTTCCCTCTCGTGCCGTTAGTCCTCGGCAATATACTATTATTTTTAATGCTTACCTTTATTTTTTTAATTAATCTTTTAGTTTCTATACTTGTATCAACTTTGCATTTTATACTGCCACGATATGGAGGTATTAAAATATAAAACATTTACTTATATAAAAATTAAAACAAAACATTGTTACATGTATTCAGATCAAAAGATTATTTCATTTTTTTTCTGTTTTATCACTTTTATGTTAAGTGTATTTATTTTTAAATTCATTATATGAATCAAGGTTAGGTTTCATTTTAAACGAGTTTAACTAAGGACACAATTCATCCGACCAACATTAGAACATTAGTTAGATAATACAAAAAGATAGAGTTATAAAATTAGATTAATAATTATGAAAAATGGAAGCGATATCGTGAGTTTGAATCAATTTTAATTTTTATTAACATTCAAATAAAACCAACAATTAAAATTTACGGATATATAAAAAATAAAATATTTCTGAAATGAAATCAACAAATAGTATAATTTAGTTTTTATAATAAATTACAGAAATCTTACTTTAGTATGTATATTTTTTCATTTCAAATTTATAAGTAACGTCAGAAAGAAATAAGCTATTGATACAGAATAACATATCATTTTTTTTGTACGGAGTGATATATCATTTTTATTCACTAAAAATAAAAAAAAGTAACATCAATAAAAATCCACTTAGAGAACGCTTCATTAGTAATATGGTCACAAAAAGTAACCATTTTCTGCTATTGAAAAATAAAATAATGTTAATTTTACTACATTGTTATTCTATAATTTCTAACTCTATACTGTATGTTGACCTTTCAGGGCTTTTTGAACAAAATAATATCAAAAAAAGTATTTGAAAACTAATTTTAAAAAACAAGTATTTACAGAAGTAGAGTTGTTTTTTACATGCTGTAAATTTGTCTTAATAAGAAGCCTCGACTTATTTTGCGCCTCATCAATATATTTATAACAACCGTCCAGCTTTCGATTTGCTTACCACGTGTTCGCATAAAGTTTTTTTTATGATATTTTATTGTTTTGTACTTTTCTCTCTTGTACGGATTCACACTCTATTATTTTGATTTTTTTTCTCCAGTTATCTTTGCAGAACACATGAATTACTCTAGTTTTTTTTTTTTTTGGAAGTTGAATCACTCTAGTTGTGCATGTATAAAAAGGGAAATGATTGATTAGATGGGTGTTCTTTTACAAATTATTTGCCAAAATAGAGTTATTTTGAAACTAATGTTTTTTTAATTGCTATAAACAAATAGCCAGAAAATAATTGCTAGTCATAAAATTTTGGCATTTATAACTCTCAGTTATTTAAAACAATTTTATGTCAACAATTAGTTTCAACATCAGTCAATCACCTATTGGCCATTGTTTATAGTTTGACCTTTTACTTTAACGTAACCATAATTTTCCTACAATATTAAACATAAATATTCACCATTTTGAGTTTTTTGTATAAAGACTTTGACACTTTTACAAACTTAGACTTAGATGTAGCAATTAGAAAGAAAGGATTGACCGATAAACTTACTATTATATTTTAATGGAAAAGCAATATCTCAATGCAGTCTTTTTTCATTCTCTAAAGTCAAAAACTATCATTTTAAAATATACAATATATTTTTCAGTAAAAGACAACAATAACAAAATATTAACTAGTATTACCTTCAATGTTAATACGAATATTACTATTTACACCCCATTTTTCCTTATATTTAATTTATTCTATTTTTATCCTTGTTTCCTTCATCGCTCATGTCCTTAGGGCCAACCCTCTGCCCCAAACGTTCTTTCTTGTAATCTTAATTATTTTTGCCATAGTGAAATTATTACACATTCATTAATGATACATAATGAGAAATACCATGCTCTCATTCTCATAAGATATTTATTTGAAAGAATTTGCCAAAGGAAAGAATTTTTAAAAGGGAGGCATTGGCGGTGCATCTCGCAACCTCGTCATTGCTGGGTTAAGATGAGAATGGCAACTTACAAACAAGTGTGATGCGACCGCTACAAAAGTCGTTGGAACTCTGCAATTGACGAAAAGCCCTGACTGTGAAGGAAATAAGGACAAAAAGATGTGACCATTAGAACACACTGGTTTGCATTCTTCCACTGAAGATTAGAGGAGCCAGACCACCAAACAAAAAAAGAAGAAGGATTTGAAAAATGAAGGTGCCAAAAGCAAAGACAGGGTGTAAAAATTGAAATGTGTTGATTCAAGAAGAATTAGAATATTAAAGTTACAGGGAACGAACGCTTGGGGGGAAGAGTGTGCCGTAAGGACAATAGTCGTGCATTAGATAAGGATAAAAAGGATAAAAAAATGAAATATACTGGAAATGGAGGTGTGAAAAACAAAAAGAGTATAACATATTAATAAACATATCCAAGGTCGAATAATGCTATTGCCTTAACGGAAGTTACTATTTTCACCTCTCAATTTCTATCCTCACTCCAAGGTGGTTATGTTTTTAATTCCAAAAAGCCCTTCCCCCGAAAACATGATTCTTATGTGCAAAATATACGCAAAATATGTTTCTACTAATATATATTTGTTCATCCTCTAAATACAACGAAATCATGATTATGTTGAGCATAACACAATGGAATCATGATTTTGTTGTATGTTTTAATTTTTCTTATTTTTGTTTTTTAAAAGATATTTGTTGAATTATATGAATATTAAATGTTTGATATTTTAATTATTGACTTTTACGTGAACATTTAATGTGTATAAATCGATGTGATCTGAATTGTTGATATATTCTTCTTTTTCGGTTACACAAAACAATTATATTAATGATAATTTGACAAGTCAACAATATTTTCATAAATATTGATGCAATTTAAATCATATATTTAGTGGATACAATATTAATTATTAATTTTTGTTAAATACAATACAAAAAATGTAATTTATTAACAAGTGAACAATATATTCTCTAATATAAAACATTAGAGCATCTTTAGTGGTAAATCTTAAGTAAAGATATTGAGCTCAATATCTCCCAATAAAGGAAGTGGAGAGATCTCCAACATGAAGAATAGGTTCTTGTACAAGATCCCTCAAGATCTGCACATTGTTCAAAAAAGAATAAATTTTCTCTTTCTTTTTCTTTCCTTAAGTCTCAAAATGAGATCTATTATTAAAGAAAAAAATTAAAAAGATCTTTAATTTTATGTGATACTATAGAATCTACTAAAAAGTGATCTAAAATCTCAATTTAAGATCTACCATTAAAAAGATGCTCTTAGTGGATCTGATACTCTCAAACAACTCATTACAATGTCTTCATATTCACTTGAATTACATGCTCTTAGTCCCCTAAACTCGTTTGCCAAGTGTAGTGAAAATCTTTCCTTTTGACTTTTCCTAGGTTCCAAATGGTCGAATCCTTTCTCAAAAGACTTAAACCTGAAACAAAAACACAATTAACGCAGTAACAAGTCCTAATAGCAAATCAACAAAATAACAATGAAATCAAGCTAAAAATAATATAAAAAAATGCAAACCTAATTAAAACAGTATGTAACAATTATATAAGATGCAACGCAACATTAGGTAATTATGAATCATGTAGGTTAATAAATTATATATATATATATAAAAGAAAAAAATTAAAAATACTAATAAAGAAAATATAAGAAAAATATATTTTTGAATTGATATATGTTTCATTATTTTTTATTAATATATCATATATCTAGTTTTACACATAAAATTAATAAAAAAAATTTATTAAATTTATTGTTTATTAAAACTTAAATTATTAAATATAAGTATGTAAAAAAATTGACCCCCTTTAATACACTTATCGGTCTGTCTCTGTATATAGTAAACCATTACGAATGCACCCAAGTGTGTTTTATAATGTCAAAGTTAGATAATCAACTTGAGGACATAATTCGAGATATTGACGTAGAAATCTTTGAACAAACATGTGTATAACAATAATGAAAAACAAAACTTTATACTGATCAATGTAATAGTATCACATAAAAATTATTCAATATATAAACAAAGAATAAATGGAGCGATAAACATTTTACGAAATTACTTAATTTTTTAAAAGATATATGTTTCTCATAAATAATAACTTATTAAGTAAATTACACAAACTTGTTCGAAGTTTAATAAAAAAAACTTAAATATAAAATTAGTTTCTATAAGTTGATGTTTTTTCATTATTAGTTATTATAAGTTTTTTTTTAATTTTAGTTTCTATAACTTTATAATTTTTTTTTATTTTTAGTATTTATCGTTAGTCACCGCTAAAAAAAATGTTAATGCTAACATCATGCTAATGTCTAGGGAATAAAAATGGAAAAAAATCTTACAGTAATTAAAAATGAAAAAAAATAATTATAAGAACAAACTGAAAAAAATAATTTACAAGGATGAAAAATAAAAAAAAATATACATGGAATAAGAAAAAATTAACATATTTATAGATACAAACAAATATTTAAGCCTTAAATATCATGTATAAATTTAATTGAAAATTAATATAAAATAAAATAAAATAAAATAAAATAAAAAGAAATAATCATTAAAAAAATTAAGTAAGACAAAATATCCTGAAAGTTGTGTATGTTTTTCATAGTGACTTCAAACATCATCTAGGGCATGACTAATGTTCAATTTGGTTTTGAGATTGACTTGCTATTGATCCTCTTACGTGATGTATCATGTATGTGTATACTAATGATTCTTACCTCAAGGTGACTAACCTTTGTTGAAATGAAACCTAAGATCTTGATTGGCTATATATTTTCTGACGCCCAGGTCAAAGATCTCATTCTCGACCTTCATGTTTTTCATGACTAATATCTCTTATCTCTTCGCTTGATAATTGGCAACCTCTCACCCACACTTGGTGGACATGCATAGGTGGATCTAGGTAGGAGATTGGGGGTGCAAGTGCCCTCCCTTAAATTTTGAAATGAAATTTTCAAGATGGGGTGATAGATAATTCACAATAGCAGAGGCGAATCTAGCTATATAAAAGGGTCTGTTGTGGAGGAATTCACTTTTCCTGAAAGATTAACTCCTTCAACAGTTGTCATACTTCTATCATTGTTGAGGTTGTAAATTACAAAATAGTTTTTGTTCTTGTCCTTGTTTTAAATAATCATTGGGTTTTTGTTATAGTATTATAATAGAATATCTATTTAACATTTGCCGATAAAAAAAATTGTATTTGTTCCCTTTTATGCTCGCTGTGTGTGTGGATATCTGATTAAAGCAATTCAGTATCAATTTGAGCCTAACTAATACAATCGCTTTATAGAACACCAAACTAGACTACTTAACATGCCAATAATGCTATGTTCTTCACACTTGAGAAATGATCCTCAATTTCCGTAAAATTTTATTCCTTCATAAAGGGGACTGGTCTTTCTCGGCTCTGTATAAAAATGTCAAACTATTGTTTCACTATATCAATTATTATATGTACAATTGGAATTATTTTACGAGATCTTGTACTATCATATTTCTTAATGTTGTCTTTCCTTTGTTCTAGGTGAAGAGGAAGAAAGCTTCACATGCTGGTATGTTTGACATAGCAAAGACTGCAAATAGGCTCATGATACATCTTGGTGGATAAGGTCTGTTCACCTTTCTTTTTACCAATAAAGGTTTTTCCTAAAATATTTATTTTACAATTTACTGAGGCACACAATGATTTGTCTCTATTTCAAGTATCATACATTTATAATATTGCTTATATATCAGACAAGCACAGCAGGCCAAAGTCATTTGCTATCTGACCCATCTGCGACTCAACAACTTCAAGCTTTTCCTTTTTTTTATCATTTTTCTAATTATTTTGTTCATGCCATAAAAAAATTGAACTTTTATTATTGGATACCTTTGAATTTGATTTCCCTTTTCTGGAAGAGACACAAAAATAATATTTTCTTATTTGTGATTTAAGCCATATTCTCTAAAAAAAATATGTATTTGAATTTATTGACTATTCATCCTTCATTAATTTTCTAGATTCGCAACTAAGGACATGGAGGTGAAGATGGAACAATATTTTTTAAAACAAGTGGTCCCTCAATCATGTATAGCATATGATACACTTATCTGCAACAAAATTTTGCTTATTTCATGTAGAAATACGCATTCAAGAAGATTATGTATTTTGATTGAATGCTTAGGCTTTCTTGCCTCTTACTTTTGTATATACTTCAGTAGAAAAAATAAAACATAAGATTTAATTTGCTAGATTTTTTATATTGCGTTAATTATTTTTAATATTTTTTTATAACACATAAACATTTAGAAACAAGAACATGTATAGTTTTAATGATATTGTCATACCTAAATCTTTTAATTAATTCTTACGTATTATTTATTTTATAATAATTTAAAATTAATTTTAGATATGATATTTAAGGATCAAATATTTCTTTTTGTCACAAATGTATTTTTTCTTTTATTTCATGATTTTTTACGTTTCTGTAATTTTTTTCATTTTTATAGTTCCTGTAACTTTGTATTTCATTTGAAGTCCTTGATAAGTTTTTTTTTTTTTTTTTCATTTTAAGTCTTTGATAAGTTTTTCTTTTTCTATTTTTAGTCCTTATATCATCAACATGAAATGATGAGTGACAGTAGGAATCAAAAGTAGAAAAACACAAACTTGCATAAAAATAAAAAATAAAAACTTCCAAGTCCAATTTCGTATTTAACCTTAAAAAATACACGTCTCCTTTACTTTTTACACCTACACAACCTCTTAAATGTTTATCGCTATTACACTAAGCAAGCTCCCTTCTCCTATCGAAGTTGTCCAAAACATTTGACAGTAATGACACTCAATTGGTTTTCTTTCCCAAAATGTCCTTGTCTTCCTCCTTAAAGCATGTGACGATAAAAAAAATCAGACAACTTCGATAATCGGCTTACCCACGTCGTCACGACCAAGGCCTGTGCGAGCTCTCGATAGTGCTTCTGCATCGTTCCCCTTCATCGTCACTCTCCCCAACCCCCTTTATATTTGTAAAAAAGCTTGAGTCTCACATAATGGGCACTACTAGCACCGATGGAGGCCCCAACTTTGTCGATACACTTTTGTCATTGTCGCTTTTGGCGTGGTTGAGTGTTGAGTGCTCTACATGTACGATGGGTATAATGTTGTTTGAATGAGGGAGAAGAGGACGAGAAAACACACACCTGTTGTTGGATCTGAGCCAACTCGGCAGGTGACATGCTACTTATTTCTTCATGAGCGATTCTCATCAAATTGGGATCATCTTACCTTTGAACATTCTCGATCGATACCCAATTGAAATCTCAGCAACCCCTCCATGTAAAGAACAAAGCTTGCAACGATTCTCAATGATGGGATGGAAAAGTGGGCGTTGGGGTGCTTTTGTGTGTTGTTCTTATGAATTGAAGAAAGTTGCAAGGGGCAAGGAACGTTTCCTAGTTCCAAGTGTTTTGTGAAACTAGTAGGAAAGGTGCTTTGTTGGGTAAAGTGAGGAACATGAAATTGGAAAGAAAAGAGGAATAAGGGTCGATTTGGAGGTGTCGTCGGCCAAACCTAAACAGCAGAAGAAGGATCCCATTAAGAGGATTTCTCACCCAAAGAAAAGGTTTTTTAGTCTTTTAAGTTTGAATGTATATGCTAGTTAACACTGTTTGATGTAGGGGTGAGCACAGATCGGATTCGGGCCAAAAAAATCCCAATCCGATCAAACCTAACCCCACTGAGAAAGGTGTGTACAACGTAAGTGGGGAGGGCAGGCTGGGAAGGGTACTCCTTTGTGGCGAAAGTAACTTGTAATAAATGTTTCTTGTAAATTGGGGAAAGATGCACAATAGCATGCGTGAGAGAGAGAAGGTGAGTGTGACTTTTGAGAGTTTGGCCACTGACTCCAACTTTTTGAATGTGCAAGACTAGTCTGAGACAGTTGTACTCAACGAATCAACGAGGAAAAATTACAATTTATTTAATTGGTTTATTGTTGGGCGGTGTGGATTTGCACGGTTTCTTTTTTCTCTTCCAACACCCTCCGTATTCAATCATTTGAACTCAATTTTTTATAATTTTCTCACCCGATACCCGATTCGATCCAAACCATATTTTATTTTTATAATCCCCACATATATGTGACATAACGCATAGTATATCTTATTATAGTCTTTAACCATTTTAAAGTTCTCTTTTTTTGTGAACCCCATTTAAAGTTCCTCATAGTGAACAAACTGCCCTTATAATTTGAACATAATATGCATGTGACATATTGCTCAAGATCTTCTGGTGTTAAGCTCATGCGACTACCAATTATTTATTTTTTCGATTACGTGGAGGTCTAAGCCTAAATGCCACGACTACCAATTACTTTAATTCCATCTTTTTGAGTTTTCTTTTTTTTATATAAACACATATTTGAATAATGGATGTACCTATTCATGAATCATGAGACGGAAAGGGGGTGGTGTTCGTTGATCACGAAGGGGCATTCAAACAAAGAAGTGAATCACCACACACACAAAAAAATGGGATTAATGCGTAATGCAGCATGCAGAAGTAAAGTATCAAATTTTAGGTCTTAATTAAAAAATGAAAATATTAAATCACTTATATCAGTAAGTTTCAAATAATTTTGACGATAGAAGTAATGTAATTGTAATGTGAATAGAAACAAAAGAAAAACAAAGAAAGGAGAATGAGTATGAGAATGGTGTAGAGTGTGAATTAATAAGAGCGACGCTGACACGCCATCAAGTGTACGAATGCCGTATAGAATTCGTCATAACGCATTCCAATTTGGGCCTCCCCTAACCCTAGCGTAGTTTCTGACACACCCTCCTGCTCTAGTTCAAAGAGCACCCCAAAATACACACTACTATACTGCTGCTTCTGCGGTTCTGCCATTTATCCAAACCCAACCCAAGGCCAAGAGCTTCCTTTCAAGCAAAGCCATTTTGCATTGGCTTTAATTAACTCTGCTACCATAGTCATTACTCACCACCAACACTCCCTTTGGCCTTTTCTCTCCACCATACTCCAAATTACAAAACATTAGTAATTTATTATTATTGTTATAATTTTTTTATATATAAAACATATGTTAATTGAAAAAAAAATTAATATAATATTTTTTTAATAAAAAATTATCAGATTGTTTTAAAACTATTTATATTTATGGAATAATCACGTATGTCCAAAAATAAACTTGACATTTTTATGTAGTCACTTCTATGAACATGTAAATAATTTTAAAATAGTCTCAAATTAATAATTTTTTATAAAAAAATATTATTTGAATTTGTTTGCCTACGTTAGTTTGCTATTTTTATTTGAAATGTTATACAATTTTGAAATCATGACTTTTTTATGGCTTCTGCTCTTACTCTTTCCTCAACCACCAGGCGACACTTATATCTCCCAATTTCCTACTATTATTCTCATTGATTATTGATAAGCAAAAAATTATTTCATGCAACCTTCTTTTATCTCCTGCTTTATACTAATTCGGTTAAAGTGAATCAAACAAAACAATGATATGTAGAAATTTAACGAGAGTAAATGATAATTTTAATTCTTATGGTGTAAGTAAATCAGTGATAATTTAGTTTAAAAAATAAAAATTCTAATTTAATTTTTAAATATATAAAAAATATGATGAAAGAGTTTAACTTAATTAATTGATTGAGTAATATATAAATTATTATAATTTTTTGATATTTTCTTTAATTCTCATGAATAAAAAAATATATACAAACTACAATAATTAGTCATTTCATGGAATTATTTTATTATTAACTTTTTATGTTTGAGAGCCAATTTCATATTAAGTTCTACAACAAACTTTTAGTTTTTGCACATTTAAATATTAAATAAAAAAAATTGTTCTTTGAGAGTTAGATTATCATTGGTTTTTACATCTATGAATCAAAATGTTCATTTATCCATTTTAATGAAGTTGACCAGAAATTAAGTGTATATTTGAATTGTAATAACACCTCAAAGTTTTAATTTGAAAAGTGTAAATTGAGTTTCATTTATGAATCATAGTTTGACAAAGTGATAATCCCTTTTAATTCATATATAAGTAAAAAGGTGATCTTGTATGTAAGATTTAAATATAAATAAATCTAATTAATTTGTCTTATTTGATGTTCTCATTTCTAAAACACTTTTTCTTAATTCTAATTCTATTTTTTAAGTTACACTTTTTTACTCATGATATCAAGTTGTAATGAAAAATCTTTTAGAAATAATCTTATTTTTTACTTGAGATTAATAAAATTAATATGATGTGAATTAACTTTCTTAATTAGTGTGAAATTATTTTTTTGTTTATATGTTTTTTCTTGACTATGATATAACGACGAACTAATCTCCGCTAGAAGCAATGACTAATCTTCGTCAAAAATCGTGAACGCACACAAAAGTTTAGTATGTTTTTCAACAAGATTTATTTCATGTCCATGGATTAACTAGAATTCAAATTTTAGACCATTTGTTAAAGAATACAAGTGGTTGCTACCAATTTGTGTCAACTATTATTGACTATTTTTGCTTTTATATATGAGTTTGGAGAAAATAGTTAAATTAGACGGTCTCTATCCATGTATTTATAAAAAAGTTACATTTTTCTTATTTCAAATATCTATTCTTTAAAATGTGACAATTACTTGGACAAATAATCACTTTTGTTTTTGAGAAATGTTATTTACTAATTATATGAGAGACAAAACTTATTAAAATTAATAATTTTTAATTAATTATAAAATAAAAATATAAGAGAATGTCATTATCATTTCTCTTTTCTTTCTAATATAATATCTTCTCTTTGACATTTAACAACTTTAATCTTAATCAATGTCTAAATCTCTTTGAGGATGTTCTTAGGCCCGCCATGTTGTTATATGTAAACAAGTTTTTGAATCTTCAACTATGATTTATTGATTTGAGTAAAAGTAAATGAAAAAAAAAAATACTCCACTCTGTTTACTAAGCCCGATCATAATTTACAACCTGTGATATACAAAACACCGAGACACACGTAAAAGAATATTATAAAAAGATTTCATGCATGTCAGCATGTGTGTTAATAAAAATAAATTAATGATCCTTATAAATACTAGTATATATAGTAATAAGAAATAACTGCATAAGAATAAGATCGTCGAAATGATAATGGCAAGATACAGTTTTTTGTGCTTTATCTTTGGCCTTATTTGTCCCCAATCTCATCACCGTCCCATCTACACTCTTTCCCAGAGGCTCTTACCCATTTTCGTGATACGAATATAAATTTTAGTAGGGAGAGAGAGAGAGAGAAGAAGGGTATCCAATCCATCTCTGTCAACAAAACTCTTCACAGATCATTGAGCTCAGATTTCAGAACATCCCAGAAACAGCTAAGACCCTAGAAAGAGAGAGAAAGAAGAAAAAAAAACATTAAAAATATATTTGGTATAGAAAAGAAAAAGAAAAAATAAAATTAAAGTAAAATATAAAAAAATAATCTCACATTATAAAAATGTAAAATTTCTCTTCTCTTTTATTTCTCTCATTCAAAAGATACACACCTCAAGATTCAAGAGGATCAATCATCCGTTAGGTGTTTTCCTCTGCCTTGGGGTATGGATCACGATGCAATCTACGCGCATTGTTACACGCACCACTTTGGATTTCTCTCTTTTGGCTGGTGGCAACAAGTTCAAGTAACAATGTCACTACGATTAATGTATGATTCTTATTTATGTTATTGATATTAACGTATAATATTTGCCTTTTTTTTTAATTCTTACAGACTTTTTTATTAGTAGATGAATCTAATAGTATGAATTTTATTAGGAACAATAGAAGTTTATTAGGTTTTCAATTAAATTTGCTCAAAATTTACTTAATAATTAAAATATAATTTAAAACATCAAAATGCATTCGCTATTTCTTTTCCAAGAAAAATTATCTTTATAGTTAGAGACTTAAAATTTAACTGCTCGGTTGATTTTTTTAAGAAACTATTGCAGTTGTTGATTTTTTTTAATTATGTTATTACTCATTAGTGTAAAATATTCGTTAATTTTATTAATGACTAATTTTTGTATGAGAATATAATATTATTTTTAGTGAAATTTCTCTCTTAATTATATTTTTTTATCTATAAAATTTGAATTCTAGCTTTGCTTTAAGATAATTGAGTTCAGTATTACTCAAACCAACAATGATTAATGATTAGTTAAAGTTTAGTAATATTAATTTTATAGAATTAATTAAGTCATTTAAATTTAATTCACTAATTATTCCTTCCAAACTTAAATATAGATAACATTACCTAATTTTATATTAATAAGAATGTTGGTATTTTTATTTTTTTGAAATAGGGATTTAAGTTCATTTTTGTTTATTTCAAATTGAAAAAGAACCATATTTTTTAAACTATCCTTTTGAAAAGAAACAAAGTTATGGTATATTTTTTAAAACTATCCCAGTCATATTTATCAAAGATAATGCTTATATTTAAATTAACTTAAGAATATTTTCAAATAATAATATTAAATAAGGTTGAATTAATTAGAGTTGACTTATATTTCACTCTTCCAAAATTTGAACATTTTTTTATTTATTTTGAGTTCACAATGTGTATAATATTTACTTTTTTTTATAATTTTAACAAACTTTTATTAATATATGAATTTAATAAGAATTTTACTAGGAAAAATGTTTTTTTTTAGCAAAACAGAACATGCAGAAATTAAGGACAGTAGACATCCCAATTAATGTTGATACCCTTCTCAATGATGTTGGTATCCTTGCTTCCGCCACCAGTTGCCACACACAGAATATCATATAATAAAAAGGAGAAAAGAAACAAACATAAGGATCTCATGATAAACATGATAAATTAATGACAATAACCAAAACTCATGATAAACAATATTTGCTATATAAACTTACAGTTAGGAAGGCCTACTCTATTCCTATAAAAGTGATCTCTAACTTGAGATCGTATCCACCAAACAAATATTTTCAATTAAATTAGCACAAATTTCATTTAATAATCAAAATATTTTAAAAACATCTTTATAATTAAAGACTCGAATTTTCAACATAAAAAAATACTCAAATATTAAATATTCGATTGGTTTAAACTTTAGTAATATTAATTTTGTAGAATTAGTTTTAAATTACTGTAATTCATTTAAAATGTTTATCTAAATTAATTTGAATTACATATTTATGTTGATATATATATATATATATATAGAAAATGTAAAAAAATATTTTTATAACTTTAGAAAGTAGACTTAAAATAATTCGGCCTCTTGTGAAGTTTATTTTAATTTCAATATATTATTTAATTGAGTAAATCACACTCTCAATCCCTGTGTTTTTGCTTAAATTTCACTCAATATTTCTCCTTTTTTACACATTAATTTTACCCCCTTTGTTGCTCTTACACTTTAATTGTAAAATCCAAATTATCTCCTCCCAATTAGTTTAAGAATTTAGGTTCACCATCGTTCGTTCCTTTTCCTCTTGTTGGCGAATTCTTCTTCATTGTCTAGTGGTGCGAGTTCCTCTTCCTCTCACGACATTCACGTGTTGTTCCTCTTCACGATGTTCACATTCCATCCCTCTTCACCATTCCTGAGTTTTTCACCGTTCGCGAGTTTTTCACTTTTCCTCTTTCAATTCGCGAGTTTTCCACCATTCCTCTTCCAGTTCGCATTGTGCACTGTCTTCCTCTTCGACGTTCACGAGCACCTCTATTTCTCTTTTTGTTCCAAGATTTATGTTCACGCTAGGGTTCTGCTTATAAGTGACCATTGGACCTTGTATATAGGTTACTTTTAAAGATTATTTATTTAATTTTGATTGTTTATTGTTGTCTATTTTTTAATGGGATTTCAATGGAAGACCAGTTTGAGACTACTTATGATTTTTAAAATCATTTGTTTATTATTGTTGATTAGAATAGTGTTAATGTTTGGGACCATAAGAAACACAATAGATTAACTAAAAATCATTTGTTTATTATTATTTGATTAAAATAATATTGATGTTTGAAACCACATGAACACAATGTATGAACTAAAATACACATGTCCTGAACCAGATTGTATGAACAACATTGCTAATCACCGGCGGATCCATGTTCATGTGAGGGTGGGCTAATGCACCCCCTCATTTTAATAAAACCACTAATATCTGTCAAAAAATATTATATTTTGCACCTCCTAATTTTATATTTTGCACCCCTAATTTTATGTATTTGAATTTTCTTACCAGTTCACATGTAAGAGTAAGTAAATGCATCATCTTATTTTAATAAAGTGCACATATTTATCTTAAAATTTTATATTTTGTACCTTTTATCTTCGCGTTTGAACCCAACTATCTCATATGATAATGATAATTATTAATTTTTTATTTTTTTAAATAAATTGTCCCCACTGACCCAGGGTCCTAGATCCGCCACTGTTGCTAATGACTTAGACTTATCATCATGTCACCCTTTTATTTTGTGGTTTCGTTCTATTGCTAGTGGTAAAATTCTTCCCCTTAAGACTGATCATGATGTGCTGAAAATGTTTGCTGAGAATCAAAATTCAGTTTATATTCATATGTATGTTAGTAGAACAAAGGATAAGTTTTGGAACCTATATGTGGTAGAAAATGTGAATGAACCTATGAATGTATGAATGAACCTATGAATGTTAATGGACAATTTCATGAGGATGATGTGTATGCAACTAAAAAATTGAAGAAGAAGAATGAATGGTGTTAACATGGGTTCACGTCCAATTACAGAAAAAAAAAAAAACAAGAGTCTTAAAATATTTTTAGATTGAGAGGAAGATGATGACCGATGAGTGTATTTTAGACATAATATTTTATTAAAAGTCATGTGACCAACATGTATCTAATTTCTGTTGAATTATTAAACGGTGTGTAAAAAGAAGGAGGTCTAGGTGTAATGTGAGTTAAACAATCAATGAGTCTATTGTAGGGTGCAAAAATGAAGGAGTATCAGATAAAATTTGAGCAAAATACAGGAAATATGAGTGTAATTTACTCTATTTAATTAATACCATCTCTTTTATTCAACTGATACCAATATGCTAATTAAAGTTAATCATGTTAAATTATAAGAACCAAGGTTGAATAGTGATTGTAATTTTTTTAAAGATATTTTACAAAGATAATTATTATCTAAAATACTCAGTTGTGAAAATAAGATTTTATATGAAAAGAATCATATCAAAGGTATGAAGATAAGATCATATTCATTTTTTTCTAAAAATAAAATCACAACTGAAAGTCAAATAAATAAATAAGGAGAAGAAAATACAAGTTTTTGTCTTTTCCAATGATACTATATCTAGTTTTTGACAATAACTGAGTTTTTATTATCTTTTACAAAGATACAAGTTTAATTTTACAAGCTATTTTTAACTTTTGCCAAGTGGTTTTTACAGTTAGCCTCTCTGTTAGGGTTTTATTTCACCTTAGATTCCACTTACATGTCAAGTGTAATTTAATCATGATGTAGTAACTGAAATATCATTCAAGTCGTCTCCCAAAGGAATAAAGAAGGAATTTTATGTAATTATTTAACTAATAACTAGATTTTGTATTTCCATTTTGTGATTGTCACAAAATAAACAACATAAAATAAATTGCAATAAAAATTAAATGTCAATAAAATAATTAAGTAAAGATAGAAATACTAGACTTAGATGGTAACGTCGATCTTCATGAATGAATGTTTATGTTTGGACTTAGAATTTGCTCTACCCATTTTTACTTCACAATTCTCTACTCTTCTTTTTTGCTTATCCCCAACTCACTAATGTATTCTACCCCAGCTCTTATATCATCACAAATTCTAAACTACTTGCCCAATATCCAATCCGTTGAACATACTGACACAAATAATCAACATTAATGATCAAGAATTAGCAAGATTTAATCAAGTTTATTTTATCCCTAGAGATAATATCAATTAAGTACTTGATTCAGGTTCGAGTTTCAAGAAGACTCATCAAAACACAAGTCAATTTTTGAATTCATCTATAAGATGAGTAATCAAATAAAAACATTAAGTACGAAAACATATATAGAACTCAAGATAAAGTATTTAATTGATAAAATTAAAGTAAAACAAGATTCATCATTTCCTCTCATAGATGAAAGGAATTACACTCATAAAAATAATACAATAAAATCTAGAGTGTCTAATGAAATAATAGAGATTTCTAGTAGGTGTAAGTCTAAAATATAATACAATAAATGATTAGTCTCTTATTTATAAAATTGTAACTAGGTTTAATTTAGGAGATAAATACACAAAATTACAAATAAATAATATCTCTAATTAATTCAAGTAATTATCTTTTTTTTAGCTCATTTATCCTTAAAAAATACCTTACTCTTAATTTTCCTAACTTTTATCTTCAAATTTCACAATTTCTTAAAAAATACCTTACTCTTAATTTTTCAAACTTTTATCTTCAATTTTCACAATTTTTTATTTCAAGATTTTTTTGCTGATTTTTAACCTTTGAAACTTTGTTCAGAATGACCCCTTTTTACTGAAAATCTATAAAAAAAATTCATTAAAAACAACTAAAACATCAAATTCTATATAAGAATAATCACTAAATTTAAAATTAATTTGATTCAAAATAATACCTAAAAATTTACTAAAATGCCAAAGCAGAATTTTCCAGTGGTTTGGAGTCATCCTCCCGAGAATTGAATCAAGTTCATATTGATGGCAGCTCGCTTGGCAACCCAGGGGCTTCCAGATTTTGTGGAATTTTGAAAGATGATCGTGGTCAATGGTTAGAAGGATTCCTAGGAAGCTGTGGTTTCAATACAGTCCTTTAAGCCGAGCTATTGGGGATCTACCATGGCCTTCAACTGCCTCAAGAAAAAGGCTTTCATTCTATCATTTGTGAATCTGACTCCAAGAATGCTCTCTCTCTCTCTCTCTCTCTCTCTCTCTCTCTCTCTCTTGTGACTTCTGGAGCTGCTGTTACCCATCCTCACTTTCCTCTCATCGACAATATAAGATCTTTTCTTAATCTTGGGTGGGACTTGACTTTCCAGCATATCTTCAGGGAAGCTAACAAGTGCACTGACTGGTTAGCTAAATTTGATGCCAAGAATCACAATGACCTCTCTCTTCTTGGTCTTCTTGCCCCCAGGATTCTTGGTGATGCTGTAGGAACTTCGTTTCCTAGCGGAAGCTAGTTGCTGATTTCCTTTTCTTTGTTTGCTATTTATTCTCATTCATCAAAGAAAATTTCACACGCCTTCTCTCTCCATATATATTTTTGGTGAATAATAAAGCTCTCTCTCGATCCATATTTATCTTCTACCATTAATCTACTCCCTCCTCTCCATATTAAGTTTAAGCCTTTTAAATTTTTCTTTTATAGTTCTCATATTCTTTTAATTTTTTTTTCTTCGAACATGTCATTTGATTTGTGTTTGTCTTCTAAGGTAAGATTATGTTGTTTTTTAAAATATATTTTTCAATATATAACATTTAAAGTTTGTATGCTAACCTTTTTTTTCTTTTGCAGTTTATATATTTTGAGATGACGCAAAAATTTTAAAAAAGGAACTTCATAAAATACTGACAATTCTATTGCATACTTATTCAATTTTCACATCTCGGACCAAGTGTTCTCATTATATATTAAACTTTTTTAAAATCTAAATTGTTTATTATAAAAATAATAACTAATAGGTCAATTTTTCCTTTCTTCCTCAACAATGAAATTCCATTTTACCAATATAAAAATTTATTGTATATTAATATATTGATAACTACTGTGTGTCTACATAGTAAAATATAACATACGGTTTTTAAAATTATAATAAAATAAATACATTAAAAAAATATTAAAAAATATAAATTGTAAAATTAATACCGTGCAGGGCATGAGATATTTAATAAATTATTATATTATCAAAATTTAAAATTACAATACAAAGAGATGAAGAATATTTTTGTTTCATGCCAATTTAAAATTAAATTGATTTTCATTAAAAAATAAATCTTTTATAAAATAATTTTATTAATATATTATAAAAAGATTTATAAAATTTTATTAATATACATATTTTATTAATAAAAAGTATTTTATATCAATATACGTTTATCACATTATGAATTGATAAATGTTTATTTAAAAAGTAATCTAAAATATTTAAAAGATTGATTAATAAAAATTTAAGAATTTTCGGTTGTGTTATGAAAATAATTAATGGAAAGTTAAATAATCGGGTGAAGGTTAATAAATTAAATGTTTAGATTAGTAATGAATTAGTTGCGTTGACTGAAATCATTTTTTATCTCACTTCTGAAACTCATAGAAGCTCACATACACATTATTGCTAGTAAAAATAATAATTTTCTCTTTTAATTAATTCAACATTTTTTTACATGATATTAAATTAATGAATTCCATAAAAGTGATTATAATGAAATAATGTATCAGTTATTTTTATCAAAATAATTTTATTATTATTTTTATTTTGATTTTGTTAGGTAGCTTCATTTGTTTATACAAATTTTTTTTTTACTTCAGGAGGATAATATTGTCAAATTAAATTTTATAGTTGTATAGACATTTGAATTGATTTCAAGTTTTTTCAATAATATAAAAAATAATAAAACTATTAATATATATTTTTATATAATAAGAAAAATCTCTCCAAATCTACTCATGTATGGCATGAGTAGTATCTAGTATGTATATAAATAGTTGTTTATATATTAAATTGAACATTAATATAAAAAATGATAAAAAGAACCTTCATATCAAATTAAATAAGTACATTTTCTCTTTAATTAATCATTCATTCAAATAAGTTTCTTTTACCTTTTTTATTTTTTAGTTAATGCTTATATTTCATTAGTCAACGTTAGATTTAATAAAAATATTTATAAATTGGTGTTGTAAGAGAGTGTCAAGGGAGAGAAAAAAAAAAAAAAAACATGTGCTTTGATCACGCATGGTAATGCCATTGCCGACCCATGCATGCAACTTCTCACGTCAAAGTGCAATTTTGGACATCGGTGCACTTCTTCGTCCTATCACTCTAGAATTATTCCCTTTTGAATTTTTTTTTTATATTTTTGTTATAAAGAATAAGTTTTTTAAACTTTTTTTTATTATTTTTAAATTAGCCTTGAATAGGTCCGATAACCCGACATAGAATTGGATTAGGCTTAAGAAATCTTAGCTCCCAAGAATATGGATCGGGCCTAGGCTGGTCCAATTCCATAATTTGGCCCGATGGATTGGGTTGGTCTGACTCGTCCATTTAACTAGCCCTAATGGGAATTCGCTACATGTTAATCAAGGGTAGTGTTATTAAAATCGGTCTGGTCATTGACCCGATCTAGGTAGTAGGTTAGTGAATTAGTGGTCGAACGGGTGGACCAGTAATTGGCTCGGTTTGACTCGGTATATTAAAAATTCAAATTTTTATATGTATCTATTATATATAAGTGTATAACTAACATAATTTGAGTAAGAAAAACTCATTTATACTCCAAAATTCAAAATAACAATTGATAATAATAAAAAATTAAATAAATAAATAACAAATTTCCAAAAAAAAAATCCAAAAAAAAAGAACCCAACCAGGTTGGACCAGTCGGACCGTCCGGATTTGGTTGGGTTAGACCGGATCAACTGCATAAACAGTTCAATGGCAAAATCGGACCGGTTAGCCTACCGGGTCCCGGTCTGACCGACCGGGCCAAATCGGTTTTCATAACTGTGATAAAGGGTTGTTATGCTTAGCCTATAAGTAGGAACCTCTTGTGTAGCTTCCAAGACAGAATTTTTCAGATTAATCAAATTGAGAGTTTCCCCTTTGTTATTGGGTCAAGAACTTTATAGTGTTGGTTGTTAGAACTGGACAATCTATCACTAGAGGATCCACACGTCTCTTAAAGTTTTGATGAAAATAAAAATATAAATTTATGTTAATTGTTTGATTAAATATAAGTAAACATGATTAAACACGAGATAAGATTTACATTGTTTTGTATAAGTTTTCCACTATTCTAACACGTACTTGTTCTCACCGTCCAATCAATCCAAACATACATATAAGTATCCATTTTTTATTAAAGTAAAATTCAATTTTTCTATGTTAAAGTGATCTTCTTAAAAGAAACATATCTGGATCATCCTTCCTGTTATATGTCTAACGGTTGTTTTAAGTTATGAAGGACAAATTTAGAAAGTATTGATCCAGAATCAATCCAGAAGCACATCATTTATCATTAGCTGGAAACAAAGAAACAAAGAATCAATCTTGAAGAGAAACTAGTCCATCATTGTATAGAGCACAAGATCAACAAAAGAAATGATGAAGGATCCGATCCACAATCACTTCCTTTGGCTTTTGCTCTCTGCCTTTCTTCTTACTGTTGTGCATGACTTTTAAACTAAATAATCTAAGAGGTGTCAGACCAACTCGCCCAGATGAGTTGATTTCTTCATGCTAAAGGAATATCACTAGCCCAGGTAAGTTTATTGCTAGTCCTGGCGCGGGACACTCTGAAATTCTTCATAATAATCCTTGGTGCTCTTCATCTTGATTTGATTTCTAGATCTAACAAATAATCATCAAAATATACAAAATGCATAGATGAATCTTCCATATTTAGACAAAAATATTTATAAATATATAATATATAAAACAACTAAAATTAAGGAAAAATTATAAAAAACTATTAAAATCAAAAGATAAATGCTAGCATTCTAATCATAAAAATAACTAAAATATGACACTTATCATCCTTATTTCTCTTTTTATAATCAAGTCAAATATTATAATTTCTGATGAATAAAAAATAGTTGACTTTTAAAATAGAAAGTTTTTGTTTTAAATTTCAATTTTAAACTTTTTTTTTCTCTTGTTATTTTAAGCCTTAGTGGAGTAAGGGATATAAGTTACATTACAAGTTATTTCTCACAAATTCGAATCCGGCCACTTTTTGTTACGAATTCACACATCACCGTTCACCGTTATTATTCTCTTTTGCTAACAAAAGCACTGTGTAGGTGAATGTGTCTACTAGCTTTAACCCCTCTTCTTTTACATTTCTAAATTTTAATGCCCCCCTTTGGTGAGTGGCCAAACTTCTACATAGGAATAATCACCACCTTTATTACATGAAAAAAACAGCACAACACAATTTCACGTAGGTAGGAACTATATAGGACTAGGAATAAAAAGGCACGAAGGAGACGTCTAATGGGGAAGAGATTGAGATGGTCATTGAACAGTGTGTGACTGTGTCTGAGAGGCATTGGAAAAATAAAATCCCAAGTCAGATAGCAATAATACTGAATAATAATAATAAACACCCTACTACCTAAAATAATAATATAAATATATAAATAATATAAATAAATAAAATAAAAGTACTAACGTGCCATTCTCTTCTTAAAGACACAGCAGGATCTTCTTACCTTCTCACACTGTCTTGTTCTTGTTCCTATATTCTTCTTCTGTCTCAACACAACAACATAGAGAACTTCATCGTCATGATGATGCTGATGCTGCTTTTGTAACGAGTGAAACTAAATACTTTGGTTTTGGTTTGCACTAGTTTCATGAAAAATATGCAAGGCTTCAAGACAGCACAACAGCCAAGTTCACAACAGCAACTCTATTGTCACTCTTCCTCCTTGCTTAGGTATTACGTAGCTTTTCTGGTCACCCTTTTGTTTGTTTATTTCCTTTTTTTATTATTCTTTTTTGTATCTCTTTGTGTCAATTGTGTGCAACGAAGTTATGCCGTGCTTTGGTGTAAGGGAATTTTTGTTTTTTCTGCTGAAACAGAGTGTCTCTGTTTTGAAGCAGGGAAAACGACCCTAACCGAAACACAACGCGGTTCTCTGATCTTGGGGAGCTTCACCATTCCTCTAGTGTTTTTCATCAAGAAGATGCTGCTGATTTAAGCTCAAGTAACCCCCTCTCACTATTATATATGGTTGCACCGTATAAACAAAGTGAATGATTTAGTGTTTTA
This sequence comes from Glycine tomentella, assembly GCA_007407185.1. NCBI lineage: Eukaryota > Viridiplantae > Streptophyta > Magnoliopsida > Fabales > Fabaceae > Glycine > Glycine tomentella. The sequence goes on from PYAF01000602.1 coordinate 1,481,539, forward strand.
TTTTAAGATAATAATAAATTTTTGGCTTAAATACTTTTGGGTCCTGGATATATACTCGATTTTTGTTTTGAGTTCCTGATAAATTATGATAAATTATGTTGGGATCATGTGACACCTTTCAATATATATTTGAAGAGTCATTAAAATGATGTCAGCCGTCATCATTGAATTGATGGGAGGGACCTGGAAAAAGAACTTTTAATATACGAGTGATTCATAACATTGAAAAAATTTATTAAGGACAGTAAACAAAAATTGGTTATATATCAGGATCTTAAATATATTTAAGTCTAATTTATTTTTATAACTTTGTGACAGAGCTTTTGAAATAACAAGCGATTTTATTATTTTAAAAAGTTATTTTTTTTTTCTTTCTAAACACATGTTAAGTGTAAATTTAAGTGAAGTAATCACATCATGTGATTACATGGTTACCAATATTTTTTGAAGTTTTTACATGCCATGCATCGTTTGTGTGTGTGTTTGTTATGGTGTGAAAATGATTTCAATTTTGTACTCTTTTGCAGGTTCTATGTTTAGTGTGAAGTCGAACAATGTTGTTGGTGGTAGTAACATACAGTATGGGACATTGAACACATTGAGCACGGTGGTTTTTCTTCTTCTTACTCTTTTCCTCTGTTGTAGGAACATGGTAGATGAGTTTTGTTTTATGAAGGTCTTGTGTGATTGAAATTTTTGGGTTTTAAATGTTGGGTTTGTTTAGAATGTTGGGTCTGCGGTGATTGGTTCAAGTGTGGGAGGGTGCCTGGATACAGGGCAGCAACTGATGTACCACAAAGGAGTGACTATGGCAGCCTTGCCTTTGGGGAATGGTCAAGTTGAGAATTGGGATGATTCAGGCATAGCTGATAATAGCCAACAGACTGATGATACCTCCACAGATATTGACACTGATGATATAATCCCAGTAAGTGGTCTTTCTCAATCATGTGTTGAATTGGACATACAAGTATATTTCATTAATTGATTTGCATTATTTATTTATTTTGGTTGGGGTGGTGGGGATCGGAGCATAATTTAAAATATTTTTAGTGAGAATTTTTGTTCAATACTTTGTTTAGAACTGTTTTTCCTGAAAAAAATATCAGGGATTTTGGTTTTAGTCCTACCAAGAGTCTTATTCATTTTTGCTAGACACTAAAAGCATGTGATTTTGTTGTTTTTTGGGACAACACATGAATGAAACATTTTTATAGGGACTTAACACTTCAACTGGAATTGAATAATACTTTCTTTAGAAGTGGCTTTGGGTTCAATCATGGAGTTTAAATGATAGGGTGTGTGTTAGTCTTTGTATACACGTTAGATCAAGTGCATGTGCGTTCCAAATCAGTGTTTGATAAGCAAGAAATTCTTGCTTCCACGAATTGGAGCAAGTGTGCTTTTATACACGTTTGAGCCTTTTGAACCTGAAAACAAACAGGCTAACAGAAATATATTTTTAATTTATTGTAGCAGATTTATGTTTTGGATGAATAAGGTTTTTTTATTTTTTTATTTTTTTTATAGGCAAATATTAATTGTTAGTTTGTTAGTTTTTTGTTAGCAGGAGGGGTTGAACCCGTTTCCCTCATTCACTTCCTTCTTAATCACCCTACCAACCTTATATCTCCTTGCATCCTTTAATGGTTTTGGATGAATAAGTGAATCTTGATGATCTCTGATAGTGTTTTTTATCCTTGTGTTAGTGCAATAGAGTCAAGAATGGGACACGAATGGTTGTGCACTCCAAGGATACGATAAAGGTCAAACCTGGAGATCAAAAGGTTGTGTTTTTTTACAACTTGTAGCTACTGGTTTGTGCTTTATTACTAATGCTTTGTTTGTTTGGATGCCCTTTTCTAGACCCTTCGTAGACTGGCTCAGAATCGGGAGGCTGCAAGGAAAAGTCGGTTAAGGAAAAAGGTAATTGCTTCAAAGTATTAAAAATTGGATTGATCTCATTTTATACCTTGATATGTGGGAAACAATAAATGAGATCTTTTTGTTAAGCCAATTGGCACCCCTTTCCCTTAGTATCTTTATCTGTGGTTGATGAAGAGAGTTGCCAATTCGTTGACAACTTTGAAGATATCTGTACAATTTAGAAAATCATGATAGAATGGTGCAAGTGTATATAAGTAATAAAATCACATAATTTTGTTATGAAAATTATCTGATTTAAATTTGTTTAAAGTCCCTAATAATTGACTGAATTTTGTTCTGGATCCCTAATAAATTTTTTTATTGTTGAATTCCTTATATATTGAAATTTTTGTTGAGTCTCTACTATCAATTAACTGATAATATATCAAGTTACAAATTGATCTTCCCAACACCAACACTATGAATGATTGTGATGATGTCACGTCATCACATAATTGTCGACTAAGACTCAAAACAAAAGTTTTAATATATCAGGGATTCAACAACAAAAAAAATTATTACTATATCAGGGATTCAACAACAAAAAAAATTATTAGGGACCTGAAACAAAATTCGGTCATTTAGCATAGATCTTAAACATATTTAAGCCAAATTATCAAAGCTTTAATTTAGTGGGTTCAAGATTTTAAGCGGGACATATTTGATTCATCTTTAGGTTTTTTGGTTTTAAATAGGCATATGTACAACAGTTGGAGAGCAGCCGAGTCAGGCTTGTGCAATTAGAGCAAGAGCTTCAACGAGCACGTCAGCAGGTATAACGAGTTCAAGATTTCCGGTTGATAATCGAAGATAATTTGATTTTATTATCTAAATAGGTCTCTATTTCAACGCAGGGTATATTTATTGCGACTCCAGGGGATCAAGGTCATTTGGCTGTTGGAAATGGTACTTAAGACTTTTCTAGAGCATTATTTCCTTCAGTAGCAAGAAACATGTTACATCAATATATAACTGAACAGCTCTTGCGTTCTCTTGAAATTAGTAGACAATATACGAACACATCTTCATTCCAAATGCAAAAATCATAGAAATAATGCATTTGCAACTTCAATGGAAATTCATGTGAACTCGGTGAAATTCATACATAAAACCTTGCGACAGCTTCAAATATCCACAGCCTTATGCAGTTATGCTAATTGTTATTACAGACTTATAGTGCTAATAAGGGAAACTGGTTCCCAAATTGCATTAGATGTATGAAGTACTAATTTTGTTAAAGTTCTTACATGATGGTCCATGTGATAAGGATGAATTATGGGTTGATGTCGATATTATTAATCATTTTACTTATCTAACATATCAATTATAAGTATTTTTTATCACATTGGTTGTCTGGCTAAGTTCTTGGTTTTGTTACACTTCTTGTGTATTCATACATAGATAATATGTTGTTGATACTATGGTTTTGGTGTGGTTTGGGTATAAATACTTTCAGCTAGTTACCATTTCTATTGGCCAAAATAACATAGATTGCTCCTATTTGTGAACCAAAGATTTCATAATGAACGTGCAAATGAGTAGATGTTCAAATGTGTCATGTTGTGTGAAGTGAAATCTGTAGAAATTTACTTTATCGTTAGAGGGAGTGGCCATCCCAAGGATAAAACAACTAAAACTTAAACTTTAGGCCTAGGTCTACTAACATTTGCTATTAGTTTTTTAAAATAAAAAAGATCACACATATTAACTAAAAGGCCTCACATATAACTATTTGTTTTTAAGTAAATTTTTTTTATGTTTTTTGCTTAATATCACTCTTTTCTTTAAAGTAATTTGTTTTCTTAAATTTTTTGCTTTAAGCCTCACATTCTGTTAGGTCGGTCCTTTAACTGGTAATAGTTATTGAATCTTTCAGGTGCCTTAGCGTTTGACATAGACTATGCTCATTGGGTTGATGAGCATCAACGTCTTCTCAACGATCTAAGAGCAGCTATAAATTCTCAAATGAGTGATAGTGACTTACATATTCTGGTTGATAGTGTTATGGCACATTACAATGAATTATTTAGGCTAAAGAGCGTAGGTATAAAGGCTGATGTATTACACATACATAATGGGATGTGGAAGACACCTGTGGAAAGATGTTTTATGTGGCTTGGTGGATTCCGTTCATCTGAACTTCTCAAGGTAAAATTGACCAATTAAGTACTTCCATTTGTTATCATTTCATTATGGTGGGTGATTCTTTGAATGGATCTGGGATACGTTCTGATACCATTTTATTCATATACCAAGTTCAAAAAGTGTTGGGCATGAGGGGTGTATTGGGAAAAATCCAAGTTTCACATTGACTAGAGATAAAGCCAAGATAAAATATATAAGTGAGGCGTAACTTTCATCTTATAATCTAACTTTTGGAGTTGAGTTAGGTCAAACCCATACTCTAAAATACTAGTAATTAACCTCACTTTTGTATATAATTTGTTTGTTGTTGACTCGTTTCTTGTATTTTGGGATTCAGATCATCAAGAACCACCTTGAGCCATTAACAGATCAGCAGTTGATGGGAATTAATAATCTGCAACAGTCTTCCCAGCAGGCTGAGGATGCTTTTAATCAAGGCATGGAAGCATTGCAACAATCTCTTGTAGAAACACTTTCCTCTACTTCCCTGGGACCCAATGGTAGTGGAAATGTTGCTGATTACATGGGTCAAATGGCTCTTGCAATGGGCAAGCTTACTGATCTGGGGAGTTTTCTTCATAAGGTATGATGTAAAATCACTTTGGGAAGCTAATTTCAATTAGAATTTCTAAATACTCTTGCAAGTTTTCTCTACTAGTCCTATTTACTGAATGACAAAAAATATTGATTTTGTTTTTAATATAGGCATAATTGCACTTTGACTTCTAACTTTTTAGTTTTTGGCAAATTTTACTCCCAACAAATTAATTTGGTGTATTTTATTCTCAACTTCTAAGAAACTTGTGAATTTTATCCTCTGTGATTTTACTCTTAACATAATTGCACTTTTTATCTCCAATTTTTAATTTTTTTGGCTAATTTTATACCCAATTTTTGTGTTTATTAATGAATAAATGACTAGGGTAAAATTTGCAAGTTTCTTAAAAGTTTGGTATAAATGTGCCAATTAAAAAGTGAGGAATACAATTCGTCAAATTAAAAAGTTAGGGTAAAAATACAATTAAGCATTTAATATATTAAAGACTTAAATATTTTTTGGGTCCCTAATAAATTAACAAGTTTTTGTTTTGGATTCCTAATAAAAAAATTGTGTTGAGTTCCTAATAAAATAAAACTCTTGTTTTTGGTACTTATTATTTTGGTTAGTCCTTCCAATATATATATTAGAATAACTAAAACCAAAGAATAAGGACCAATTTTTTTTTTTTTTTTTTAGTTTTATAAGGGCCTTAACACAATGAAAAAAATATTAGAGACCCAAAACAAAATTCGTTAATTTATTAAAAAAATTTAAAACATATTTAAGCCTATATCAAATGGACGGGATGGATGAAGGAATGGATCTTAAGACTCAAGTTTTTTTTATCTTTATTTCCCTTATATTATGTTTAATCTTCTAATTCTTACAAGATTGAGACTTCACTTCACACTTTTACTCCAACACCTTCTAATTTCATCAACAAAACATTCACCACTACCATGCACACAACCACAAGTTTATATGAATATTGTTCTTAGTGTATATGTTCATGTTCATAGGCCGACCTCTTGAAGCAACAAACTCTTCAACAGCTGCAACGAATCTTGACAACGCGCCAAACCGCCCGAGCCCTCCTTGTCCAAAACGATTACATTTCAAGACTAAGAGCGCTTAGTTCGTTATGGTTGGCGCGCCCTAGAGAGTAGGGACTGAACCTTGCTCTAGTGCATCCTACTACAGGAGTTCCTTTGTTGGCTCCAAACTAATTGGGCATTTCTGTTCCAAATTCTAATAGTAACTCAGTCATAGGTTGCTGCCTCCAAATACAGTGTTGATAATAATTGATTATACTGTGATGAAACCTTGTTACTGGTAGCTACTAATCTAATTTTCTTTTATCATAGATTGATGGCATGAAAATTTCTTTATAAGTTTTTATCAGTTGGAATGTTCTGTATATTGTTAGCAACTTAGCATATTTATGTGGCTATTAATGTGTAAGTGTTACATCTCAAAGTTGAGACTCAGGTGTGAATGCATATCAATATCAACAATCAGGTAGCATTGCATAAAAGCATGATTATTTCTCTCTTTGTACAAAGAATAAAAACATCGCTTTATTGATAGATCAACCACTCCATTTGCTATCATGTCCAACATTTGATATGGTTACGTGATATTCGGAAGATGAGTCCCAGTATTTTGCTTTTTTATTGATTTATTTATTTATAATAAAACTTAGGTCAAGTCTATTACTTCATCATTAAGTTATGATGAATTTGTGTTACTTAATTTTTGTGTTTACATTTTAAAGCATGTTTTTTAGTTACGGTTATTTGATGTTAAAAATAACAAAAAGTTTGATTTGAGAACTTATTGGGAAGATATAAATTAGGTTTTATTTATTATTTATTTATTCATTATGTCATCTAAATGCAAATGATGTAAAAAGAATAAAACATGCATTAAACAAGTTCACAAGTTTCTGTATACTCTAGGTAGACTTTATTGTAAATTCTGTACATAGTGCCTCTTAAATTGAGGATCTGGTATAAAAAAAATTTCAGCTGCTTCCCATCTTTCCACTTGCAATTTGACCCATCTCTAAATTATTCAAATAATCTTCAATTTCCACTGAACAAAAACTTAGAAATGGTAGTTTCTTCAATACTTATTGGCCACTGGCCTATATATTTGTTTTCTGTTATTCATTGTTCCTGCAAAATTTCAGAAAGTACCCATATGAGCTAAAATTAACTACTTTCTTTTAGTTTGGTCTTAAAAGAATTGAAAAATTACTAAGGGGGTCTAGCTCAGTTGGTTAAATAAGATGTGTGAGTATTGTAATTCTCTTGTTATTGTGTTTAATTCCTACGGATAAAAAGAAAGAATTGAAAGATTGAAACACACAAGGAATTTGTACCTGGTCTCTGGTGTTTTTTACCAGTCACAACTTGGGGAATGAACACCCCAGTGCCTCTTCCAGTCTTCCTTAAATTCACAACCCATTCAGGTGAACCTGAGCTATGTGTTTCCCATGAGCAAAATTGGTTTGCAAGTGGTGATATACTTTTATAAGCTAACCTTGTTGAACCACCATCACCAATACTAGCTTGGTTGAAACTTTTTCTTTCTAATAATTCATCATCTTCAGATGTCAATTGCAGAATCTGCCTCTTAATCTCAGCATAGAAAGTGTCATCATCAAATTGTTGTGTCTCCATAGTGATACCTGAAAGATTAATTAAACAAGATCTCTAAAAGGGCTGAACTAATACAGGCTTGTGTTAGTATGAATATATGAAAAAATATGACTTGGGGACTTAAACAAAAATAGGTAACAGAGGTTCGTATATATAGATAAAATAAAAGAAAAATTGTTATACACATTGTAAAAACAAAGTCAGTCAATCACAATTTATTATGGATAATAAATTTATTAATTTTTAAAATAATTATTTTTAAATAGTTTAAACGATGACTTATGATTAAACGATAATATAAAATTATTTTATATTGAAAGTACATGATGATTAAACTTTAAATTATCACATGAAACATAGAAAAAACTCCTTTGTTTATGGACAATGTTTTGGGTTGAAGAAAGCAGGACTGTGTAAGTTTCATTTCAAATAGTGTCCAAATTGGACGAATATGCTATTTTACGTACATTAATAGGTCTTTGCTGTCTTGAGTGCTTTAAATTTTAGGATGCAATTATTAGACACATGAGCCAAATTAAATGTATTAGAATTTAGAAGGGATTTGGAGATTACTTTACAGTGACATAATGATGTGGTTATTTCATATCCAATTATCAACATCAACCATACTTATAGTTTTGGTTACCATAAAATATTCGCGGTATTGTCTCATAACATTGACTTGGTTTGTGCTTTACGGAGTGGCTAAATATCAAGAGTATCAAAATTGGAGGTGGATCACCACTCACGTAGCATAATTACTCAACTAGCATTAAAAAAATGTCAAACTTATACTATATTTGGATTTATTCAGGTATAATCTTTGGAATATTTTTAAAGAGTTTAGTTAAAATATATGGATAATGTAAATTTTTTGCACTATTAATAATTACGAATTACCATTTTTCTTATGAGTAATTATGAATTACCGTGTATCTTAAATTATTAAATTTGTAATAATTAACTTAAAAGTTATGAGAGATGATTTCTCATTAGTAGCTTAATTTTTTTAATATAGTGTATTAAAATTAAACTTTTTTAAATAATTAAAGTGGAAAAGGAATATGATATTCAAACACTCTGTTCACAATATCACAAGAATAGGGTTGTCAATTTACAAAGTGAAACATGAAAAATTATTAGGTGGTCTAAAACCACCATCTAATTTATATTTCTGATTAATTTTTATGACATAAAATTAAGTGTTATTAATTTTTAAAATTAAAAAACATATGTTGGACATGTTACATAAACATTAGTGAGAATGATAAACTGGTGATGATTTAAGAGTAATTAATAGTTTATCATCAAATTGTCATATACATTTAATTATGATCGTAAATAATCGTTAGATTTGATCTTAAAACTAAGGATAATTATGTGAAAGTTATCAAACAATACATAAACTACACCTTGGTAATTGAGCTAATTAAAAAGTCATTTCAATAATAACAACGTTTTACTTTTTAATAATTGATGAGTTAGAAAAATGATATATATATTTTTATCATTATTTAAGAAAATTGAATTTAATATGCTTGTACCAATAATTTATTGATAAAAAAAAGTGGATAAATTTATGTGAACTTTTTCGGATAAATTTGCTTCTCAATTAACTCTCTAAGTCCGGTGATGATAAGTTTTGATAGTTTGTATGAAACTCTAAATTCAAATTTTATTGCTGTAATTATACAAAGAAAATGTATTTATTAAATGTAACATCTACGTATAAAATAATATAATATTTCATAATAGAGGACAGATATGTGTATATCGAGATTACAGGATTTGATCGGAATGATAAGGACAAATCTGAATTCACCCATCTAATCTATAATGTAGAGATTAAGGCCTAATAACTGTTCAAATTGAAGACTTATTATTAAATTATATGAATTTCATTTATTTAGTTGATGATATTCACAATATATTAATTATAGAATATATTAAAAATATGTTTCCATATATAATCTTACGAAGTACTCAAATCTATTGACAAAGGGATTGGATCTACATGATCAAACTAAATACTTTCATACCTTGGTGTAGCGCCCCTTCGATCATAACATTCTGGGTAATCATAATATAATTTATTTGTTGAAAGTTTTTTTTTTTTTTTTTTTTTTTTTTTTTTTTTTTTTTTTTTTTTTTTTTTTTTTTTTTTTTTTTTTTTTTTTTTTTTTTTTTTTTTTTTAAGATTGAATATATTTTTGGTTCTTGTAATTTACTTTTTTATATATATTTTCGTTCCTATAATTTTATTTGTTTCGTTTTAATATTTATAATTTTTTTATCCTTAAAATACTTTAAGTAAGACTTTTATTTATTGACAAATATTGATTATTAGTTTGTTAATTTTTATTTAATAGGAATAATTGAATTGATGATTTTTTTTTCATTTTAACTATCTAACCAACTTTATATCTCACATTTATTTGTTAACAGAATAAACTCAGAAATGTTATATTTTCATAAAACATTCCATTTATTAATAAATCTATTATTTCAAAGATTTTTTAAAATATAATATATTGAAATTATAAAAAATATGAATTTTAAAATTAATTAATTACTACTAAGCTCTATAAATTTTAATTATAAAATAATTCATCATTGAATCACATTATTGAGACTAAATTAATCTGTTAATTTCTATTTAGAGAATTGTCAATAGAAAATTTCTTAACAGAAAATTAATTAATTAAGAGTGGGAACAAGGTGGAGATGGTTGTTTACATGTTTGGGATTCCTTGGACTTGGAGCACAGCACAGTCTGGTATTGTTGGCTGAAGATTCTGGTGGGTAAACCTGTTTGTGGGGCCCATTACATTCATTCGTGTTGGGCTTTAGATACCGTTTCATTCGTAGTGAAAGAAAATTCCAACCAGATTCCCTAGCTGTCGCAATCCTAGCGAATTTTGACAAAAAAAATTCACGTAAAAATAAAACTTAAATATATTTTTGATTTATTATAATTTTTTTAAATTTTAATTCATATAAGCAGGAATGGATACAAGGGGGCTTCTTCCTCCCTCAAAGGTTTTTTTTTTTATTTTCTTTTAGTTATCCTCCCTTAAATTTTTTAACAAATATATAACAATTAATGATATATACTACTTATAATAAAAATACATATACTTATTAATAGATCTAATAATATATATTATTAAATGATTATATATTAATCTTTTTAGTAATATTTATTGTTATTAATTATAATCTAACAGAAATAGATATCTATATCAATTAATACATATGATAAGAATGATATTTTTATGTCTTTTTATCAATTGTTATTATCTGGATTAATTAATTATGTGTTTGTGTATTATTATAAGTCTCATTTATCTATTTATATATTTTTTTGTGAAGTCATTTATCTATATATTTAATTATTAATATTTTTATAAAAAAATTAATTATTAAGATTATATTATAAACATATTTATATATAATGTTTATATAAAATTTGACGAATTTTAGTTATTAGGATAAAATATGTTTTTAATCTTTATATTTTCATTAAATATTGTATCTAGTTCTCGAACTGTCATATTGAGCAATTTAGTCTCAGAATTTTATAAAATTCGTGTTTTAGTCCCTTCTCACAACCTAAGTTAAAAAAAATGCAAAAATTGAGGAATAACTAATAAGCCCAAAGAGTAAAACCATTTTTTTTTAATTTCAGGGAATAAATTGCACGATATTTAGCAATGAAAGTATTTTACCCTAATTATTATTATATCTAATGAATTTGTTCATCTTCTTGATAGATCTTTATCTATTCCCTTAAAGAGTCATATCTCATCCATTCCAAGTTATCATAATGGTTTCACATCACAATATATCATAACTAAGTATGGAACCATTCACACATAACACAACAACAACCCAAGGCATTCATGACATCCACATCATCAATTACACAAGTTAGACAAACTAACAATAATGCACTATTCAATGAAATGTGTTGTTCTTTTCTCTTTTTACATATGCATGTGGTACTAGAAAAATATTTTACAAAAGAGGCTTAGAAGGACATGTAGTAAGAGACCCACATGATCACATTACTACACTCTCACCGAGATGAGACTGTCGGCGACATGTCAGGGTTTCCTAGTCTTGCAAGGATACTTCATCCCATGAGATTAACATGAGCCACACGGAGATTCCAAACTGAATACCCCCTAAGGACAGAGTCATACTTCAACTCATTCATGCCCTCCCCGGTTAAGCTTGACCACATCCTAGGACTTAAAAATAATGCGTATTATGATGCATGTCTTAAACATTCAGGCATAAATGGTTCTATTGAACCTCACATCACACATAGTGAGTCCATTCTAATCTCACATATGCTAGGTAACTCACGATCAAAATACCACCTGGGCCTATCCTCGCCCACATAGGCTAGGTCACCCATCAAAATGAATTTAACCATAACTCATAACAACATGGTGGTCCTTGCTCCATATGAACTTGGACCACATATAAATCTTTTCAAAGCATTATCATGACATCACTTGATTCACCATGTACACATGAACATCATACATTACAATTCACAATTTCAAGGTAAAACAAAACATTCAATGATTCCACAACACTTATAAATCACCATTCAAATTATAGCCTCAACACACATGTATTCAATATCACTATTCAATCAATTCATGTACATAAAATACCTCTTAACCCTATGTTACACGTCAATTACGATATCTATCTACTTTGTATGATGATTGCCATAACATCCTTTAAGATTTAAGTATTACTTCTATACATTTCTTATGAAGACATCTAAGCCTAGTTCGGTTGTCTTTATAACTCTAAGACCTTTAGTTCTTGAGATAAGATAAAACACTTAAATCCTAAGATAAGTTATTTTAACTTAGGAAGCATAGGTCTGTGCTTAATGCTAAGCCATCTCTATTCTTTGGTACTCTTAAGGATTGGTGGTATTCTCTATATATAGGGGAAGAAAGAGATTATTTTTTCCAATGTAGGACTTTAAGTGTTTTTCATGACCAAGTGGTCTAATCCAGAGATGATTTTCTCCAAGATGGAAGCCAGTTTCGGATTCTAAGGTGTATGGATGAATTGTACCTTTTCAATAAGTTTTTCAACAACGTAAAAAACACCTCAATCGATTAAGTATAACTCATGATATGATGTGATCTTTCTATGGTCTTCATCATAAAGTTATCACTAGACTTGAAGATTTTTCAAGCATTCTAATTATAAGAACTTAATCTAACACTCTCCTTACATTAATATAATAACTACAACACTTACATAATTATATAACAATAACATTGAACATAATATAATATAATAAGGATAATAATAATAACATAAGATACAATGTACAAGAAGTGAACACAAATAGGAGCACATGCACTCACATAAGACAATCAATAATATAGCATAAAGATAATAACTATAATAACAATACATCACAAATAATATAACAAGATCCTAATAAGAGTTCTTCTTATGGTATATTTCTAGTACTCAAAACTTGGGGTGTTACATCATTGCTCTAATGTGTGGATCAATGGTGACAACAAGCTCTAATGAAGATGATAACTCTATATAGTCATATTTTTAATTGATGAAATCTATGTTTGTTGTTGTTGTTGTTGTTTGTTTTATGAATTGAAATTTCGTTCTCATTACATTACTAGGCGTGGGTTGTTTAAACATAAAAATAGGACAAACATAAAAAAATTAAATATAAGTTCATAGAACATAAGAAATAATTGTAAAGACAACATCATAAGTTAAATAAATAATAATAATAATAATAATAATAGCAACAATAATAATAATAAATGACTAGTGTCATGAACAGTGATCAACCACCTCTACGACCACCTCTTCCAACTGCAAGACCCTCTTGCACCATTTGGAGAAGCGATTATGTGACCTGATGGCTATATGTTCCTTCAGGTACAACTCTCATGTCCAACAATCTCTGCGAGGATGATGATATCATCTGGAATCGATCCTACACAAATATTTAATAGTACAATTAATAATTATTTTTCCTTAAAAATTAAAATAAAATGATGACAATATTGTTTGCATTACCTGACATGAGTAGTTTGTACCTGGTACATAATATGGTATTTGACCATCACCACCAGACTGGGGTTAAGGCTGACATTTTTGTAATAAATCAATCTTCCAAGTTCAAAAATTAATTAAAGGAGGTAGACATCATTCATGAACTTTATTTTTAGTAGCAGCATAATAGTCTGGCAACTAATGCTATTCATGAGTTTTAAGATGATTATTTCGAGACTTGGGAGAAATTATACAATACTGAAAATCTAACATTTGGAAAATGTTTTATTAAGAGAATGGCACTCAAGCCATCAAGCAGGAAATAGAAATTGCAATGCTAATAATGTAAGTTAACATTGCTAAATGTCTACTTCCAAACGTATTACTTGTGAATCCTTCCCATCACATTCAACATAAACTAAAATGGCTTCAATTACCGAATTTCATTTTAAAGTACAAGTTTGATTTGCAAGAAAAATAAGTTGAATTTGAATACTAATTAAGAACCCTTTCTTGAGTAGCTTATACGACAATATTTTTGTATGATTTTTGCTAGAAAATTATTTTATATAAATTACTATCAAAGGATAATGATATCTCCCAACAAAACTTTTTGAAGTTAAAATTCTAATATATCATTAGAACTTCAGAAGTTGCATATTCTTTTATAGAAAATGCCATTGATTAAGTGTCACTGTTCAATCCCTCTCCTTCTAGGGACATTCTAGTTCACTTTAAAAACAACTTTTCAAGAAAATTCATTTTATTCTCAGCCATTTTATCAAACAATTCATGGGCATTTTTAATTTAATCATATTTAAAGCATGTATGAACCAAAGAAGCCATCGCACTGGAATCAAAAGACATTGATTTATGTTATACAAAGAACCTTTCACATGGCTTCCAAATTGAATACAAAATTTGTCCTCAGAACTTTACTAAACAAATCAAGAAAGGAGGAGAAATTAACAATGCTATAAAGTCATATCATGTATCAATACCAATTGATGAACAAGAGGAACTTTTCCACCCCATATATTACAAATTTCTATTATCTCCATTTCAATTAAAATACAACATCCATAATCAACTTAAACTAGAAGATAGAAAAAGAAAATTTCACTGCATCAATAAAGAAATTTCAGCCAATAACAACCCCCAAAGGTCCAAACCATGTATGTATACATAGCAATAACATCAAGGAACATATACAAGTAACTCATTCATCATAAAGGTTTTCGTCGATCCCAAATAATGATTAAATGCGAAGTGATGAAATTACTTCAAGAATCTTTTGGAGAGATAGAGTAGAGAGAAAAAAAGAAGGTAGATTTCCAAAACAATGCTATAATGTTTCCAAAACACCCAAATCTAATTAAACATAACTTGGATATATGAATGTCTACCACCTCCTCTCTGTTGTGAAACTTCAGATTTTACGAATGTTCTTACTGCTTCTACTGCATCTGTTGAGCCACAATGCCTTTGAAGAGCATATCTACAAAACCATATCTTCAAAATCGAGATCTACAATATCCAAATTTGAAGGAAAAAATCTTAAATCTAAAGAAAACAAAACCCAGATTTGAAAAAGAAAAACCCAAATCTTAGAATCTGTTTGGGTTATGATTATTTGATTACTTTTTTTTCTTTTCAATTTTCACAAATTTTTATATAATCCATGAAGATGACATATAGATATAATTTAATAATTGAATTAATAAAATTTATATTCTATGTGAAGTTATTGATAATACAATAATTAGTGTAAGTTACATTGATAGATGTTGATCCGAATTACTACCAATATTTATTCTCATTAGGAGTATTAAAGTACATTCAAGTATAATTATTATCCTTAGTAATTAACATAAATCTGTTGACTTTTATACTAATTAGCTTATAAGTCATAATTTTTTTTTATTAGTTGATAATG
>PYAF01000602.1:1504021-1529841 GCA_007407185.1 Glycine tomentella
CAGATCAGGTTGGTTCAGTGAAGGAATTTTGAGTAATTTACACAAGCTCTTAGATTCTAATTTTATTGCTACCATTGTATATATACACACAAAATATTTTATTTTTCTATTTTTTATTTTAAGTGGAGGATTCTTGAGCTGATAGGTTAACCAAAAATCATCTTTAAGTAACTCGATCATGTGTGTGGCTTCCATTTTCATCTTGACTTGTAAGATTAAATGTGTGTTGACTGTGAATGAGTTCTTTGTCTGGTAGTGTGTTTGGCTGAATTCTTACAAGTGTGTATCAAAGTATTTACACGAAGGTTGAAATCTTTTCTAAAAAAAAACTAAAAGTCATTATTTTCAATTATTTCATAGTGAGCGTCACATGCATTGTCTTCATGCCTAAGAGTAATTGATTGACTATTGCCACAATTGTTTTCTTTGTCTATTATTTATTACAAAATTAAAGCAAAACTAAGAATAGAGAGAAACAAAGATCTCAAACAGATAATAAAATATTGTCTGCCAGATATAGTTTTAATATGTTTATTCATATTTCAAAAAGCAAAACATCAATTTTATTTTCTCCAAATTCCATTAAATGTTGTACAAGGAGTTTTAATTAGTTTTTAATTTTTTTATTAGCTGAAAAATTTGTTTCATTTTTCGATAAATAATTTTTTAGTAATTTATAGTGTTTCTTGGAACATTATTTAAAGTAATATGTTTAAAACTTTAATTTCTAATTTTATGTTTTCTCCATTTTTATTTGTAATATATTTATTTATTTTTTATTTTTTTTAAAATAAATCATGATTTGTTATTTTTATGTTATTTTATATTTTTCAGTTATTTTAACAACTAATTTCACTAAATACTTATGATTTAATAAATTAATCTTTCAGTTTTTAGTCATCAACTATTTTTTTAGTTTCTACTTAACTTTTTAAACTAGTTTGTTGAATATAGTTTAAATCAACAAATGGATATATTCAGATGGCTTAAATGCATGTGTGTTTGAAATTAAATTCATTATTTGAGCACTGTATGCATGAGATGATAAGCCATTTACACCACACATGCCAGCATCACAAGTTATATAAATTCATTATTTAAACATTGCATGCAATAATGCATGAGATTGATAATAATTTATACTCTTTTTCTTCTATACACATCCCTGATAGTTTTCTCATCGCGTAGGCCGAAGGCCTTTGTGGTTGATGTGATGCTAGCTACCTAAAAACGGTACTAGTATGAATAGAGGACAGTTAGAACGAAACGCATTTTAAATATACTCTTTTTAAGCTATACTATGTTTTAATTATTGAAATTTATTAAAATTATCAATTAAAATTAAGAGAAAAAATCATTTTAATTTTGAAATTTTTAATAAAATGCAACCAAGTAAAAGTGTGTGTTTAAAATAATGTATTCTTAAGATTTTTCTGTTTAGTTAGACCATTAAAGTAATAATATACTTTTATATATCAAATAATTTATTAACACCTACCATTCTCTTAAATCTCTCCTTTTTTATTATATCGTATCATTTATCACACTTATATGTATATGTACTCCCTTTTTACTCTGCCATTTAACATCAAAGTATATATCCATATATTAATTATTTTCGGTTGATTCAGGTAGAGTTTTAAAACTCATACTGACCCGCCCGATCCAATCGATCAAACCAGGATTCAGTGATTGGATTGAGTCGAGTCATAAGTTTGATAGGTTATGTTTTTGACTTGGAGTGATTTGGATTGACTCGGTCGGATTTGCAGTCGAATCGTTGACCCATTGATTCGGATCGAGTCACTTATCTTTTTTTTTAATTTTTTATTTTAGTTTTTTGTGTGATTTTGAATTAAATTGATCTTTTTATTCATTGTTGAATATTTTTTGTGCTCGAAATTACATTTATTATTGAGTTAAATTGATTTAGAAGTGATCACAATTGTGGTTAATTGCAGGTAAAACTGTGATCCTATGTCATTTTTTAAAATTGTGGTTTAGAACTTTTGATTGATTTTTTATATTTTGTAATCTACATTGATGTGACATAGTTACGTTCCATTTTAGTGTGAATATTGATATATACTGTCATTGATGTCTTTGATGTTAAATGTTAGAGATAATAATATTTTTTAACTTGTGTTTTTAATATTTTATTTGTGTTTTTAAGACTTTTAAATTTCAATGTATCACAAGAAAAATTTTAAGATCGATATAAAATCTTTATTATATATCGAATTATACAGATCAATTAATGATCTATCGATTCAATCACTAACTTAATAATACAACTCATGACCAGACCAATCACCGGACTTATTTTTTAAACTATGAGTTCAGGTTATAATCTGTTTTTTATTTATTTATTTCCAGAACAATATGATTATGGATTTTCTTGGAGTGAGGCCTATCCCACTCATAACCACTAGTTCACTATCTATTCCCCATTTTTGCCATTATTCCAGCCTTTTCTCTGCCTTTAATCATTTCATCTGACAGAATCTCTAACAGAATTCATATATACGTTACACGTTTTGCATTTTTACTTGCTTCATGTGCATGCAATGGGATTTGTTGGAATTTTCCAATAATTCTTCAGGGCTATAACTAATTATAACATTTTGTTTTTGTAAAAAATGACTAATGAATTCTTGATAGATTTTGAACACTTAATCTGACGGTGTGAGAAATCATGTGGGGATGACCATTAGACGGATGATGGTCGGATCCTAGAGCTAATAAATAACGACGGGTGTGAGAAATTATGTGGGAATAACCATTAGACCGATGATGGTCAGATCCTAGAGTTAATAAATAACGTACGTGATTAGATTCCTTTGTTTGTCATGATATTTAATTATTTTTTAGGTTTGTCCCATTAAAAACCTATTTGAAGCATTGATAAGACAAATGAAGACTTATTTTTCCAATTTCAAAGATTGGTACGTGCAACACAAATAATTTTGAAACATTTAATCATGTCTTCAATAATTAAGTAACTTTAATTTATATTCTAAATTCTTATAAAGTATGTGTCATTCTTGTATGAATTTTTCTTATATTTTAATAACAGAGAAAATTTTATGTGATTTAGTACCTTATTACTAGTTATTAATATGTTTCCTTCAGTAATGGATACGGGAATTTCAAAGTACGTCAAATTGTTATTTCGTTCTTTCAATTTCGAGTTTCGCCATTTCAACTGATGACACCTGCACTATTGTAATTTTTAATTGAATGATTGCTATGCTCTAAGTTGCATTACTCGATGGTTTAAATTTTTATTCCAATTGTCATATTGTTTTCGTTAACTGTTAATTTCAATAATTATATAATTGTAAAATCGATAAATTGGGTATGGTACGTTCAGTGATTTCAATTGTTACTTAATTTGATAGGATATATTTCTTATTTTTTGTTAATTAGAATCTTTGTTGAATTGCACTACACTATAGTTAATTACTATTGTTACTTATATGTGAATCTTGTCCTCATTCAATTGGTATATTTGATTGTTTATATTAATATTGAATTGAGACATTAATCACCATGACATTAATGGTCATAAATTTGAAAAAAAAAGGAACTTTAGAGCAAGAAATTGGAATTGCACAAATTTTTGTCCACATAGCCGCTATCAGAAAATACATTTTTAATATTAGTTTTTTTGGATTTTCCACGTCAATTTTTATCCGATGTTAAAACCAACAACTTTAAAAGTATGAGTGTTAACATCGATTTTCAAAAGTGATGTTAAAAAAAATATATAACATCAATTTTTTAGAAAAATTGATGTCGCCTAATAAGAAAGAAAACAAAAAAATGTAAAATACGATAATTCAACATCGATTTTTGTTAAAAATTGATGTTACTTTATTTAATAATATTGATTTTTAATGAAAGCGGATGTTGTTGTGCTGAATTACTCAATGAATTAAGGATCATTTTCATATACCCACTATTGCTAAGTTACTCACTATTTATCATTAAGGATCATTGATGAGTTACTCATTATTGATCATTAATGAAAACTGATGTTGTTGTGATGAGTTACTCACTATTCGCATTGTTAATTCAACTATCATTCCTTAATCGCCATAATCATTAAGGATCATTTTCATATACCCACTATTGATGAGTTACTCAATGAATTAGGGGGGTGCTTCCATTTTTTCCAACATTGTCAAGTATCATCAAATCAAAGTCAACCCCACTGAAACACATAAAATGACTTTCAGAACCTATTATGGGCATTATGAATTTATGGTTATGTCGTTCGGCCTTACCTATGACCTTTATAGTTTTCAAGCCGTCCTGTGTTGATAATCAAGTGATGAAGATCTTTTTTGTTTTGGTTTCTTTTATATGCCAAACATGTGTGAATGTGTCATTGTATTGAGTGTTTTAGACTTAGGTATGTGTGTGATTTAAGTTTTAGATTAGCTTAGTACATCCCTAGAAACAACCATTTAAATGTATGACAATGGAGAAATGCATATACATTGTTATTGTTTTTTTTCTTTCTTTTTTATCTAGGATATACTACTTTTGTTATTGTTAAAAGTATACAATCACAAGTTGTCAATTTCTTGAAGTAAGGCTGAAAGAAATGTATGTGTTCCTAGTTTCACTTGTTGAAAATAATAATGTATGCTTACGATTCAATAAATTATGTAATCAATTCTAATTTTAATAAAGTATTGTTATTTATTTATTATTTTTATATTGTTTGATAAAATAGTTAATTTGATAAGGTCTTTGATTAAAATTAAAGATATGTTATCATAATAGTGATTATGAAAATGAGAAACAAGTCTCTTATAATTTTAATTTAAATTGTTCTTGATCGTAGGATCATTGTGAATAGGATATCGATCATTCAGATAGATCAATATATATGTAACAATCTTTATTGGATAAAGATTAATAAATCACATTTATTAAATTGCATATATAGATGATGTGCATGTGAATGTCATCATTGAACTAACTTACTTGAGAATTCCTAACCGTTAATATTACATTGATATGTCAATAGGAAGTTCTCAAAAACAAATATAATAGTTTCTTTTATCATTAGATTATCATAGTAATTAACAAGTTATTTATTATGTTTTAATTTCAAACACTTAATGTTTTAGAACACTATTTGAATAAATATTTGATATGTTTAAATACTTATAGAATTAGTGATTAATCAAGTAGCAATATTGAATGAAAGAATAAAAGAGTTTCTTAAGTCATTTATTGATTAAATATGTTAATTTCTTAGAGTTTAACAATAACATTATATTCTAGAGTTAACCTTTAGCTATAAATGATGGAAGAAAATATTATATTATTTTTCTATTGGTTATTGAAGATAAAATATATTACTTCATATTTGACGCCTACCTTGATTAGTAAATTAATTTAGTATCGGTTTAGTATTGAAACTACGGGTCACACACAAATGAGAGTTCCAATCTTTGCAAAAAGAAAATAATTTATTTGATAATTAAATTAGAGAATTTAATTTAATCAAATAAATATTTTTGTGGAATATTATTATGTTCTTTATTGGCACTATGAATATAATTAATATAAAAAAGAGTATTATTTTATAAATGTGAAAATTGTACATAAAATAAGGATAATATTTTAGTGCTACATATCATGATGAGAATGTGTGATTAGTTATTATAATTAGTCATGTGATTAATTGTGAATTATCTTTGCTTATATAAGGAAGTTTTTTAAAATAAAAGATATGAGATAGTTTTTATTTTTATAAAGATGAAGAAATATGAAATTATTTTAAATAAAATCTTTTCCTTTTTTCTGTTTGAAAAATACCCAAATCCATATCTTTTTAACATTACAATAGAAGTATCTATCTAAGAGCAAAATATACCATACAAAAATTAGAAAAGTTTAAATCTAGTTTTAGAGTCTGCTCTTTAAAATTTCATTCAATCAAATAGTTGATAGAAGATATTGATCTTAATGTAAATAGTCTTTACAATATTAAAGAATTTTATATTCCAATAATTCATGTGTTCATTTTGATTTTTACAATAATATATTTTAAACTCAAAATAAATCTCTTTTTATTCCGTTATGTATATTATGAACACTAATTTTTCTTACATCAGTGGCTAGCATTATTGGTATATAACTTATGTAGCAAATTCATGACATGATCATTGAAAACTGTTTCAGTGTTATAAATAATGCATCGTATACAAGACTAAACTAATTGAGCAATGATGCTTGCTTGGACGAATGTAAACTGAATAGTTGTTTCATGTTTGGGTCCTCTTACCTCACACAAAAAGATGGATCAGAAACATAATTGCGAACTTCTTCACTACAAGAAACTAATTAATCTCATCAGTCATCATTAATTGTTATTTTGGTCATGAAGTGTTTTTGAATTTTGTAGTGTGTGCTGCGTTTCAATCACTTTAGGATGCAAGTAGAAAGATTATATAACGAAAAATTTCATCTTATCTTGGAAAATACTTAAATTATACTTTTATCTCTTTTGATTTTAAAATTTATTTCTTTTCTTTTGGAATGTGATATGAATCACACTTTTTTATTATTATAAACAAATTTTCAATAGCATACTTTCCAATGATTTTGATGTTAAATTTGCGCCTAATTTTTTCTTCGAAGGCTAAAAGGTGTTATTAATATCAATACGAGGGAAGAAAATTATCCCAGAGCTGTAAAGGTGTACAAGTATTACTTACATAAAAAAAAAGTAATGGTGTCTAACTACCATATGTCTAAAATATGCATCAAACCATATGTCAAAAGTGCCAAAAAAATATACCAGAACAGCCCCCCAATTACAGATTAATGCACTGCAAAGGCCCCAAACACCAGGAAGAAAAGAAGGTTCATGGCTTATGACCTTTCTTGTACAGTAGCCACTGCCATGACATTGATTATTTATACATATATATTTCACATTTTATCACATTTGATTATTGAAGTCATCTAGTAACTATGTAAATCTTAAATAATTATACAATGACAAAACAACCTAATTAAAAGTTTATTGATTGGGCTCTAAAACGTCAACTATTCATGGGTTTTTTTTTGGGTATAACTATTTATGGTTTAATTTTAAGCATTGTATGTAAATTATTTTACTTGGATCAGAATTCTTTATTTTTAACATAATATTTTTAATATAATGAAAAAGAAATATTTATAATAACATAGCATTATCATATTAATTAGACTTAAATATTTTTATGATGCTATTTAATAAAAGTAGTATATGAAATTATAGGTGCTGATCCATTTAGTTATTAAAATTGTAAAAGTATTAATTTTAGTCCCTTAAGATTAAAAATGATCATCTTTTAATAATTTTAAAAATTAAAAAAAATATTATAACAATTTCCTTTGCAAATCTAAAATAATTATCATTTGGTAATTTCAAGGATTAAAATATTATTATTATAATTTTAAAGACTACATTACCGTATTGTAATTTTAGAAATAAATTTAATGCTTAATTGATTGAAAAATGTATTGATACATTATTTAAAGATTCTAATTTCTTACATAATAATTACGATAGTTAACTTTTTAATGATTTGATAATGTATAAGAAAATAGATTTTTTTGAATTGATATTAATTTATTAATTTTCGTCTAGTAGTGGATCCTATTTCTATTTTTATGCATAAAATTAATAATAAATATTTTTGATAAATTTATTATTTATTAAAATTAATTATTTAAATAATTATATAAATAAAATTGGCACTAATTTAATACACTCCTAGATCCTACATTGTATCAAAATCAAGTAATTATTTTGCTTATGCAATATATATATATATATATATATATATATATATATATATATTGTAGCTTATTACGAAGCAGAGTATTGGTATGGTTGAAAGTGACCGGACACTTATGATGAGTTGTGCTACTAGTATTATTTAATAAATTGGTTTATTTCAGTGTAAACTTTTTTAAAAACATTAATTAATAAAAAATATTGTATTTTAAATATAATTAATCTAAAAATTAACAAAATTACCATATACAATCGCTTGTAATTGACTAATAAATGTAATTTTTATTTACATTAATTATTAATACATATATACTATTTACAGAAATTTATTTCTTGAAATTGGGATGCAATAAAATATTATTGAATCAACTGTAGTCTTGACTTGAGGCCTACAAGGGGGACATGTATCACATGCTCTGATTCAATTATCATTGTACTTCGAAAAGGGAAATGACACCGATGAAGAAAGTAAACGAATCCCACACCCCAAAATGGTTCAGATGCAAAATGTTATTAATAGGCATTAATTAATTGCAAATTTATAGTTTATGAAAAAGACTAGTCTAATCATTTTTTTTACTAGTCTAATCATTTTTTCTTTGCCAATAAGACTTTTCTAATCGTAAATAATAAAATTGTCGTAGTTTTTTTTGAACCAAAATTTGTCGTAGTTTTTAAATTAGTAAAATAATTCATATTTAATTAGCAAACAAACGAGAATTCTTACTTATAGTTAACTGTCGTATTGACAATTTCACATGTTTTAGCAATATTAATTAATTAATTTGTCTTAGAAAAACTATATTAATTAAAATCTAGTTTTTACTATGGTGATTTAGGTAGGAAACATTCTAAACACATTCTACTCAGCATGCATAAGAAAAGAAGAAGAAACAGCAAACATCCATGCCTAATTTGAAGTTGAGAAACATGCATAACTCATTGCCTACCTTCTTGTATCACCAACTAACGTCTCTCTCTTTGCTATTTCATTTTCCATTTTTATTAATCCCAGCTCATTGATTTATTGTTGTTGTTGTTATGAGACATGCAAGAGAAGGTTTCAAATTACGCTTACTATCACGGTCTCATTTTGGTCCCGATCCTTAATGTTGTGGAAAATTGTAAAGAAATGTGTTGATGCGAAACACAATTGTAATTGTGAAGAGTTCAAAAACTTTATCATTGCAGTCAAAAACACGGTTTTTTTGTTTTTTTTTTTGTTTTTGTTGCAAGAGAAGGTTAATTTGGTGTGTTACTTTGTTGCAAGAGAAAGTCAAGACTAGTTGTGATGCACCCCCATTCTTCTTTTTCATCTTCTCTTTGTTTCACTTTGTCGTTGTTTTTTTTTTTTAATATCTTTTATTGCTTTTGCATTTATTATTTATTATTTTTAAGTTTTTTATTTGTAATTGTAAAATTCTATTTAATATATGTTTTCATATAAGCTTAAATATGTTTTTCATTTCTAATAAATATTCAAATTTTGTTTTTATTCTCTAATAAACTTTTTTTTATATTGGGTGTCTAATAAAATAAAAAATTTATTTTTAATCTTTAACACTTATTTTTAGTCTATGATAAATTAGTAAATTTTATATTTATTCCTTGATAAAAAAATATTTTTTATTAGTCTGGACTAAAATTAACAAAATTTATTAATTTATCAAGGACTAAAATAAAATATCAAGGACAAAAAATAAAATTTTATTAGACAATATTTATTAAAGATAAAAACATATTTAAACTAATATTTATTATTTTTATGTGTTTAAATTTGACTCAATTTAGTTTTTTCGTAGAAAAAAGAGACAAGAGTAGGAAATAAGATAAAACAACTCCAAATATTCAGTCTACACTGGCCCAGTCTGAACCGTCTGATGCAAAACTAGCAAAGAATAAACGAAAACCAAACAAACGATAAACAAAAAAAGCTGAAAGTCCATCACAAAATAAGTTTTAATGTTGTACGTGTTGTTGAGACCGAGAGCAGTCTAGAACATGAAATTTCGTAACATTTTCATTTAGATTTCTTGCTTTACGGATCACTCTTTTCTTAATCATGTCACTATGAACATACATACATTCAAGGAATGTCCTAAAAATTGTTTGACTTCAGAAATATTCTATAATATCCCATAGAAGTCAGAAGCAAATTATTAATTCTTTGGTTAACTAAACTTTAAATATCACATTTTATCTATATCATTCAAATCTCAGACAATAATTAACTCCTTTACGCAACACTGACTCCAAATAATCACGTAATTAACCTTGTAGAAACACATTAAAAATTTAAGAATAAAATCATAAAATGTAATTTTCTTAAGAATTCATCAATGTATGAAAATATACTTTTTTATAATCATAATTAGGATTTTTGAAATCTTAAAGATAAGTCTAGTATATGATAGATCATAGATTCAAGTCTTATTATTTTTTTAGAGTGATATAAATGTAAGTACATTTTTAGCTTGATGATTTTCTTTACCTTGAACTGGAGTGTCATATCCTCTCCCTCAAAATTATATGTTACCAAAAATAGGAATCCCTGACTATCAAATGAGAAACCTCAAATTATCAAAAAACTTTGGTCATTTAGTTCAATTATGAAACTAATTAATATACTCAATTTAGGGGTTTGACACCTCTCTCTCAAAGAATGTGTTCTATGGCAATTAAACTTAGGTCTTTTACAAATTCATCATGTATTATCAACTAAGTCACACTCATTTAATCAACAAATATTATAATTCTCACTATTCCAACCAGACCATAATTTACAAAAATTCATGATTCAAATATTAATATCGTCTTTATATTGCTTTTCTGAAAAGTGCTATATATCTTCTTTATATCATTCAAATGCCAACAAATAATTAATTCCTTTATGCAACATTAAAACCAATGTAACCAAGAAGAAACAAATCAAACTCTCAAGGTAATTAACTAAACAATTTCGCCTATATAGATTGATACAAAATAGTATAAATATAGTTGAGCTGCCTGTAGTACCCATTAGCATTATCACCAACAAACTTGATTCTCTTTTCTTCCACATTATTATAGCATTAATTGGCAATATGGCTTCGAACCACCCAGAAACACACAAGCAATATGGGAAGCAATTGCCCGCTAAGGGACAATGGACCCCTGGCCTCTTTGATTGTTGGGATGATCCCTCTCATTGTAATGTCCAATATTAAAATTTTTTTTCTTTCGATTCATTTTTGGATTAATCATCATCACGTGCTAGCTCTTGCTTTTGTTTGGTTTATCTGAACATTGAAATATATTTGCTACGATATTGATAGGTTACTTCACATGGTCTTGTCCATGCATCACCTTTGGGCAGATTGCGGAGATAGCTGATGGAGGGACGATATTTAAGTCAATCAATAAAAATTTACTATTGGTGTGATGTGTTTTTGTCAAAAATTATAATTGGAATATATATAGATGATTTGTCAAAAATTATAATTGGAATATATATAGATGATGTATTATTTAAGAATGATCATTTTATATGTGAGAATAATAATAGTCAATTTTAATAGTTAGATTAAAATGAAAGATCAAGATTAAAATATTTTAAATTAAAATTAAAATTTTATTTAACAATAAAATTTCTAAAACATTTACAAAACAGAAAATTAAATATTTTAAAGATTTAATTTATGTCTTTTATCAAAAAATATTAATTTATGTCAAGATTATAACCACAGTCACTACCACCATGATCATCGTCATGATTACTGTTGTCGTCACCAACATGTTCAAATTAAAGTTTTCTTTAACAGTAAAATCTCTAAAAAATTTACCAAACAAAAAATCAAATATCTTATAAATTTAACTTTTGTCTTTTATAAAAAAAATTATGTCAAGATTGTCACCACAACAAACACCACTATCATGATCATTACCATGACTATTGTTGTCACTACCAATATGATCTCTGTCGTTGTCGTCGTCACTACTGTCGACGATGGAGATCATGTTGGTGGTGACATGGTGGAGATCACGATTGTGGTGGTGGAAGTAACAATGACAACAATCACCATGATGGTGGCAACTGACGGTAATGGCAATCATGGAAGTTATGGTGAAAATGGTCATGATAATGATCATGGTGATGATAAATTTGAGATATTCTAGGATGACATAAATTAAATCTTTAAAATATTTGATTTTCTATTTGGTAAATCTTTTAGAGATTTTATAATTAAATAAAATTTTAATTTTAATTTAAAATATTTTAATCTTGACATTTCATTTTAATCTAACAATTAAAATTAATCATTTTCATATGATATGTTATTATATATATATATATATATATATATATATATATATATACACACACACAAAAATATGTCTCACGGCCATGCCTGAATTATATCGTATATAATTACTATGTTCATATATTTTAAAAAAAGGTATAGTAAGTTTAATTTCCGTGCACAGTATTTTTAAATGGAATTAAATATATTTTTAGTCTTTTAAAATTTGGATAATTATTTTTTTATTTTTAAAAAAAAATTATTAGTCTCTCAAATTTTTTAAAAACTATTTTTAATCCCTCTCATTTTTATGTTAATAGTGTCACAACTTATAACGATTTTACTCCGTCAAAAATATTTTTTAATATAATTTTTTTAAAATGATTTATGATACTTTAAAACCACCAGAATAGGTAAAAAATCACAATAATTTTCTATTCATGTTTTTATTTTTATTTTTTAAAATTGCCAAAATATATAAAAGACGATCACCAAACCAAATCATAAGAGTAAAATATTTTTTGCGGTTTAAAATTGTCATAATTTGTTTTTTAAGAAAATAAATTTTTGTAGTTAAAAACCACCACAAAATGTGAAATTATGAATGCAATGAATATAAGAGGGACTAAAAGGAACTTTTCAAAATTTGAGGGACTAATAAAAATAATTTTTTTGAAGGACTTAAAAAAATAATTATCAAGCCATTTAAATTTAACTGAATTTAAGAAATAAAAATATCATTATTATTCACCAAATAATGAAATTATGTATGCTATAAAAAAATAGTTGTAGTAAGGCTTTTAAATAAATAAATAAATAAAACTTATGTTGAAACCTATTTAAAAGTTTGATTTATGTTAAGCAAAAGTCTCACGTTAGTGATTTAACGCGTTCTAAATATATATATATATATATATATATATATATATATATATATATGTATGTATGTATATATGTATGCGCGCGCGCTGGAAATTATGCTGTGTACAAATATTTTTCATTTTCCTTCTGAAAGAAAAATAATAAATTGGGATCACAGTTCGCATGGTAATTGTCTTACAATTTGGCCATACAGACTTGGATCTCGATACAAAAATATTATTAAGAAAAAGAAATAAAAAAACTAATAGACCATATGAATTGCATCCATTGACAGCCAAAAATGCAGCGTGCTTCATTTATGTTGACACGCATTGGACGAAATGGCTATATGGTGCCACTTACAGGTCCAAATTGCGACGACTTTTCTCACTGTCACTGGAACCCTACTCTGATCCATTTCTTCATGGATGTTGCTGCATTTGTGCCCTCACTCAAGAATACAAAGAACTCAAAAACCGTGGAATTGATCCTTCCATTGGTAAGTAATTAATACCCATTCAAATTTCAATTGATATGGTGAGTTTGTTTAAAATTAAAAAATAATTTTAAAATAAGTGTTTTTTAAGAAATAAATAAAATTTACTTCTTAAAATAAATAGAAAAGTAGTTTTTAAAGAAAAAATAATTTAGACAAACTTACTAAAACACAAAATTATTCATTTGATAAAATAAGTGTTTCTTTCGAAAAATAAATTTAAATAAACTGACTCATTTTTTATGGATTATATATTCTTTTTTTTTTTTGAGGTACAATTTTTGTGACATTTCACGGGGTTCGGTATACTTTTTATTATTTATCAATATTTAATATAATTATTCTATGTTCACCAAAAAACATTAAGAGACTAAAAAAATAAGTCCAGAACTAACACATAAATTAAAAACAATTTAACAATTTAGGAACTAAAGATAGTCTATCCTAAAATTAATTTGTCTTTACAGCTGGACATTCTGAACCAATAAACAATTTATTTACTATATTTAGGGCTAATATGTGAAAAAGTTTGAAACAGCCCCAATGTTTTATGGGAATTGAGTGAAAAGGGTTCCTGCAACCTAAAAAAAAATAAAGTACCACCCCCTTCTATTGCTGGAAGAAACACCCAAAAAGTAAATGCATAGGGTTAATGTCCATAAAAAAATTACTAGGTTGGCCAATGGGAGAAAAAATAGTTACAAAGAATTTTCATTTGTTATACGGTTTGACAATACCCACACCCTAATAGGGTTAAGGTAATGCTCTTTGCAAAAATACATAATGAACCAATGTAAAATACATTTTTATACAAGCTAAGATTTCATCGCACTTAACCTAGATTGAGTCCTTAACATTTGAAAATCATTTTTTTAGCCGTCAGAGACCAGCAATTTGCTGTCTACGAGGACAACAAACAAAACAGAACCTAGCAAAATACAATCAACATTAGTATACATGAGTACAAAATCACATCAATCTTTAATGATTAAGATGTTGCTCACAACGCTGAGAAGCACCAAGTAGAATAGAAGTATTCTGATAGGTGGAAATATTAGCATCTCTACACAGGCCTTCAATCTAATGCGTGTTGAAGATTGCTGCCTAGCTAGACATCATGACATGATCAATTGCGTGAAGTGCTTGATTGGAAAAAAATCTTACATCAACATCAGGATCCTCGCTGAGCTCAACCAGACTTGGACGAATCGCCTTCTCCACAACCTAAATGGAAACGAGATTCACGGAATAAGATTGAAAAACAAAATGGAAGAAAACAAAGACGGGATATAAGAAAACAGAAAGGACAATAAATGTTTATCATAATACAATATAAGCTTGTGATGCTTAGTTGCTTACAGATTGATCCACAATGGGGAAGATTGACTCCAAGACCTTTGCCACATTGAACTTAATGTTGGGTACTCTACAAGGGATACAACAGGCAGCAGTTAGAAACATAATTAAAACATTACCCTTTTACCATAACCACACTTAAAAAACTAAAATACCTGTCTTTAGATGCAGTAATAACAACAGGCAATAATTCTGAACAAGTGATTTCAGAGCCCATCACAGGAGCAAGTAGAGAGATAGCATGGAGTATGGTCATTCGATACAAATAGTGAGGATTGCTAATCATCTCCAAAACCTGTTTCATGCATGCCAATTTCGTTAGTCGTTACTTGTAAGTTATGTTTGGTAGATAAACTTTTTTTTTTTGATCGGCAAAGATAATAATATTATATAAAGTATAGAAAAGCAGTACCAGAAGTACTACAGTAATTACAACCTAAACAGAAAAAACTCAGAACAAAGGTGGCTTAACCATTAGCAAAGACACCAGCGTTCTGACCAACTGCTAGGAACAAAACCACCCCAAAAAGCAAAAACAGGATTATGAAATTATACAGAGCTGACCCTCCCCTGAGTGACAAAACAATCCCTCAAATTGCTAGACCAATGATAAAAAGGAATGGCAAAATCGGGCTCTAGATTTTTGAGCCACGACCAACAAAAAAAAATGGAGTCTTCCATCAGCTTTGGACCGTTAAACACTTCAATATGGTGGATAATCCTGTTCCTATGATACCAGATACACCAGGTGAAGGCTACCCACCAGATCTGCCACCTCCGTGATTTAAAATGACAGAAGGAGTGTTGCTGGAAGTGTTCCTTTGGGACAACAGAAAAAGGCCCGTTTAGGTTTACCCAAGATCTTGATTCCCACCACAACGGCATAATTTTCTCACAACTGAAGAATACATGAGAGGCATCTTCTGCATAATTTCTACAAAAAGGGCACATCATGTCCGTAACTTCCACATGTCTTCTGCTAAGATTAGATTTGGTAGGCAATCTGTCCCTGAATAATCTCCAAGCGAAACATGCCGCTTTACTAGGGATTTTTAGCTTCCAAAGCTCCTTAAACACTTCTTCCTGAGATTGAGATGTATCTACCAAAGTCAGTATTTTGTAAGCACTTGCCACTGAGTACACTCCATTTGGTGCTCCATCCCAAAACCAAGAATCTGATTGTTGCATTTGTATTCCAGGCTCTTGCACTTCCTCCAAAAATTTTACAACCATTTCTATTTCTCCTTCCATAAATTGTCTTCTCCAGCTGAAATGCCACTCCCACCTACCCTGTACAATGCTCCCCAATTGCTGTATGCACACCATTTGTTGTAGTGAATTCTGATACAATCTAGGGTATTTATCCTTCAATGGAACGCTGTCTTCCTTCCACCTATCCTCCCAGAACATCACTTCAGATCCACATCCCACCTTCCATCTTAGATCTCTATAAAACCAACCCCCCTCAGCCCTTGAATTACAAACCAGGCTTAAATCTCTCCACCAAATTGATTCTCTGGCTGACCTCCTGGGTGCATCCAAATTCCTCCACCCGCCATACTTAGACACCAACACTTGAGCCCATGTCTCATCCGAATGATGGAACAAGTTCCAGCGCCACCTTCCCAACAAAGCCTGATTAAATTTTACAAGATCCTTGATACCCAAGCCCCCATTTACCTTTGGCAGGCAAACTGACCCCCAACTAACCCAAGAGATCTTCTTCTGGTCATTATTGTCACCCCACAAGAACCTCCTTTGGATCTTCACCAATCTACTCACAACTTTCATCGGCACCCTGAAAAAGGAGAAGAAAAAAATAGGAATCGAACTGAGGACAGCTCTTATCAAGGTCACCCTTCCCCCGAAGGATAGATATTTCTGTTTCCATCTAGACAATTTTCCTTCACACTTTTGGATCATTATATCCCAAGTCTCACACCGCCTCGGGTTTGCCCCAATTGGAACGCCCAAATAGGAGAAAGGTACGGACAACACTCTGCAGTTTAAATGGCTGGCAGCTTGGATTACCCATTGTTCATTCATCCCAAAAGCTCCAAAGCTGCACTTGTTACAGTTTATTTTTAACCCTGATACCAGCTCAAAACTCCTCAGCATTACCTTGATAGCTGTCACATTTTCCATAGATGCTAAGCCAAAGAAAATTGTGTCATCAGCATACTGCAGTATGCTAATATCCACCTGATTTCTGCCCACCTTGAAGCTGTCATACAAGCTTTTCCGTTGGGCTTCTCTCAACAAACCGGTTAAACCTTCCGCAACAATGTTAAATAAGAAAGGGGCAAGTGGGTCCCCTTGTCTAAGGCCTCTTTGAGGGTGAAATTCAGCTGTTGGGCTTCCATTTACCAAAATGGAGATAGAAGCGGATTTTAAGCAACCCTCCATCCAGGCAATCCATCTGGAACAGAACCCCATCCTCTCCATCATATACCTCAGAAATTCCCAACTTACCGAGTCATAAGCCTTTTCGAAGTCGACTTTGAAGACCAAACAGCTCTTGTTACTTCTTCTTGCTTCATCAACAACCTCATTTGCAATCATCACACTATGTAGTAAGTGTCGCCCTTCAATAAAGGCAGATTGACGATCGTCAATAACACTTGACAGCACTTTCTTTAACCTTGTGGCCAGCACCTTCGCCACAATCTTATATACTAAATGGTAACAGTAATATGCATCTTAGACCTAGGGGAGAGAGAGAGAGAGAGAGAGAGGGAGGAAGGGGGGGATATAATAAGCTCAAGGGAAGTTGGTTCAGTTCAGGTAGTCAGGTTAAGCACCAAAAATTGCCAAATATTAGAAGGCAAATATTTTTTTTGGAAAATGAAATCCCTAAAATTGTTCCCCATAAAAGCCCCAACACATCTGTTCATAATGCCAGTATCCTGACTGACGGCCACTACTCCGTCCATGACAACCACCCCACTAAATCGGCCACTGTAGCAGCTAGGGACCATTCTGCCACTATAGTGTGCTCTTTAAATTTAAAACCCTAGCTTATGTAATTATCTAAGTATCAGTTTGCTTTAGATTTTGGTAAAATTGATTTTGAACCATAAGTGTGATTGAGATGTGTGCCCATTTAGCCAGTGTGAAATTCATTTTGGTAGTAAATCAAATGGACCATAAAACTGTTCTTTGTTAATTTTCAGCTCACACTATGGTTTAATGTAATTTTCTAAAATTTCATCACATTGTAAACAATGAAATGTACCCACATAAAATTACGAAGCAATACAAGGATAGGAACTTCAAGTAGAAGATACAGAAACATACCAACACAAACACATTCATCTAGGCATAGAGTATAATACTAAAATAATAATTCTTAAGCCAAGACATGAACCTGTGGAATTATGTGTTGCATAGCCCACTCAGGACCAAATTCTTCAGCTAGGCGCTTCAAGTTGTTAGCAGCTGCCTCACGCACCGAATGAACCTACGACAAACAATACGAGGTTAACGACAATAGTCATGTAGAAAAGGTGGTTTCCTAAAATATGCTCAAACTAGCATGTAGAGTCCACAAACCTTGTCCTGTAACCACTGCATGCAAAGAGCACCAAGTTTGTCATCAAAAAACCCAACACCCAATTGACTTGCTAATAAGGGTATATATTCTATTATTGCAAGTCGAACCCTCCAATGCCTATCCTCAGCAAGCTCAACAATGGCTGGTAACAAAGATTGAGATAACAAATTGATTCCAATAACCTGCAAGAATGACTTGATCAACATATCTTTGAAATTTTTTTTTAATAATATGATTTTTATTTTGCATGTCTATAGAAGGTGGTATAAGATCATAAGCTCTGTGCTAGAATTAACAGCATTACCAGAGAAAAATAAAAAGGAAACAAGGTTGTCGAAAGTTTATAAAGCAATTTGCAAATAGAAACCACTCAAAAGCTCTACAAACCTGATTCACTTGATCAAGCTTGCTTATAATATTTAGGCGTACATCAGGAAATTCATCCTTCAAAAGGGAGAGAAAAATAGGAAGAAGTTGCTCAATTGTTGCATCCTGCAATAAAGAAAAACACATAATCAGGCATAGTTTTGGAAATTTTGAAAGAAAAAAAGGTTAAACAATACTGCCACAGCATTAGTTGTAG
Organism: Glycine tomentella; assembly: GCA_007407185.1. Classification (NCBI taxonomy): domain Eukaryota; kingdom Viridiplantae; phylum Streptophyta; class Magnoliopsida; order Fabales; family Fabaceae; genus Glycine; species Glycine tomentella. The sequence continues at coordinate 1,522,961 of PYAF01000602.1, forward strand.
AATTAAAAGTATCACAATCCCAATGCAGTATAGCCAACATAAAAATCTCAATAAAAACAGAAAAATAGAAGTTGGATACCATAAAATAACTACCAAAGCCCAACAATATACAACAGACAGCTCATGAAATAAATATTTAAAAAAAAAAAAAAAAAAAAACTTAGGAATGGTATGCAGAACACAAACCAATCATGAAACATTGATAACATTCACATAGGCTTTGACTCTCACAGTTTACACCTTTGCCAATGTAGTTGGCCAGGATATGTACAGAGTGCACAAAACTCAGCATTGTTGATTCTCAGGAAAGTGGCATACTTGAGTTTTGCTAGATTTTCATGCACATGGTGGGGGGTAGGAATCTTGTTTTCTCACGGTTGGAAGTTAATTTGCAATAGAACATATAAACTTCCATTCCCACTCCCATTTTTTTCTCCAATCATTATAATTTTGGAAAACATTACCAAAAAGATTAAATCATAACCAAACATGTTTTGAATTTACATAGAAATAACACTCCTGGTCATAGTATTCTTGTAAAGATATACCTTGAAACAAAAGCATCCTAAAGGATGATCCTGTTTAACTACTGCACAGGTCAATAAACTCCATCGCATTTATATCACCAAACAAACTTGCAAAAGACAAAATTACATATTTAGAAAAATCATATATCTCCGTACATAGCTGTTTTATGTCCAATGGCCAATGCACCACAATCAGGTGATTCACATGTGAAACAGCAAAATATACAGAATGACCCAAAGCACTGAATAATGTCTACATCTCAAGTTTAGACAACAGGAAACGGAAAAATAAAAAAAATGTAGGCTTCACTTAGACCACAATAATTTTTTGCAGCTAGGTTCCAAAAGAAAATTTGAGTAATTTGAAGGACACGCAACCCACATTTAAGCATGAATGATATGGACAAGATATTTCTTGCTTAGACCACAATAATTGTAAAGAATGCTATTTGGCACCTATACCTTTCCTAACACTGGAGCCATTCCCATTATCACTGAAGCCAAAGCAGAGCGAACATGCTGGGAAGAATCCGTTGACAATTCCTGCAAAGATTCTTGCAAAGTATTTTAGCCTGTAAATATAATTCAGAATACTGAATTTGAAGACCAAAACCAAAGAGACACACCTTCACGCAAGGAAGAATATGCTGAATTGAAAGATCTGGATTTAAAATCCGGCAAAACTTGGTCACTTTCCCAGCAGCTGCAATCCGTACTTCAGCTTCGTTGTCTCGAAGCAACCGCACATAGGCAGGGACCAATTCCGTTCTTTACAAAATAATAGTCACAAGAAATTCTTGAGAAACATAAAAAGATAAATTTATAGGACTCTGAATCTGGACCTTCGTAAATATAAGAGGAAATCAATATAGGAATCACTAGTTTTGTCATTATTAAACCATTAGCATGACTGCTACATACAACTATTGAACACAGGTCGCAATACAATACATTGACATAATATATTAATGAGTTATATGATAAAAAGATATGCAGCATGTTTAATATGCAGCAACACATAATACCTGGTAGGTTCAGGGCCTACAGCTTCACAAAGCTCATACAATTGATTTGCAACCATGTACCGCACACGCCATGACTTATCCTGTTTGGGATCAAATCAGATCAAAGGAAAATTAATCAAATCAAAATGGGGACTTGGTTGGTGAAAACACATTCCACATACAAACACACACATATATACACAATATATATGTTTTTGACATTTAGATTAATTCAATGTGGATGTGTCCTTTGCAAAAAAAAAAAAAAAAAAAAGTCATTTAATTATTATTCATTTTTAATTCTTAATAAAGCTTAGAAAACAATTGTGTTTAATTTATGTTTTCCTTCCTTTTTACACCATAAACATATTGAATAGAATGAACTATTGTTTTCGAACGAAATTTAGAGCATGAATTTAATATCCTTAAAATAAAGTAAATAGATCCAAAACATATAAAAATGCAGTTAACCCTGCTATGGAACAAGCTATTATTGAAAAAATTGGAGAATTGGGAGGAAAGGGGAAGGAAAGAATCAAAGAGCAACTAGAGATCGAGAAATTCTTTAGTCCTTTTAATAGAGTTACACTCAACAAAACAAAGACAAGGGACTGAGATGGAGAAATCTCCTATCTTATTACAGAGTTACTATTATAAGAAAACAATACAAAGATGAAAGAACCTTTATTGTTCTAAGATCCTATATTCTAGTCAAAGTTGATTTGGATATTAGAAACAAGGGAATATTTCAAAGTTCAAACACAATCAATGCATACGATTTATAAGAGCCAATCAAGGATGCAAAGAAAACTTGCATCTCAATTTTTTTCATAATGTTTTTCAAAAAGTATATACTTTTAACGAATTTACTACTTATTACTATCACATTAACATTATTTGAACAATGATATTTCTATGAAATTTAGATGTATTTTGGAGAGTATAACCATTGTAGTTAGTACTATGTGTCATGGGTGTATCATTTTCTTTAAATTATAGTAAATCATATATTCATATACCTTCAAATACTTTGAGAAATAAAAACATGGTTCTCTTTGTTTTCAAAACATCCAAAGTTGAAATTAATAGCAATTATTTCAGCAATTTCTTTTATTTCAAAATACTGGACATTAGGCATGTATTATGACACAGAATAAGGCCATGTTATTTCTTCTTTTGTATCGTTTGGAAGACTTTTGACAAGGTTCATGTCTGAAGCTATTCAGTAAATATCCCTTTAGATATAAAATACCAAAACATTCTTACAGAAGAAAAGCCTCAGGAAAACATGTAGCATAACATCTTAGAAACTGAACATTACTAGATAAAGCACATAGTTTTAAGCATAATGAAGCAGAAAAATTATTTTGATGATAACTAACAGTATATTTAACTGCTAAAAATACACCTGTGAGAAGTTGACAATAACCGGAAGTATATGTGTGACGCAATCTTGTGGCTCCAGCAGTTTCCCAAGAGCAGCACAACCCTCCACAGCCAACAATCTAACAGAGTCTTGATCTGAGCCAGGTTAAAAAGATAAATTACATACTAGGCCAATTGCATTAAGGAAAATTTATTATTGAATCCACGATTGACAAGCCAAGACATCAAGAAAGAATGAAAAATATGTATTCAATTACCATCCTTAGTAAGATCCTCAAAAATTGACATAGTGTCTGCCTTCAAATGAGCATATTCAACAGTAGCAGCATACTTCCCAAGATTTGAAGCAGCAGATCTTCTAACCATTGGCATGTCATCTTGACACAACACACTGTATATTGATCTCAATTCTGTCTTTGACATTTCTGGTGCACTAGGGTAAGCAATATGAAATAGTCCACATGAAGACACTCTAGCAGTGAACCATTCACCTGATGCCAATCTCTGAAACCAAATTAAAAGAAAATGTTGAAAGGATGTTAAACCAGTAAAACGAATGTAAACTGCCAACATAGCAGGATCTATACAATGCATCATAAATTGATGAATATGCTTCAAGACAGATGCAACCATTTAGCACCACCAAAGTGTTCGATATCGTAGCCCATGCAATAGAGTGATATAAGTTAGATAAGGAGCAAGTCATTGAAATTATAGGATTTTGGTAGAGAGAGAGAGAAGAGAAATAAAATAGAGGAAAAGGGAAATAAAATAGACTATGACCAACATTCTCTTATGAATATTATTGATGTGATACAAAACACAAAGAACACACCCCTATTTATACTAGTACTAGACTCCTCCTAATCAAATAAAATAAGGAAACACATCAAGATATAAATAAATAAATAAACCTTAAAATATTATCTATTAAACTCTAAAATATTCTATGATACAATATTAATATAATGAGATGTTTTCTAGATATTCTAACACAAGTTGACGGGGAGCTTTGGTGCAACAGTTAAAGTTGTTTCCGTTTAACTAGGTGGTCACAGGTTCAAGTTGTGAATTGTCCTCTTGCAAATGCAAAGTAAGGAAGCCGAAAATAGACTCATAATGGGTCTAACCCATCCAAAAACCCCGCCATGGCAAGGTTTTGTAGCGCCCTTTTTATTATTCTAAAACAAGCTAAAAAATATACATTAATCAACAACTTTTTTGTTTCACAAGAACACTAACACGTTTACATTACAGGAAAACTAAATGAATGTGATAATCAGAATCAGAATTCAGAACAATAGTCACCAGAACAATGCATGGACAAGGAAAAACTATGGGTACAAACTACAAAGTACAATCATCCAATACAGAATTCAACACATGGTAATGACAAAAGTATTTATTATATCAGTGGAACAGCATAATCTGACCTTCACCAAAGGGATGAAATACTCAACCAAATCACTCTCCCTCATTTGCAATCCAATCCTACATAGTGATTCCACAGCTTTATCTCTCACACAAGTTTCCTCAACAGTGCAAAGCGTCTCCAAAGGTGGAAGCAACACATGGGCATGTTCCACTCCCCCAACAAAAGGAACGAACACCCCCAACTCTTCCGCCATCGCAAGAAGTACCTCATCATCATCATCGTTATTTTCACCCAAAAACGGTATTAATTCCCTTCGCGTTCGCTCCTCCCCGAGAGCCCGCGCAATCGTCGAGAGCTTTCGAATTGAGTTCAACCGCAGCTGGATGTCATCATTTTTCAGCTCATCTATGAGCACTGCTATTGGATATAGCGGCTCATCAACCATAGACATTTTCTTTTCTTTTCAAAATCTCTAGTCATAACAATTCAAATCAAATTGTTAGAAAATACCACTAGATTGTCAAACTACCATAAATGTTAATGTATAAACCATTCAACTAAAAAAAGGAAACAAGAATTGAACTTCGAAACTAATTAATATGAAATTAATTAATTTCAAAAATAAAACTACACTACTCATTTACTCTCAGTACAGAGATTTTAGTTTGTACTTTGTATCGTACCTCACCCATGATATTTCAACAATTTTTCGAAATAAATAAATTGAAAATGAAATGCAGTGAAAATGGCAGGTCAAAAATTGTGAACAAAACCCTAGAGTTAAAATCCGAAGACAGAGGAACGAAACACCGTACCGTGTAGCACGATAATATCGATATCCTTCGAATTCGCGATTCGACAGAAAGGAACTGCGATGTTATGTGGAACCGTGGGAGAGAGTCAAAGAGCGGTTTCAAAAACGCGTCATTTTGGTCTTGGAGGTACAACACGTGGCCAACGGCGAGGGAGTGTTAAGGGAAAAAGGAAAAAGAAACTCTGAAAACCCTAAACGCTTTGGAGGAAGACAAAGGCGAAAGGAGTTTTCTCCAAACTTGGTCTTTCGAGTTCTTGTGTTTTAAACGCACGGTAACTTTTGTTTCTGCGTTTTTAATTACGAAATTACTATTATACATTGGAAACGGCTTAAGGGTGTGTTTGGACGTGAGTTGGTAGAATTGATTTCAACTAGTCGGGTAGCGGTGCATCGCACGGTTTTTTTTTAATATTTGATATTTAAGAAAAAGTTAAATATACATCGGTTTACAGCATCGGTTTTTTTTATTATTGATGATTAATAATTTTAAAATCGGACCGGATCAGATGAATCAGTTCGATCAATAGAACCCATCTATTATTCGGTCCAGATGAGCCATGAAATCGGACAATAAAAGAATCGGTTAAAAACCGTTAACCGATATAAAATCGTCAAAATCCATCATTCATCGGTTTTCAACGATTCTAATAAAGTGAAAAGAAGAAAAAAAAAAAATACCATTGTGTGAAAGAGAACACGTTGTCCCAAGCCATGTAATTGCTGTTCCTATCATAGTGAAACTGAGCTATTCACCAAAAAAAATAAAAGTGAAAGTGAGCACTCTAAGTAATAAGTGAAAATGTAAACGTAAAGCCACAAAAAGCGTGTTTCTCATACATTACAAGAGTAAAAAGATGCTCTAATAAGTAAAGCTGAAAAGTAGTGTGATAAAAATACTAAAAAATAAAGTTATTAAATAAAAATGAAATATATTAATTTTTAATGTATTAAATTAAACACATGTTTATAATAAATGAGACTAGTATATTAACTCTAAAAGATTAATGGTAACAAATATAATTTTCATATTTTCTCCTGATAGTTGTTGGTTTGTTGGTAGATATATTTATTTTGTATTGTAGATATTATGTTATATTTGATTTATATAATGTATTTAAAAAATGTTGTATAGTGTAAAAACTATAGAACTTAACTGTTAGTATTAGAAGTTTGTAAATAATATCACCAACAATCATCAAAATTTAATCATTATCACTTTAATCTTTAAAACACATGCAATGTTCCTAATATTGAAATTGAAATTGGTGACTGATTAAGAGGTCTTTGTTCCTAATATTGAAATTGAAATTGGTGACTAATTAAGAGGTCTTTGTGTACGTATTACTTTTTATTTTTAATGAATTTATGTTTCTTTTTTTTAGTGCATCTTTTTTAAAATCATTTACTCTTTTCCATTTCCATTTTTTTCTCAAAACTTATATTATTTTATTATCTATTTCTTTCTATTATCAAAATATCACTAGGAAAATATTGAAAATAAACTCTTTAATTAAAAGTAATATTACAAAATATACATAGAAACTATCAAACTGTCATATGAAATAACTATAATTATCTATAGATATCTTTATCAAAATTACTATCACTATATATATTAAAGATTAGACAATTTTTTGATAAGTTGAAAACTATGAATTACTTATTTGATTAAAAAAATTACAATTGAGAATGAATTATATGTCTAATTTTTAAATATTTTTTTGTCAATAGAATCATGAGTAAAAATTATCATTTTAAAACAATAAATTATCTTA
>PYAF01000602.1:1529941-1570752 GCA_007407185.1 Glycine tomentella
TTGTTTAATAATTACTTTAAAATTATTCAAACTCGGTGAAAACAAAAATTTCAAATCATATTATAAGTTGTTAAATATCAAATATGTTTCCTATGTCTAACAAATACAAATATAATTATTTTATCCATGTTAACTTTATTGCAATTTTATAGGCACGCCAAAACAACTCATTTTGGCATTCAAATTTCTTAATTAATTATATTTCAAATAATCACAATATTACTTAAAACTAATAAATTGATTAATCATAATAATTATTAGCTTTTTTTTAGGAGGATAATAATTATTAGCTTCTTCCATTAATGTTCACTCGTATATATGACACTAAGGCTAAAGAAAGTTTCAGCTAATCATGATCATAATTGATAGCAATTGGACAAAATCTGAGGCCTAAGGCTATTGCCTAATTTGTTTCCTAATACAATTCATCGATTAATGATTCTATTTAACTGAAAATAAGAGATTAAGTGGATATTTGGGCGAGATTGCACGCAAAAGAAATGAGAAATGTTTTTTTCAGAACTTCTTCGCTTTAATAATAATAGATTGAGATTAATTTTTACATAAGTAATTTTAAAAAATAAAAAAGCAGATTTGTAACATTTTTTACAATAAGATCAATAATTAAAACGAGATTGAGAACATACAATGTATATTGGATATGTGTTAATGGGATATTAGGGCTGTTTGACTGTAGAGTGTAAAAGAAAAATATGTAAGAAGTGTGAAAAAAATAACTTAATTGCATGACATTGTTTTGGCCTGGTAGGTAGAAGGAAGTGTCAACCCAGTTAGAGACTCTTTTTTCTGCCCTGCTTTCTTTCGTTTTGTGAACGCATATGAGTATATGACATAGTTAAAGAAAAAGAAGATAATGCAAGCGAACTTCATCCATAAAAGGTTGGTTGCTTGTCTTGACATGGGAGGCGTCATTTAGGGGTCATAAAACGGTTTAACCCTTTTGGCCAACCCGCTTTGGAACTTGTTAAGTGAGTTAGGACTGAGGTTTTCAATCCGTTTTATTTTGACCCGTTAAAAAATGGATAAAGAGAAAAGCCTCAATCCCTCAACATGTTGTTTTTAATTAAAAAATTATTTTAATATTTTAAACATATATTTATTACTTTTTAATTAGTTTATTTTTTGTCTAAATAAATTATTATCCAAAATTTAAGATAATGAATTTAATTTTGTTAGTAAATATTTATAAAAGATAAATTAATTAAAATATATTTATAATTTATTTTTCATAATATTTTAGTTTTAACGGGTTAACCCGACACAAATAAAATAGATTGACACTTTGAACCTATATATGAAATGTAAAACGGATTGGCCTATTTTTTAAAGATTGGTGATGGGAGGATTTAGGTTTGTTGGTGCTAGAAACTAAGGTTGCATATTGACCAATTTTTCCAATTACCAATGTTGAGAATCCATTCACTTGTTAAGTCATCAACAAGTCTAACAAAACAGAGACATATGATGGCATAACATATTTATAAATATTATAATGATTAAAATAAATAGTGTAATATAAAATATACGAAAATTAATAGTACAATAGTTAAAATAATAAAGTCCAATTTTATTTAAAATGAATAAATATTTTATAGATAAAAATGAACAAAATATAAATTTAGAAGCTAACATTTTTAAAAACATTATTTTTAAATAAATGTTTGAAATTATTAATAAAAGTTTGTTTATAAAATAGACAAACTAGTTTTTTAGCTAGTTAAAAAGTTATAAACTAACTAAAATAAAATTACTAAAAAAAAGTTTTTTATCAAACAATGAACAAACTTTTCACCTATTAAAAAAATTAAAAATTAAAAACTAACTAAAATAGCTTATTGAACATAACCTAATTACACTAAGGTCGAAAATATTATACACTAATAATATAAGTTCAGTCAGTATTTGCTATTACTAAAATTATCGAACTCCTTTAGATTTTTATATATGATTTTCGAGAAATATGTTTAAAAATTAAAGATAGGTTTTTCACTAAAAACTAAACCTAGGCTTATCAAATTGATTATGGGTATTTCAGTAAGTATATACAAAAATCTAGACAATAACAAAATATTTCTAAAATTATAGTACAGTATCTAAGTATAAAATAAAGCTTGAAGTGTTTTTCTCCAATTATATTATATTATGGCTAAAATCAAGACTCTAGCTAGTTTGTTGACACAATGAGCATTTTTTTTTAATTTTTCGAGCTTGAACTAAAAATATTAAAAAAAAACTCATATTTAGATAGCACTTGATAATTTTACACAATGGCTCGTGTCAGAATTTTCAGATTGCCTTTAAATATATTTTTTGATTTTTCTTTTTCTTTTTTTTTGTAAATTGAGATGTTAAAAAGCTTTGGAAAATTTCTTAAAATATTTTTAATTTTTAATTTTGGTTCATGTTGTCTTGTACGCATGAAGAAGAAAAATGATTTAACAACTAAAACACTAAAAAAAATATTTCATTATTTTTTTTCATAAATTTTACCTTAGATCCTAATTTCTCTGGATACAACTCTGTCCAAAAGCATAAGTTTAATCCAGAAATGACATGTACACATTCAGCAAACAACGACACGCATCGTCGAGAACCTGACCCCCAATTCTTTGAGTAATTTGACACATTTTTTTACGAACACGTGGTGTATTTTTTGTGGCAAATGTAGATTTTCTAGTGCACACTAACTAATTAAAGTAACCACCTTTATTAATTACATTGAATTAAAATTGGATTTTATTAACTAGTGTTTTTAAGACATTAATTATTGATATAAGAAAACATAAAAAAAATCATCAATAATAAACTTTTATGGATTCTAATAAAAATATGTTTTTAATTTTTTAAGCAATGTCTTAGGATACTAATTAACATTTTTTAAAATTATAATTAAGCTTAATTGCATGCTTCTTTTACCTATTTAGCTAGAAGATGAATTGCATTCACAAGTTATGTTCCTTTGTAATCACAAGTACTATCACTGTTTAATTTAAGTTCACTTTTACCATGATAATAAAAGAAGGACAGAAATAATTAGATAAGATGAATTTTTTCTTGAAAATTAATCTACTTCAACAAAGAATCAGTGAGGATAATTTATTTAAAAAATAAAAATTGATAATTATCATTATTATATGAAATAGTTGAATTTAAATATGAAGATAAGAGATATAAAATATAAAATTTTAAAATAAAATATTTACATTTTATTAAAATAAAAGAATTCATTTATTTATTCTTATATATAAACTGATAAGGAAAATCAAATATACAATATATTTATTTATTTTTACATATAAACTAATAATAAAATTTAAATACATAAAATTAAAAAATATAAAATATAAAATCATAAATACAAAATATAATATTTTAAAATAAATATTAATAATTTTATTGAAATAAGAGGTTACATCTACCTACCCTACCCTTGATAACGTGCCTTTAGTCAATTCACATCCACATTCCCATCGCAATTCGCACAAAGCAATAGTATATACCCATTCCTTTTCCCTGCCTTGGTAATTATAAGATACGAATCATAGGATTTATAAACCAATATAATATATTTTAATTTTATATGCATATATTCAATATAAAGTGAATTAAACTATTGACTGAGACCCATAAAATTTAGTATTTAATAAGAAAACTGTGCTAAAACACATATAATTTATATTCTTTTAAGATCTTAACATCTTATTAAATAGTATTGTAACGGCATTAATTAAGAAAAATGTAATATACTTTATTATATATTTTTAATTTCTTAAAACTAAATATTATGTTTTTTTACAAGATTTATAAAGTTTCTTTTGGACCTACATATTAAAAAACAAAACAATAATTGCTTTCTTATAAATGATTTAAAAATATATTAAAATACTAAGATATAAAATATTTTTATAGATATTTTATTTTTTCAAAGCACACGTTACAGAAGAAACCCATTTATTGTTGCTTTCTTTTGTTCCTTCGCTCAGAAATTTTTTATTGATATATTAAGCTGCAGGAGAAGAGTTAACCGTGTTAGTTCATTCACCTTTCCTAATCCTAGAACAAACAAACGAACGAACGAAGACACTGCAATCTAGAAAAAAAGGTTCGAACTTTGATGCACGAAAGCCTTCATGTCCGACCATGACATTTACCCTTTTGATCACATGGACGAAGACGATTTCTTTGACGAAATTGATGACCAAAACCATGGCGGGGGTGTTGGGGATGCTGCTCTTGATGAATATGAGATGGTTTGTTTCTTTCTTTTCCTTTTACTCTTTTTAGGTTTGCATTTTTATTTTTTATTTATATTTATTTTTTGAGTTGTTTTATGTATTCATGTATGTATTCATTGAATTTGGAGAAAAGTGGGAATTTGATGTCTTTGGTGATTGTAACAGCTTACTAAGGTGACTGATACATCAGCTGCTCAAGCAAGAAAGGGAAGGGATATTCAGGGAATTCCATGGGAGAGGTTGAACATATCAAGGGAGAGGTACAGATTGACAAGGCTGGAGCAATATAGGAATTTTGAGAACATTCTTACATCTGGGGATGCTGTGGACAAGGTCTTTTTCTTTTTCTGTTTCCTCTTTGTCCTTTGTTTGGGGTTGTTGTGGAGCATGGAAATAAAATCAGAATTTGTTTCACAAATGTTTTGATGTTCAAAAGTTTACTTCTTTTTTTCCCTATTGGGGTTCCAGGAGTGTAAGCAAATGGAGAAAGGTGGCAATTACTATGAATTCTTCTATAATACAAGAATGGTTAAGCCTACCATCCTTCATTTTCAGGTTTGTTGACTTTTTCATGTGCTGCATGCACCTAATATTTTCCTGCTTTTGGAATGGTTAAGCCTAATGTAATGGCTTTTACTGAAGAAAAAAAATATAGTTTAATGTCATATTTGTTTGTGGGATGCAGCTGAGAAACTTAGTATGGGCAACTTCAAAACATGATGTCTACCTTATCTCCAACTACTCAGTTAATCACTGGTCATCATTAAGTGGTAATTTGTCTGAGATAATCAATTTTGCTGGGCATGTGGCCCCGACCCCTACTAAGGTAATGCACTCTCTTACACAACCTTGTTCATCTATAAAGAAAGCGGAATAAGTGTTACTTGGGTTTTTTCATGCTTATTAATGCAAGACATATGTGGAACCTGCATTTTTTTATAAATCATAAGAAACTTTCAGCTGTTCAATATACATGTGTCATGTGTGGTTACTGGTTAATGAATTGGAGAACATAACATGGTTCATTTGAGAATTATGTGTTACTTGGGTTTTTTCATGCTTATTAATGCAAGACTTATGTGGAACCTGCATTTTTTTATAAATCATAAGAAACTTACAGCTGTTCAATATACTTGTGTCATGTGTGGTTACTGGTTAATGAATTGGAGAACATAACATGGTTCATTTGAGAATTTCTTTTAGTTAAGTGTGTTAGTTATGATTAATTTTATACAGGAACACAGTTTAAATGGCTTCAATAATGCATTACTTAAGTATACATATGTAATTTCTTTGCTTTACTTAACTATGCATTCTTTGGTCTTGTAGAGGTATGCAGGAAATTTGTTGGAAGGATTTTCTCAGACCCAGATTAGCACATTAGCCGTCAAGGATAATCTTCTTGTTGCTGGTGGCTTCCAAGGAGAGCTTACTTGTAAGGTGAGTCTACGTGATTTGTTCCTTATCGTATACATGTTCTTTAGGCTGTTGATACTTCATTGAATGATGAGTAACTTCTTTAGGCTACAAATACATTTCTCTCTTGGGGGCAGGGGGATTGCTATTGTAGTTACTGCACTTGCCAATATGATTATTTAAAATGAGGAAATAATGTCTGGTATGCCACTTTTTATTTTTCCATGTTTGTTCCCTGGGATGTGGGTTGCTGTGAACAAATTCTCCCATGGCAAATGTAGGGAAGGTGGTTATAGAGGGCTACACATTCATTAAAAGAATTGCAGGTTATCAGTATGGAATCAGTGATCTGGAGGGTTTGGTTGATATGTGGTCCCTTGCATTAAGTTACTAAAACTGAGTCTAGACTCACTCTTATATTTTTTTTTATCGGAAAAAGTATAGATATATTATATATAATATTAAATTCAGCACAAGTGGTACTGTTGTATATACATCCTAGCATCAAAAGGTGCAGAACTATGGTGTCCTAATACATGATAAACAACATGAATTAGGAAACCAAAGATCTGGCTGTAAGCTAGGCATCCAACCACACAAAAAACTCTATACGCTAATCCCCCCCTGAATGCAAAATCCATCCCAAATGTTGCTAGACCAAGAATGAAACGAGATGTCAAATCCTTTCTCCAAATTTTTAAGCCAAGTCCAGCAGAAAAATAAAGCATCCTCCATCAATTATGATCATTGAAACTTTCATTTAGGAAGACAATCCTATTCCTATCATGCCAAATACACCATGTCAGAACAATCCACCAAGTCTGCCACCGCTGTACCCTAAGTCCATTAAGATTGTAGTAGGAGTGTTGAAGGAAATGATCTTTCAGAGTTTCCGAGAATACGCCCACTATGTTTACCCAAGACAGCGATTCCCACCCTTACGGTATGATTTTAGCACAGCTGAAACATAGGTGAGACGCGTCCTCAACATGAATTCTGCAAAATGGGCTGACATTGTTGATTTCCACATTCCTTCTTCTATGGTTATTCTTTGTAGGCAATCTATCCCTGATCAGTCTCCAAGCAAAAAATGAGGCTTTACTTGAGATTTTTAGCTTCCATAGTGCTTTAAACACTCCGTCCTGATTCTTGATTGACAAATCACTGTTGAGTAACATGTAAGTGTTCCCCATTGTATATCTCCCACTTGAATCTCCCTCCCATCTCCAAGTGTCTTGTTGCTGCACTTGTACTAACAGGTCTTGTATATCCTCCATAAATTTTGTAGTTGCGTCTATTTCACGTTCCAAAAAAAACCTCCTCCAATGGAGCTGCCATTCCCTACCTGCATGTGATGTTGTCCCCATTTGCTGGATATGTTGATGTTGTTGTTGAGAAATCTGGTACAATCTTGAATACTTCTCCTTCAGCGACACTCCATCCTCCTTCCATCCATCTTCCCAGAACAACACCTTTGATCCACAACTTATTTTCTATTTTGTCCCGCTTTTAAACCAGCCCCCCCTCCTCAGTCGAATTGCAAATGAGGCTTAGGTCCCGTCACCAGAGAGATTCTCTGATGGACCTTCTTGTCTCATTCCTCCATCCTCCATACTTTGAATCTAGAACTTGTGCCCATAGTTCACCTTGATGATGAAACATATTCCAACGCCGTTTCCCGAGCAAAACATAGTTGAACTTCACCAAATCCCTGATATCCAAGCCCCCTTTCTCCTTTGGTAGACAAATTGTTCCCTAACTCACCCAGGCAATCTTCTTCTGATATGGGTTTCCTCCCCACAAGAACCACCTCTGTAGCCTCACCAACCTATCCACCACCTTCTTCGGTGCCCTGAAAAAAGAGAAGAAAAAGATAGGGATCGAGTTCAGGACTGACTTTATCAAAGTCACCCTTCCCCCGAAAGAAAGATATTTTTGTTTCAACTTTGACAGTTTTCTCTCATTTTTTGACTACTGGATCCCATGTCTCACTACGCCTTGGGTTTGCCCCAATAGGGATACCCAAATAAGAAAAGGGTATTGACAACATTCTGCAATTTAAGTAGCTAGTTGCATTGTTTATCCATTGTTCAGTCGTCCCAATCGCCCCAAATCTACTTTTGGCAAAGTTTATCTTCAATCTTGACACCAACTCAAAGCTCCTCAACATCACCTTGATTGCTATAACATTTTCCATCGTTGTTGTCCCAAAGAAAACTGTATCGTCTGCATACTGTAATATGCTGATGTCCACGTTATTTTTCCCGACCTTAAAGCCTTCAAACAAGTTCTTCTCCTGTGCTTCTTTCGTTAGACCAGTTAAGCCCTTAGCTACAATGTTGAACAAGAATGGGGCAAGTGGATCCCCTTGCCTGAGTCCTCTTTGAGGAGTGAACTTAGCTGTTGGGCTCCCATTGATCATTTTGGAAATAGAAGCTGATTTTAGGCATGCTTCGATCCATCTAATCCATTTAGTACAGAAACTCATCCGCCTTATCATATACAAAAGAAAACCCCAACATACTGAGTCATACGCCTTTGCAAAATCAACTTTGAACACAAGACAATTTTTATTACACCTTTTTGCTTCGTCAACCACTTCATTGGCTATAAACACGCTGTGCAGCATATGTCTACCTTCTATGAAAGCAGTTTGGCGTTCATGTATGATGGTTGGCAACACCTTCTTCAATCTTCTAGATAACAATTTGGCCACAATTTTATACACGCATCCTATTAATGAAATAGGTCTGTATTCATTTAAACTCTGGGGATCATGGACCTTAAGGATCAACGCTAAGAATGATGCATTACTTCCCTTCGGAAAAACTCCGTTGACATAGAATTCATCCAAAAAGTGAAGCAAATCTGATTTGATAACATCCCAGAATTCCTTGATACACTTGAAATTTAATCCATCCGGTCTAGGGTTCTTCTCGCTGCCACAATCCCACACCGCATCCCTCACTTCATTTACATCAATGGACTTAAATCTGACCCCGTCTAACTTAGGCCTATCCCACTCAGTTTCCTCAAATCTCCTCTTGAAAAAGTGTCTAATTTCCTCTTTGACCCTGCATGGCTCCTCTAACCAGCTCCCATCAACAAACACTCCTCTAACCATATTGTATCTACATTTCCAATTTACAGTCAAGGGGAAGAATCGGGAATTGCATTCCCCTTCCTTGATCCATCTAGTCCTTGCCTTTTGCCTCAAAATTGATGCATTTGAATGTGCTGCTGCCCACAATTCCTCCTGCAATTGCTTTCGCAATTTTATCTTTGTCATTCAGTTGTCTGTCCTCACCTTCTATTTCCAGCTTGTTAAGCTTCGGCTCTAATCTTCTTAGTTTTTGCTAAATATCACTGAACTTGGACTTATTCCATGTTTTTAACCTCTGCTTTAATCTCTTAATCTTTTCTTTTAAGACAACCCCCCCCCCCCAAAAAAAACCATTTACAGAATTCGTTGTCCAGCTGTCATGGACTACCTTCCTGAAAGATTTATCCTCAAACCAACAGTCCAGAACCCGAAATGGCTTCGGACCCCGGTCAACAAAAGTAGATCTCAATAGAATTGGACAGTGGTCTGAGAAGTTGCGATCCATGATAAAATGGGTGCTTCCTTGCCATTTAGCAAGCCATTCTTTGGATACAAGAACTCTGTCCTATCTGCTTTTAGCTGTCCCATTTGGTCTGTACTAGGTGAATTTTCACCCCACACAAGGCACATCCCAACCTCTAAATCTGCAATCCATTCATTAAATTCCTTCATAATACCCTCATCTGGCATCCTTTGGCATATGCCTACTCTTTCTGATGGTCTTCTAATATTATTAAAATCTCCTATTATACACCATAGGCCCCCCATATTTGCATGTCTTATCTGTCTGATTTGTTCCCACAGATTTCTTTTCAAAGCTGCATCTCATGGCGAGTATATGTTCACTATTATCATTTTTCCACCATCCGCGATCCATACCCCTTCCAGGTAAATGAAACCACTTCCAATCAGCTTCTTCTCTAATTTAAATGATTCCTCATTCCAAATGCACAATATTCCTCTAGCACTATTACACGCTAGTTGCAATTCCCAACTGACATCAGAATTACCCCACAAAGCTTGGCATACATTCTTATCTATCACTTCCTTCTTAGTCTCTTGTAAGCATAACATATCTACTACTTTTTTTTTTCTACCAGTTTTCTTATTGAAGCCCACTTTAAACCCCTCCCCAGCCCCTTTATGTTGTATGTTATGATCTTCATCAATCACCTTCACTGTTTCCCATCCTCTAAACCTCTCCCTTATCCCTTTCTTCCATGCTTACCATTTTGCACACCATTATTCCTTCCTGGTTATATAATTTTCATTGTGCCTTTCCTACCAACCTACAATTTCCTTCAACCCATTACCCCCTAGCATTTTTGGAGAAGTTTCGTGATTGGTTTGGCAAGTAGTAGACGCCTTTATTGCTGTTCTGTTGTTTTTTTTGTCCATCTTGGGGTCCATTTATTTCTTTGGGTCCTATTTCCTTTTTGCACCACCTGTTTCTTGAGTATACCTTCCATTTAGGGTGAGGCCCATTTATGTTAGAGCCCAACAGCTTATATTTCTTTCCTTGTCTTTCATCAGTGCTTTTTTTAGTGGGTCCCGTAAGTGACCAGGCTGCTTCCCTTTCTTGTGGACCATCACGTGCCTCCACCTCCTTTAATTCAAAATTATGAGTCAAATGTGGGCCCCTTTCTTCCCTATTTTTTCCATTCTTATCTCTGTTTTCGTTATTCTCTCCAACAGCCATAGCACTAGCCACCATTTCCGCGTCAACCCCTGCTGCCCCTACCTCCTGACATCTACCCCCTTTGTCATTGCTGTCCTTATCACCAAGCTGGCTCACTTGGGTGTGTGTCTGTCGTCCGCTGAAAGCATTCATTGCTTCATTCCCATGGCTAGGACTTTTGTCACTGGACCTAATATGGGTGGGTCCACATGTTAGTGAGTCTTGGTGAATAAGCATGGGTACTTGCTTGGTACATTGACTAGCGGACAATTGATTCTCCCCACCGCTTCTGTTCTGGTCATCCCCAGCAACATCCACAACCATGGCTATCGTTAGAGAACGAACAATGTATCATCCGACGACAAGGTCAGCCCCACGTCAATGACGTCACTCTCATCTAACGATATTTCCTCTGATGGCCCTGCCAGGCTCCCCCTGTTGCATTTACACCTGCAGGGGCTTTAGCACGTTTCCTCAACGATATTGATAACATATTCAACCTCATTAATGGACGCCAGTACATTGTGGTTAATTGTAGGGTGCCATGGTGTTTTAATGAGCACTCGCGCCCTGTCCAGGCATTAGAGGTCTTCAGCATCGTCGTCAATATCCACCACTTCACCCACCCCTGCCGCAATCTTTTTGATATTCTTCAAGTCCCATGCATGTAATGGGATTCCCCAGTACAAAACCCAAACCAGCCTGAGTCCAGACCTTATGATTGGGCTCCATTTCTCCAATGTATGAAACATGGACAATCTGCTTTCGTCTTCTTCCCTAATTCCTCTGCTTTGGTATCACTAAGGCCCATGAGTAGCACCATGTTGTCACCAAGGTACTTTGGCTTAATGTCTTCACCTCCATCCCACAAGAGTTCTTCTTCTAGTCTAACGAACACCGTTAGATTCCTTAATTTGCCTACCCAAGCGTCGTGGAACCATTTCCTCTTTTCCATGGGTATAGTTAACTGAATTGACGAGTGGTATGGCTTTAACGTGCCATCATCATTTTGCTGCCTGTCGCAACCGCTTTCGCGTATGAAA
The DNA here is from genome assembly GCA_007407185.1 of Glycine tomentella. NCBI lineage: Eukaryota > Viridiplantae > Streptophyta > Magnoliopsida > Fabales > Fabaceae > Glycine > Glycine tomentella. Next base: position 1,541,438 of record PYAF01000602.1, read on the forward strand.
TTGGTAATGCCTGTCGTTGAGGATAATGCTTCTGTGCTCCTCCATTCAATGTTGTTTGTGCTGTTATCGCCCTGCCCTTGCCCTCATCTCTCTCTACTAGCTTATCCCTGACTGGCCCCTTCTTGTATTGATCGCCCTTGTTGGTTTTCTCTATCAACTTTCATTCCCTTCCATGTTTCGGGAGATTCGCATGCTGTTTAAGTCCATCAATAATCAAATTATCCAGCTGTCTCTTGAGTTTCTTGACGTCATTGACCCCTTTGAATCGCACAAAACCATATCTCCTTCCGCTTCTATTTTTGTTCTTTGTGATGAATATCTCCTTGACGTCGTCCCATTTCTTGAACTCAAACCACAAGTCCTTTTCCCCCATATCTTCTGGGAAGCACGTGAAGTAGAAAGAAGACACATCTGATGCGTCCCTCCAGTTTTATATTATCCTTATGATCCTTATATGTACTAAAGAGGAACACATTTTTCTTTAGATTTTCATTTCTGGCAGATTCCCTGTTAAATATTTTTGAGCTTTTTGACTTTGGAGAGTAATATCTAGAGGTAAGATTGAATCTTGGGAAACAAAAGGCCTGTTTGACCAGTTTGGTTCAAAATACCACCTTGTTTTCACTTTAATAAATGGGTACCTCTGCTTATGAGGAGCTTGGTCTCCCTTATATCTACTCTTCCTGTTTCTGTCACAAAATCACTTCTCAATCAAGCTCCACTTAATAGCCTAAGATTAACTCGTAGTTAATCACACTTGCTTTTGGGGGTCAAACCTTCCTTAATTCACAGGGCTTGCCTTAATGGATATTCATGATTCTATGATCTCGGTGTTTTTTCCTCTCTTTCTCCTCTTGTGGCTTGCTTCTGTCTGGTTTGGCAATATATACTTAGTGTGTGTGTGTGTGTGTGTGTGTGTATTAATTTATTCATTTTATTGGATATGTAGTAGGAATTATTGCTGCTACACAAGCCTGCTACTTCTCTCTGTTCTCCAGTTTGTCCTATTAGGATTATGTTGGATGCAGCTTATAATGTCTATATTGAATGCAGCGTTTGAATAAGAAAGGAGTAAGCTTTTGTACACGGACCACACATGATGATAATGCTATAACAAATGCAATTGAAATATATGACACCTTGAGGTATTTTTCGTACCAAGTTTATTTGTCTCTTTTTGGAACATGAACATTGCTTGACATGGAAACTTTTGCAGTGGTGCTACTCATATTATTGCTTCCAATAATGATTGTGGTTTGAGAGAATATGACACAGAAAGGTTTCAGCCTTTGAATAACTTCCAGTTCTCTTGGCCAGTGAATGTGAGCACTCTCTATGCAATCTGACTGATGCAGTATATCTTTTCATTATCTTTTCCTTTTTTAGCTAATTATTCCCCCATTCGGGTTCATTTTAACTTTCCTCTCTTATACTGTTGTATTTTTTATTTTATTTTCTTTAGTTGATTAGAAAAAAAAATTGTATAAGGAGTTGAGAGAAAACAGATAAAAAAGATGCAGGATAAGAACTCTTAGAACTGATAAAGAAAACCAAAACAGAGACACAAATATTGAAGTCCTATAACTATAAAACTAGTTAGTGTAGAAAAGCTGTCCAATGTCTTTGTATATATTAGATGTTGATTCCATGAATAATACATGTGCTGAAGACCAAAGGGAAGCCACATACACACTTCTTCTATCTATAGCAAATATAGAGGATATGATGCACCCTTATAGATTGAAGCATTCCTTTCCAGTCACAAACACTACACCTCACAAACCACACAGGGCCATATTGTTTTGATTTTCATCTTAATTCTTATTTCCAAACCCTTGAAAGTGGGCATGAAGAAACTGATCCAACCAACTAGGACATCTCTACCCGGAAAAAATTTACCTTAGAAGAAGCTTTGGATTTCCAAATTGACTTATCTAGGGAAAGCTTTCCCTTGTAGGAAAATAAATGAGAAATTGAAGATTTGCATGAAAATTTGAAAAATGCCAGAAGAATCCTGGTTCCAAATTCCATATCTTGATTAGAAGGAAAGGCAGCATAATCAAGTAAAGCAAAGAGGGACTGAATTTGACTAGTTTCTCTATTGTTCAAATTTCTTGTACTGTTTGATTGTCTTAAACTGATTTTCTTGTTTCGAGCATCGCAGTTGCATTCACAACTTATTTGTAATTTACATTTTATATGTACTTCCTTGATTCCTAACCATTTGCCCTTGGTACAGCACACATCAATCAGTCCAGACCGGAAGCTTATGACTGTTGTTGGGGATAACCTAGATGGACTGCTAGTGGATCCTCAAAATGGGAAGGTACTTAGTTCCCCTGATCATGCATCTATTGGAAATTTCTTTTCAAGTACATTTTTTCCTACTTTTCCCGGGGAATATTCTGTTGCTGTCTTTGGTTTAAGTTCATGCATTTGCTAATGGATCAAATCCTTTAATTTTTTGCCCCCCTAAATTTATGTCTATGATTCTTTTTGTGGTGGAGAATGATGCATATGGTTGTGAAGCTGAAAAAGTTTCGTAATTGGCTTGTATGTAGATTTGTAAATGCTAGAGAAAACTAACGTTTATCCTTTCATTAGCTTGGAATTTTCTTTATCTTAAATTATTGGTAGAAAGCTGGAAAATATTTTGCAGTTTTTTCCAACCGTTAAAATAAGTCCCTAGCTCTTTGTTACTTTTGGAAGCATGCCTTTAGATTCAGGAGGGGTAATCATTTTAGATCTTCCTTATTCCTTTGGTTATCAATTTTTGTGAATTATTTTGATCAATTTGAAACTAGTTCCTTGTACTGATCATAATTTTTTGTGTGCATGTTGCTGATCTATCTATCTTTAGTTTAAATTGATCATACAAGGAGAAAATGTGAAACAAGTAAAACTTTCATTGAACATATATGCTATGATATGGCCACATGGGTACTCACTGTTAAACATCTCCAAGGGATAGTGAATACATGCTAGATATGAAACGGGATGGGAATGGGAGATAGTGTTTCAAAATACGAATGCAATGAAATTAAGCACTATGTAGTTACTTTTAGCTTTATACTTTACCAAAAAACAGCATACCACGCTGAAGAAACTACCACTAACATCTGAGACTTGTTTTATTTTTCAGACTGTTGCCAATTTGGTTGGTCATCGCGATTACTCTTTCGCTTCTGCGTGGCATCCCGATGGATGTACCTTTGCAACGGGGAATCAGGATAAGACTTGCAGAGTATGGGATGTTAGACACTTATCATCTCCTACTGCCATTCTCAAGAATAACCTAGGGGCAACCCGGTCTATTCGGTTTTCTTCAGATGGTCAATATATGGTGGTTGCTGAGCCTGCAGATTTTGTGCATGTTTATAGCACGAAAGCGGACTACAGAAAACGTCAAGAGATTGATTTCTTTGGGGAAATTTCTGGGGTTTCTCTGAGCCCTGATGATGAGTGTATGTATATTGGAATCTGGGACCGGACTTATGCAAGCTTGCTTCAGTATAATAGGAAGCACCAATATAAATATCTTGATGCCTACTGTTGAGCTTGATTTCTGCTAGTTTGATTTAGCAATATCATGTTGATTTATAGAGAAGTTAAGATTCTAGATACTCCCCATTTGTTTTTCGCAGTACTCTATGTAGGTCAGTCTGATTAATCAAGACCACAGCAGCATCATAAGATATCTGTACAATGAAATCATGCCTCACCTTCCTTGTATTTCTGAGCTTCTGATGTGAATGCCACCAGCAGAAATCGCAAATTGCATGGTATTAATGTTAAATACATTGTCTTCATGTCTGCATCCTACAATGGATAATAATATAGCATGGCTTATTTTTATTCGGAAAGCAAATGGTGCTCGGTTAAGTAACTTCTTAGGTGTAAATGCGCCTTGGTATTGGCTGTTAAATGTTCTTTTTCTGGATATTGTGTTTAAATAATCCTTTTGAAAAAATTTGTAACATTCTTTATTATTAGACAAGTTTTATGAAAATGTCACTAGTAAAAAGTGAGTGCAAGTTAATTAGTGGAGTGTATATGAAATGTATTTATCAAATATAGAGATTATATTGGGAATGGTATGTTAAATTGTTTAATGGCATTTATCTCGTTCTCTTTATAGTTTTTAAGTAAGTTTTTAAGGAAACATCATTGCTTTGTGCATACTGTATAAATTGAAATTTATAAAAACGGAAAGGAAAAAAAGTAGAAAAATGTCTGGCTATATATGGAAAGGAAACAGAAAAATGAATAGAAAGAAGCACAGGAATCTCAAATCATTTGAATGCCACCCATTTCATCAAACAAGTGATTAAAAGCTGTAGATAAAAGTGATCTTTCTTTCAAGCATCATTGCAGGATTTTTAGCTTGTTTGGTTCTATGTTTTAGATGCAATTTTCAAAAGCTAATAGTAATTCCAGCTTCCACGTTTCAAGCCTAATTCTTACATCTTCAATGATCAAACACGTTAATTAAAGAACTTTTTAAGTTTTGCTCATTCTGTTCTCAACCTTCATAGCTTTGAGACAATGGATGCTATATCCATTGCAAAAAATGACTACTATGGCTGTTATAGTATGTTTATAATTCAAAAATTGAGAAAATGAATTCTTAAGACGTAATAACGTTTAGAAGTTTTGTATTTTAAAGCTTGAGTATAAATCTAGGTATTTCATCTTCAAAGAGTCTTCTGGAATCTTGATAAATTGGTTAGCTATAATCTCCTTGGTAATTTTAAAGTAGTTTTATGAGCAATTTAGCCTATCTTGGTTTTACCTTGGTCAGCCCTTAGACCTTAGTGGATAGTGATGATAATTATTTGTTTGTAATATTTTCATGAATTTTATTTTAATTAATTTGTTTTGATATACTAAAATTATTTACTTGACTACCAAATATAGGAGGCATTCAAAAAAGAAATATATCCGGTAGTATGGTTTGAAATTGAAACTACTGGCCGTTTATTAAACTACTGGCGGGTTGAATAGACTTAATGGGAACAAAACAACCACAATGAAATCAGAAGATAAACACAACAACGCACATATTTTTATTCTTTCAAACTCTAACATGGAAAGAGGGAAGGGTACCTGGTTTAATGTGTTGGCATGCAGATATTACGGAGGATAAGGTGCATGAAAACATGTGGCAGCAATTTTTAAATTAATATATATGTGGATGATTTTCGAGGAGCTAATGTTTTTTTTTTTTTTTGAGAAGCTGCTGGTGAATAATGTCGTAACATATAACATTACTCTTTCTAAATGCAAGTTGCTAAATTGTACGAAACAATTTAGCACGAAAATTCATGAAAACTTAAAATCTAAGGTTCTCCATGTTTTTTTTATCAGATGCTTTTGTTTTTGTTTTTGTTTTTTTCTTTAACTTTTTAACCAACCAAAAGAAAACAACTATCTTGTTCTTATTTTCGTAGAAACTAATTTCGTAACATATAACATCCATCTTTCTAAATGAAAGTTGTTAAATCTTACCAAACAATTTAGCTCAAAATGCACAAAAACTTAAATCAATGGTTCTCCATGATTTCCATCAAATGCCTTTATTTTATTTTTTCATTTTCGATTTAATTTTTTTAACTAATAAAAAAATAATTATTTCGGGCTTACCTTCGTAGAGACTGATAATTTCGTAACATATAGGAATATAGCATTAACATTCCTTTTTTCTAGATTCCAAAGAATGTAGAATAACTCGAACAGGTAGATGGGTCATTTTGATAATCCATTTCATGATATAATTTGAGTAGAAATCGCATTGGTTTGATTTGAAGTCATATATATAAAATGGTGCACCACAAAACTACGTTAAGGGGATTGGATTGCGTAGGATATATGATGAATGTTTGTTTTGGAGCAGGAAGGTGACTAACAATATCCCATTTCTCAGCATCAAGTACCAACTCAAGAGTTTTAACTTTTAACACACAATTAATGAAGGCTGATAGACTTTATTCAGAATATCAACATACATGGATTCTTTTAGAAGACTAGGGACCACAATGTGTAGAATTTAGATAGGGTAATAAAGTATTTGTAGTTATACTACCTGCGTTAAAAGAAATTGTCTTTAAACTTCATCTGAACAATAAGTTTAGCATTCGTGTTCATACAAAATGATGTGTACACATATACTTGGACTTATTACTTACATTATAGGTAAATAAAATATTTAAGTGTACCTTAATTCTAACAAGTAAAACAATTTTTTAATATTAAATTAATGAAATAAAAAGTATTAATAACAAGTGCAACATCTAGGTTCTACATACTTAAAGTATCACATGTAAAAAACCTTTTGCCTTAAAAAAAAACATTGAAAAAAACCTTACTCCTATACGCAAGATGTTTCTTTTTTCGAATCATTCAAAAATAAAAACAAAACACTTAAGCTCAATATAGAATCAAAAACTTGTGTTGTTTTAGTATATTTTTAAATATTTTCAAAATTCTATTTTTAATGATTTACTTTTCAATTTTGCTCATGACTTGATAGGTCAAATTTTGTGACAATTGTGATGAGTATGTGTATTTATTTTCTAGATTGAGTTCCAGGAAAGCCCAACCAAAATGAGCATGACCCAAAAAGCACATCTTAATACCCTTTGCATCCGGATTGTGAGAGAAGAGAGGAGCTGAGGAGTAAAGGACAATATTCATATAAATGATATTTTAATTTTTTTTCTATTAAAATTAATTAAAAAAAGCCAACCAAGATACTTTTAAATTGTTGAAGTATGTGTATTAAGTATTCAATCAGCACATTTTTTATAGTGAAAATTTTAGATAAAGATAATAATGTGTTTGTTGACTCAGTTCAGAGTAGAGAAACTATAAAAAAAATTACAATTATTCTATTATGAAGAGATAAGTGAGGCTCAAACCTACAAATTATTAAATGCAAGATCTTGCTTGCATCTTGTTTTGTTCTCCTTGATTAACCATTTCATTTTTTTTTAACCACAACATTTTCTCATAAGGATTAAACTTTCAAAAGGGGAGGAATTGAAAATCCCTCTCAAGGTATAGTTGCTTAAAATCAGAATTTGATGCACATAATTGGATCTTGTGTTGAAATATATGGGGACAAAGAAACAAAATATGAATAGAGTGTGTGTAGGGTAGTGATTAGTGCCCCAAAACAAAAGAATCCCGTGAATAAGATTTGGATCTTCTGAGTGAGTTGTGTTGTGACCACCGCCGGTGCCCATCACGCGTAGCCCATGTTGCCTTGGACCCACATCAACTTAAAATATATATACATTCCAAATTATTATCCCTTACCCGTAAGGAAAACTAGTTGGTAACATTTAAATTTTTAAAACTAAGAAATAGTATTGTTTGATTTTCTTTCATGAACAATAATATTACTACATGATTTTTGTGGAGAAAGACCCAAATTTGATTCCCGCATAATACGTTCTTAAAAAAGATAAAAAAAACTTTAAATATGACTTAATTAATTGTGGATGATTAGTCTCATAATTAATCAAAGGAAAAAAGCTTACAAAGATATCGTACCCGTATATATATATATATATAAATGAATAATCACTTAATATACATAGTAACAAGGGAAAAAAATTAATCATAAATTTGTAAGTTGGAAGGGAAAAACTATTCCTTTCAAAATAAGAGAGGAAAAAAATGGTCAATCTCCCCCATATCATTAAAAGAGGTTTTTATTATTAAAAAAAAAAAAGAAAGAAGAAATTCAGTTACCACAACCATTACTCTCTATGGCTTGTTTAAATTTGCCATATCCTTTATGTGATGATCTTAAAAAGTAAAATAGTGTTGAAGGAGTATGGGAATCATAGAATATAATTATGTTGTCAAAATAAGACTGAACTCATTCAACCGACTATATCATTATTTTATCTCGTTCAAAGAATGGTAATATCCTTATTCGATCTTCTCTTTTGTCCGAAATAATTGTTCGTGGGCATTGATTCAAAGCAAAATAGCTGCCCCAAAATAGTGTTATATGATGGTTGGGTAGGGCTCGAGTTTGTAAGGTTACACTATACATATAATGGAAATGTAGAATTCAATTTACAAAAGCAAGTAATTCAATCTTTTAACAAGCATAGAGTTGAAAGTGATAAAATTCTTGTAACTTTATTCTATTTATTGTATTGTACCTTTTAGTCTCTTTATTTAAGCTTATCTTTAGTACTGACCTAGCTTAGTTGCACACCTATGGGGATCAAGGTAAAAGAATATGTATTTTCTTACTTATTACTTATTACCCGAGGTTTTAAGACTAATAAGCTTTGTGTTTTGTATTCTATTTTACTTCATAATCTCAGTTTAAGATCACCAACATTATGGGGTTGAATAGTTTGGTCCATCACCGTGTGCTCCTGACACGATGATGTGTTCCTAAGCGCGAATATATGCTTAGTTTGAAACCTTATAAGTCTGAACACAGTGTAATTTTTTTTTATCTCATTGTGAAGAAAAGGAAAATGAAGAATTTGGCTAAAAGTTAAGAATTTTGAAGAAAAAAATAATTAAACCACTTGTAGGAGAAGAAAACCTTTTTGAGAGTGTTAATTAAGGGCAACGTATCAATGAGATTGTTATCATTGTATTCCTATTATTATTTTCATAGTGGAAGACATTTTTATTATCTCACTCACTGTGATAACACAGTGTGAAAAAAAGTCAAATTCAAAGATAATGAGTTATTCATTGGTCTAAAATTGGACAATTTTATTTGATATCTTTACCAACATGTTTTTTTCTCTCACAAGAATATCTTATAAAAACAATTTTGTTCGATATAAGGTCGAATCAATATAAAATATGGATATATCTCTTAACACAAATTTAAAATTTGATTACTATGTTGTATGGGACTAATGTCTTCCATTAGAATCAACCACATTCATGGGGATCATTTTGTTTTACAATAGAAGGGACATTTGTTTTAAGGTTTATTGGATTGTTTACAATGATTTGATTCTTGGAATGACATATTTAAGAAAGGTATTTTTTATGTTTTGTTAAATCCACATTTGGTTGATTTTGAACATTAATTTGTTTTAATTTTTAAATAATATTATCTGAGAAATTTCGATTCTCTAGCATGAATCAAGGACATTGTTTTCAGGAATGTTTCGTAATTTTCTAAACAAATCCTTGACAAAAACAAATTAAAGTAATTAAGAAACCACTTAATAATTGACTACGTTCGTTTTTTTTTTTTTGGTAAATTAATTTACTACGTTTGTGATTGAATATCATTTCAAAACTTGTGCAATACTAATACGTAAATGATTAAAAACTTTAGATAAAATACGTACAATTTTCTTATTATTTCATTTTAAAAGATATAATTTTAAGAGAATTAAGTTAAAACGAGCATGCATATAATATGTTGGGTTTTTAACTGTTAATTATTTCATTTTATTATTAAGTTTCCAATCAGTGGGACAAATCCAAAACAAAAAGAAATTTGATTGGGAAGAGGAAAATAAAAATAAAATACTAAACGCTAGATGCTAACGAACGCATGGGGTCGAGAAAAGAAGTGTGCAACCGTTCGAGGAAACAAGTTTGAAGACTTGTCAGTCGTCACTGATGAGAACACTGAGTGCAATCATGGGTGCTGGCATACTTGTATTTGTCTTGTACAATAACTTTCTATTCGTATTTTTTTCACAATAACTTTGGAATAAATAATAAATATTTTCTATTTTTATATACCTAACAAAACAAATTATTCTTTTGGTTTAAACTAAGGATATTTTACATTTTGAGTCGAATAAAATCATTATAAATAATAAAATTATCTTTATCTTTAAATATTTAATATAATTGGGTAGTCAAAACTCGGAACTTTAAACATCTAGTTAACCTGCTGTAACAAAATAATTTATTTGTTAAAGATATAAAAAAATTAGACTTATAATACATAGTAATTAAATTAAAAAAAAAAATTGATTCTCACTTCCAGTTCCAGTTTCTTAAGAGTAACATATCATTGCTTGAATTAAACGTGATGGAAAAGTTGCAGTAGAAAAGTACGATTAATATACGACTTGCTTGATCTGATACAGTACACGGTCCAGTTTGCTGTATATTGATGGATTCATAACAAAAAGGAGATGTACACAATTCACTCTTTGCACGGGTGTTTTCAAACTTTTAAAATGATTATAAATAAATAGATTTCTGTATGATCTTGAATTGCATGCAGCATATTGAATGATAATGATAATAGTATTTTAATTTTTTACATATAATTTTTCGCATTATACATTTCTAACATTGCATTAAGTCTAAAGATTTAAATAATAAGAAATATACTAAATCTAAGAAACATACTACTAAAATGTTAACTAATTCTGAATTCTTATATCAACCAGCATTGCAATTATAAATAGTTTAAAATGATTGATGTGTCATAAAAATAAAGAATTAGCCTAACATGTTAGTTTAAAATGATTGATGTGTCATAAAAATAAAGAATTGAGCTTTAAATTTTAAATATTAAAATAAAATAGAAATAATTATTATGATAATAGATAAGAGAAATACCGGTAACATTATTTTTAATGTATTTTTTATTATTAGTTAAAATTTATTAGAAATTATAAGATTTTGTAGGTCACATTTTTTTTTAGTTTCTCTCAGTAATTTTATAATTTTAACGTATAACAAAGAGAAAGATAAAAGAAGAGTGTTGTTAATAATATCCTCAATATAGATAATAGATACATTCCTAGCCACACACACAAAAATAAAATAAAAAAATAAAAATTGGAAAGCTACCTTACAGCTGGAAATTCTACCTAAAGTGAAGATATTCACATAAAAACTCTCTAATAATATTTCTTCCTACTAGAGTTAAACTATGGAAAAAGTGGTAGTTGTCATGGATTGCCTTACTTTCGAAGGTGATATACTGAAAAGCGAATCAGTTTCTTATTTTCATTACACATGAAAGCAACATTCATGATTTTTGCCACCTATTGTTGTAGGATCTATTGATATATACCAAGGCAGTATTATTATAATGGAGTGATTATGACTGAGGTTAAACGACATTAGGAATCAAACAATTCTATATATGATGTAGTTGAATTATTTAATTGTCTTTAATATAAATTTATTCTTCTCATTTTTACTATTTTCTTTGCTTTAGCAATATAGACATTTTCTACACCCACCTTAATGTTGTACTACCCATGCTATATTATTGTTTATTGCATTCATAGCAAATGAAATACAGTGTTATATATTTTTCATCTGAGCTACAATCTCTCTATCTCTCTAATATTCTACCAGAATCAAGATTCTTTTCTCTAGATTGAAGGACAACTAATTTTTTTTCTCAATTTTAAAATCACCAAAGAAAAATAAACCACATAACATCATGCAGTGACAAGAGTTGGAAGTATCATAGTATCTGTAATTTTAAACTAAAAAAAGGGACCTTTTTAAATAGACTGTCAGCTCCTCCTCATAGAAGCATCAAGATCATAGCATTCAACAACAATATTCTCACCAATAAAATACTCTTCCCCATTTGAATGACTACAAAAAACCTCACAAGGAAATAGTAAGACACATATACACTTGCACACAAAATTATTCTTCAATCCACATTAAAAAAAAGAAGCATATGAACTCTCTCAATATTTGAAAACAAGAGAAAAGGAAGGCACAAGGAGGTAGAGTAGAGGTTGTAGGACGCCACAAAGGCCTTGTAAGGTTGGCAATATTTGTCTGTAGGTTAGCCACGTTTGTTGGACCGAAACTGTTTGATCACGGACTACACTAACAATACCATATTCACCCCATTATTGGCTTTCTCAATGACCCATCTCTCACCCCATTTTGGTAAAATATTCTCTTCTCGTGAGCACACGCGATGTAATATCGTTTTCGCTTAAGGTAGTGTAACTAACATCTGCCAGTCATTACAGTTTTCACATACTATGTTATCCCTAAAGAAAAAAAGAAGCCATAGTTAATTACTAACTAAAGTCTAAAGATAGAAATATAACTCCATCAACCTCAGCAAGAGGGAGAGGAAGAAGAAGAAGAAGGAGAAGAATGGGCAGTTTTCAGTTTCACCTGAGAGTTTTGAGTTTGCTGATTTCAGTTTCATACTTGCTGACGTGCTTGGGGAACAATGACATACCTGTCCAGTTGAATGATGATGTTCTTGGCCTGATTGTGTTCAAATCAGACCTTGATGACCCTTCTTCTTATCTTGCTTCCTGGAATGAAGATGATGCCAATCCATGTTCATGGCAGTTCGTGCAGTGCAATCCTGAGAGTGGAAGAGTTTCTGAGGTCTCATTGGATGGCTTAGGACTATCTGGGAAGATTGGAAGAGGTCTTGAGAAGTTGCAGCATCTAACGGTATTGTCCCTTTCTCACAACAGCTTGAGTGGGAGTATTAGTCCATCACTTACTCTTTCCAATAGTCTTGAGAGGCTGAACCTTAGTCACAATGCTCTTTCTGGTTCCATTCCTACTTCTTTTGTGAATATGAATTCAATAAGATTTCTTGATCTTTCAGAGAATTCATTCTCAGGACCAGTCCCTGAGAGTTTTTTTGAGAGCTGTTCTTCCCTTCACCACATTTCTCTAGCTAGGAACATATTTGATGGACCAGTTCCTGGCTCAATGTCTAGATGTTCCTCATTGAATAGCATTAATCTTTCCAATAACCGTTTCTCCGGTAATGTGGACTTCAGTGGGATTTGGTCATTGAACAGGCTTAGGACTTTGGATCTATCCAACAATGCCTTATCAGGGTCTTTACCTAATGGAATTTCATCCATACATAATTTTAAAGAGATCTTATTACAAGGTAACCAGTTTTCAGGTCCATTATCAACTGATATTGGATTCTGCCTGCATCTGAGTAGGTTGGATTTCAGTGATAATCAGTTGAGTGGAGAACTACCTGAGTCACTAGGGATGCTTAGTTCTTTGAGCTATTTCAAGGCATCAAACAATCATTTCAACAGTGAATTCCCTCAATGGATTGGTAACATGACCAGTCTGGAGTACCTAGAGCTCTCAAACAATCAGTTCACTGGAAGCATTCCACAGTCAATAGGGGAACTGAGATCACTGACTCATCTGAGCATTTCAAATAACAAGCTTGTTGGAACTATTCCATCATCATTGAGTTCCTGCACAAAGTTATCTGTGGTCCAGCTCAGAGGCAATGGTTTCAATGGCACCATTCCAGAGGCTTTGTTTGGCCTAGGATTGGAGGACATAGACTTGTCCCATAATGGATTAATTGAGTGGCTCAATTCCACCAGGATCAAGCAGGCTCTTGGAAACTCTCACCAACTTGGATCTTTCAGATAACCATCTCCAAGGGAATATCCCTGCAGAAACTGGTCTTCTTTCAAAACTAAGATATTTGAATCTGTCTTGGAATGATCTTCATTCTCAGATGCCTCCAGAATTTGGCCTCCTTCAGAACCTGACGGTTTTGGATCTTCGCAACAGTGCCTTGCACGGTTCAATTCCAGCAGATATATGTGACTCAGGCAATTTAGCTGTCCTCCAACTTGATGGAAATTCATTTGAAGGGAATATTCCGCCCGAGATTGGAAATTGTAGCTCTCTTTACTTGCTGTATGCATCCTATTTCTGAAGCTCTATTATCATTTCTCTTACACATCTTTTTGGAAGATACTAATTCCTATCTATTTTTATGCAGGAGTTCGTCTCAAAATAATTTGACAGGTTCAATTCCAAAGTCCATGTCAAAGCTAAACAAGCTCAAAATCCTCAAGCTGGAATTAAATGAGCTTAGTGGAGAGATACCAATGGAGCTTGGAATGCTTCAGAGTCTTCTTGTTGTGAACATATCCTACAACAGGCTCACAGGCAGGCTTCCTACAAGTAACATATTTCAAAACTTGGACAAAAGTTCATTGGAGGGAAACCTGGGTCTTTGCTCACCCTTGTTGAAGGGTCCATGTAAGATGAATGTCCCCAAACCACTAGTGCTTGACCCAAATGCCTATAACAACCAAATAAGTCCTCAAAGGCAAAGAAACGAATCATCCGAGTCTGGCCTGGTCCATCGCCACAGGTTCCTTAGTGTATCTGCTATTGTAGCAATATCTGCATCCTTTGTCATTGTTTTAGGAGTGATTGCTGTTAGCCTACTTAATGTTTCTGTAAGGAGAAGGCTAACATTTGTGGATAATGCTTTGGAAAGCATGTGCTCAAGCTCCTCAAGATCAGGAAGTCCAACCACAGGGAAGCTTATCCTGTTCGATTCCCAGTCCTCACCTGATTGGATAAGCAATCCTGAGTCCTTGCTCAACAAGGCATCTGAGATTGGAGAAGGAGTCTTTGGAACACTCTACAAGGTTCCATTGGGATCACAAGGTAGAATGGTAGCAATCAAGAAGCTTATATCCTCAAACATAATCCAATATCCAGAAGACTTTGATAGGGAAGTTAGAATCCTAGGGAAAGCAAGGCACCCAAATCTAATTGCATTGAAAGGATACTATTGGACTCCTCAATTACAGCTTTTAGTGACCGAGTTTGCACCAAATGGTAGCTTGCAAGCCAAGCTACATGAAAGGCTTCCTTCAAGTCCTCCTCTTTCTTGGGCTATAAGGTTCAAAATCTTGCTTGGAACAGCAAAGGGGCTTGCTCATTTGCACCACTCTTTCCGTCCGCCAATCATCCACTACAACATAAAGCCAAGTAACATTTTGCTTGACGAAAATTACAACGCCAATATCTCGGATTTCGGGTTGGCTCAGCTTCTGACAAAGCTGGACAGGCATGTGATGAGCAACAGGTTTCAGAGTGCATTAGGATATGTGGCACCAGAATTAGCATGCCAGAGCTTAAGGGTCAATGAGAAATGTGATGTCTACGGTTTCGGGGTGATGATCCTTGAGCTGGTGACAGGTAGGAGGCCAGTGGAGTATGGAGAAGACAATGTGTTGATATTGAATGACCATGTGAGGGTGTTGCTTGAGCAAGGTAATGTGTTGGAGTGTGTGGATCAAAGCATGAGTGAGTATCCAGAAGATGAGGTGTTGCCTGTTCTGAAGCTAGCAATGGTATGCACCTCTCAAATTCCTTCTAGCAGGCCCACTATGGCTGAAGTGGTGCAAATACTGCAGGTCATTCAAACCCCGGTTCCTCAAAGGATGGAAGTGTTTTGATGAGATATGCTTCTCTGTTGAACTAGCTTGACATATAGAAAATCTGTGACTATTGAGATTTTTTTTCTTCCTTCTTTTTCCTTTATGTCCTACATCCTTTTTAATTTCCTTGGCCATTTGGTTTGTGTGGACTGTTCTTTTATGAACGAGCAGATTTTCCTCGTATAAATGGAAATCACTATCATATAAATCCGTATTTCGCAACTCTTGTTTTCTCTTTTACTAATTTCAGTTTGTTACAAATGCAAACTACAATATAGACACGATTAAAAGTAGTCACATTATTCATTGGAAAGGACAAATCTAAGTCTTTGGGCATGAATACGGTATTGCGGTGTTATTATTTTTGGATGAATAAGTTTTAGGGATGTTTCCCCAGGTGAGCAAAATGGAATTCAAGAAATTGTTTTATCAATGTTATTTTTTTTGCATCTGAGTCGAGCAGCCATTAGAATTGAAACAGAACTTATGTATTGTTGTCGAAGTATTTTTTATGCAGTTTTTCATAGAAACACGTGTAATTTATTATGCGTGTCATGTTTTATTTTCATTAATAAATTATTGTACTTCTTTAATAAAGAATAAATTGTATTTTTATTACTTTAAAATAAAAAACAGCGCAAATGAATGCTAAAAATCTACATCTAAGAGATCATCCCGTAAAATATTCAAAAATGTTAATACAAGTCGTTTTGGATTTTCTTTTTCTCGAGTGCTTATTCCTTAAATACACATTCCTCAGCAGAACAGAGCCTGTTGATTTTAAAAAAAAAATTAATATTGCAAAATGCAAAACTAACCTGTTTGAAACTATGCACCGAGTCAAAAGAAATAAAGAACTTCTAGTCGTGATTGTTTCGCTGTTAACATTGTAAATTTCTTTCCCTTAATACATAGAGCTCACCAAAGTATATTTCAAGATTGATTTAAAATTGATATAGTTAAGCCATTAAAGCATTATATGCAATTAAAAATGAACTTACGTCTAAATTATACATTTTTGTTAAAACGTTTTTCATTAGAAAGTGCGAGGATTGGTTTTCCAACGTTAAATCAAGGAGACTTCTTTTTCACCATCAAATTTCTAATCTTACAAAATGTTTTAATAAACGGTATAAATATTTTCCAAAAAAATGAACTAAAGTAGTTGGTTTATATAACGGGATGCCAAATTTTGTAACATAACTCAAAGCAGCAAGTGGCACCGCATGTATCTCTAAATAACATTATACTGAATACAATTGGATGGGTTCACACAAAAATTACGTCGCCTTACAAGCATGATCCTCTAATATTATACTACCAAATTCGCCATAAAATTCTCATCCTATACGGAAAAGAAATTGGTTCAAACTATCAAAATGACAAAACAAAAATGGCATTCTCAATCCTCATGCAAAGCCTTCATCAAATAGAGTCTGTTAAAGCTCTGCCCTGACACCCTGCAGAACATGCAACCGAAAATGTAAGGACGATTAAACACTATTTGGCTAGAGAAGACATACCCATGATGATATGGGAAATAAAAGAAAGACAGAAACTTCAAATCGTTAACTTAAGTGTCTTGCTCCTCAAACATGGAAAAAAGAGCAGCATCACCATCAAAATCTAGTCACATACCCATTGATTTGGTTGCAGTAGTTGGAAATTTGATTTGTTATGAGGAAGCTCTCCAACCGTGATGGCTCTGGGAGCGGCTTAAAAATTGGATTTGAAGGATCTTCCTCTGGCAAAGGTTCTTCTCCAGCAGCTTTACGAGCCATGTTCTCTGCCCTATTATTACAAAAACCAAAACAGGTGATATGCTGAACCGATAACTCAAAGGAATAACTCAAAAGATTAAATGGGTAAGTATCCACATTCCACACTTGACAAACTATCCAATAAACCATGAGAAAATAAAACCAGAATAAAAAATGATTAGATAATCCATATTCAAATACAAGGAATAAAACAAAACCATTAGTTAGCAAAAGCATCAATTCAAATATGTTAAATCATATTTTTAAACCACATAAGACTAATTGCCAATCTATACATTCGAATCTTACAAGAAAAACATAGTGAAGTTATTCATTTGAAGAAACACAAGTTCAACTGAATCATACCTTCTCTTTTGAATCCATGCTTGCTGCTGAGCTTGTTGACGAGACAAGCTCCGATAGTAGAATTGGAACTAAAATAGAAGAAATTTCAGTCAAATACATTCTAAAACAACAACACAAAATAAATGAAGACCTAAAATAACCTTTTGTTGTTCTAGTGACAAGTCATCCATGCATTCAATCAAAAATTCTGTATTCCTCTCCATTAATGAACTGGTTGACAATTGCAAACGATCATAATCACACTGCAATGGCACAACATCATATGTAAACACAAACTAAATATAAAATGACCAAAAGAATATCTACTAAGGATCATAGATCACCTGGGTGACTGGAGTATCAGGTTCCAGCTCTGTCATGAAGGCACTGATAAGGGCAGAATTTGAAACTTTGATCTGATATAAATTATATATGAAGCATTATCAGAATTAATTACAAACTGAGTAAACGACTTACAAAAATAATCCAAAGCTAATTAATACACTTCCATACAATAATATGCACACAAAAGTTATTAATCTTAATGCCAATAGCATGTCTAACTCATTCTTAATTGTTGTGTTAACAAATGTGACAGACTATTACCATTCTAATTCACCATGAAAAATGTGTTTAACAATCATTTCAAAATTTCAATCACCTTACTTCTAAAGATTTAGTAAGTATAGACATTCCATGTTAAAAAAGTTAAAAGAAAAAAAAAAAGTAATTCATTATATGAAGGACTATTTGGTCCAACCCACTTAAGAGAAAGGCAAATTTTAGAAAAGCTTACCGGTATTTCCTCAAAGATATCCACCCATGATAAGTTCTTCTCCCTCAATCTATTTCACAAGACAGAAAAATAAGAAATCAAGTGGTTCAACTTAAAGACAAGAAATCCAAAAGAAAATTCATACTTCTCTCCAGTAAAATTATTGCTGCGATAGAGTTCCATGAATGAGTCAGAAAGCTTCAAGGCCTTCAGAGCTAGAACACCTTGATCAGACCTTGATGGATCATATATTATGCAAACACAGCGTCTAATATTCTCCTGAAAAACATTGCCAAGTTTGCAACAAATGGTCATTTACCAGATTAGATACTTTTGAAAATATTGTCTTCAGCCAAAAAAACCAAAATAGTGCACAAAGTACTACATCCAATATACTAATTTTTCTGTTTGAAATATCAGAAATCATCATCAGCAATTTATAGTAAGCATGATATTCTAATCATCTGGTTACACAAATGTAGTTTTGTTCGCCATTCTACCTAGTCTACTCAACTTCCCCTATTTTATCTGTGCATTTACATTAAATATCAAACTATGGGAGCATTAAGTTTCTTTCCACAGAAATTCGATTCGGAACTACGATATGTCCAAGGTCCAATATGGAAAGAATTTCAGAGGTTTTCCTTGACTTTGTCCGTGTCAACAAACAATTCCCCAACTTAAGCAAAATGATGCAAAATAAATAAATAAATTGACACATTCATTACCTGGTAATTCATAAATGTTTCAATAAGCTCCACAGTCTGAAAGGAGCCAAGCAATGTAGACTGGTACCTAGATTCAGAGAATTATCCCACGTGTTAGAGAAGTTAGTACAAAAATCATATAGAACCAAATTTCAATCACACTCATAAAATCAAATAAGTTTAAAACACTTGGGCAGGAATCTCATTTGCAAGGTGGTATTTTCATCTTACATACCACCCAACGGTGTTGTTGTCAACATTAACCTCCCTCAGGCATCTCATCATTTCAAGCTGATAATTAGCACCATCAGCTTCAATTTCCTCATCCTCCTCCCTCATCTGCAATTTTTAGTAACAGAAACGATGATAACTTTAGGAAGACAATGTTCATGGATTAAAAAATGGAGAAACAAAAGAAAAAGAAAGGCAATATCATACTGGAAAGGGGAAGCAGTTGGTAACTTCAAGAACACTGCCAACATCCAACCCAAGAAGTTGTCCAGTGACTAAAGAAGGCGAGTGGTCCTTACAATGCTTAATTATCTTCAGGATAACCTATTCAAACAAGGGACAACAGCACCCAGATCAGTGTCAGTATTTTCTTCACTTTGCAAAAAATTACTGAATGTTGTCTCACAAACGGGGACCTGCCACAAAAACTTTAGAAAATTCTTCTATGGTCCAATGTTAACAACAAGAAAGGCACACATAAAACATGAAAACTAGCTAGAACCAGATCCCCATCAGCATAATAGACTATAACGTTAAATGTTACTTAAATGTTGCAATTTCAAAATCCTATATAATAAGTGAAAGCAAATATAGATTAGACAGATGAGAAAACAAATTGAGGCTTAACAATGGATCCTACAAAATTAACCCCATGTAAAGGTAAAATTGTGCAGCAGTGGAGAAATTGAAGTTTGGAAATCATAGAATTGATACCAGTCCTTCAATCTGGACAGCTCTGAGAGGCGGCGCGGCCTCCTCTGTTGCGGCGACTTGAAGAAAAGATCTAGCAGGAGCTGCACGCATAAAAGAGACATCATTCAGTGTGTGAAAAAAATAAAAAAGAAACCCTAATTTGGTGGAGATTGTAGGGAGCGTAAACGTAAACATACTGGTGGTGGTAGCCATGTTTTGAATCAATGGAAAGGAGCGAAGAATCTGCGATGGAGTTTGAAGGAGGAAGAAACCCTAACGCCGGAGCAAGGGGACGGGGATTTGCTTACAATTGGGCTCAAATAGTCCACACTTTTAAAATTACTGTTAGCCCAAATTTTTATTTTAAAATATATAATAAGTGCAAAAATATGATTATGAGGGAAAACAGAGACAGAAAACGATGAAAGAAGAAAAGGGATTAAAGTTGATGCGTTTTAAAACAAGATAAAAATAATAATATTTTATTTTATTCAATGTTCATGCAAATCAAATAACAGATTAGATAATATTGTTATATCATTTTGTCCAGTATTTGATATGATTTAGATAGTAATATGATTAAATATAAATTATGTTCAAATGATAAATTTATTTCTTGGTTAAAATTATAATTTTTCTGAAAATTAAATTTTACTTACTTTTTTAGTTTTTACAAAATATAAAGAAAAATATAATTATAACCATATTATGCAAAATTAAATTTCATTTATGTAATTTTTTTCTTTAAAAAAATTACAAATTGGACTTAAGAGGAGTAAAATATTTTTTTAATCAAGAAAGTCTAGTTTAGTTATTGAATACAATGCATATTTTGATGTAATTTTTCTAATATATACATGTTTTTGATTCTTACTAAACTAAAAAAAAACATATATATTTTTTGTATAAATAAGATGCATGTCACATACTCACATATCAATCTTTTTGGTTGGTGATAGTTTTTTTTTTTTGTTATCTCTTGCATTCTATTATGTTAATTTTTTTTTAAATAGCACAATTAAATGTTTATGTTGTGTTAAAAAAATTTCAAAAAAATAAAAATAATGTAACATAAACTTAATTCCGTGTATTTTGAATCTACACCTCTCACTAATGCAACAAAAAAAAAGTTTCCATTGTGTTAGATTATTTTTAACATAGTGAATAAAAGCTCGTTATCTAACAAAAACACAATGGAAAACTTGTTTCTGCCGTGTTAAAAAAATTATCACAACATAAACTTATTTTTCGAAATATTTTGGTAAAAAAAAAAAAAGCAAAAAGATGGGATTTAAATAGGAATGAGGGGATGCCAATAGCAATTGCCTAAATGTATTGATCAAATACACCTTAATATTTTATTTTCTTTCTTTTGTTGGATTGACTCAAGTAGGAGCCCAAGAATGAGTAAGTGGTGTTAGGTGTGATTTAAGTGCACTTGGGTGATTTTTTTCTCTTTCAAAATCAATATAACTAAAATTTATTAAATAAAAGAACTCAACAAAATTCACTTAGTTGATTTTACTTCTTTCAAATTCATCTAACCTAGTATATGTGTAACTCCTTTTTTTTCCTATTTTCTTTTGATTGCAAAAAAAATATATCTAGATAATTAGAATTTTATTATATTTTTGTTTGTCACTATTTTTAGTTGATAGTTTTAATATTTCTGTTTTCAATTATATTTGAGTCAAGCTAAAATAATGAAAAGAAATTATAACTAATTATTTTTTGAAAACATATCATGGATTTAGACAAATTAAAAACGTGTATGTATGGATTAAAATTGAATTTGTGAGCTCAAATATTAAAATTATTATTAAAAACTGCACAAATTATTATATGTGAATGAAAATAATTAATTATAATTAAATTAAACCATTAGAAGAGTGTTAAATTAAAGTAAATAACAAAGTAAAGATTGAATTGAATTAATTAAATAATTAGACTAACAGGAAACTAGTTGGATTAAGTGAGATTATTTTTACTCTCTATCTTCCATAATCCCAAACCATGTAAGCTAATAGTATTGCATGTTTGATTTACGGTTAGAAACACTACATTATTACTTCTAAAACAAATTCAACAAAAAAAAAATTAAAATTAAAATTAAAAAAATCTTAATCTATCGATAAAATTACTTTTTGACTCAAACATAATAATTTACAACCAAGCATGTTCATAGTTGTTGTAAGATGAGTATCATATTTTTCTCATTTCTCATTTCCCTTCCTCTGTCACGAAAATCTCTCCAAGGCCCTACTCATTGGCCAGCTCTCTCTTCTCTCTCGGTTGGGCTGGTCATTTTTCTTTCAAGAGGTTAACTTTCTATACTAGTCATTTTTTCAATACACCCAGCATGTACAGGGTAATACCGATTCTGTCCTTCTTGTAATCCGTAAGTTATATATCGACATACACAATTCGATTTCATATGAATTGTCGATCTATAAGAGTCATATGAATTGTCATACGAATTACTGATCCGTATGAGTAATATGAATTGACAATCCGTAAGAGTCATATAGATTACTGATCGTCGATCTGTATAAAAATAAAGTTGAAAATAAAAAAATATACTAGATATATTAGAAAAAGCTTTGATGTAAAAGACTTTTCTTCCTCTTTCCCTTGAACCACAATTAGTACAAACTTTTCAACTAATAGAAACAAACTTGTAATTTGTAAATAAATACTTACGACTTGTTGAAAAAGAAATCCGTTGAACTGGGTTACCTATTTACTACCCAAGCAACGTGTCCCCCGTATTTTGGTGCCGTTTTGTCTTAGTGCTGCTTAGTTTAAATGAGTCTTAATTATGATTAGACCTAATTAGGTAAGATCCTACTGTTACAGTCTGCAATTGCTGAAATTTGGAGGAGGTTTTGGTCTCCGACAGTAACTTGTAGGGGATTAAACTCCTCTCCACTGGAATTTTCTAGGAGGAGAGAACAAACGTTTGTGGAACTCATATTAGTGATGGGAGATAATTCAATTCCGAGGGATGTGTTTTGTTTAAACGGGAAAAAATAATATAAAAGAGATCATTTTAGAAAAATAATAATAAAATGATATGTTATTATGTTGTTTAATTTAAGAAAGATAGTTGAGAAATAAAATAAAATTATACTACTATTGTATAGTTATTTAGTAGGAATAAAATGAGAAGTTAAAGGTTAGACCCATAAATTGATTACTTATATATTTCTAAAATATCACCATCTGTACCAAACTCTTTCCTGTATTTTCCGTGCAGCCTTTTATTTTTAATCAAAATTGAATTAAAAAACTAATTTAATAAAAATAAAATATGTTTATGGACACATGCGTGACGCCACGCAACACCTTTGGTCCACGCGACATGCAATGTTTCTTCGTTATCGCTTTCTTTCTTTCACCAAATATTTTATTTACTATATAGACACTACTGTCCTTATTCCTTCTTCTCCAATCTCCATTGTTGATATTCTCTTCCTTCGTTCCTTCCAATGGATTCTTCGTTCTCTCACTTCAGAGCCTCCGCGAATTCCTTCCTCTCCCAATACGAACCTCTCGCGCTGCTTCTCGCTCCTCTCCTCTCTCTCCTCTTCGCCCATGCTCTCCTCTCCTTCTTCCACCTCCTCTCCGAGAACGGACTCAAATCCACGCTTCTAGGGTTTCTCATTAACTCTGTCAAGTACAACACATCATTCCATGCATTGTTATTATATGCCAATTGCTCTTTTCAATATCATTTCTTAACTTTGTGATCCCTGTTTCGATTCTCAGATTGGTCCCAGGTGTGAAGGGATACATAGATGCCGAAAAACAAAAGGTCAGATTCTCTGTTGAATAAGATTCGATTGAACTTTGTTTTTCTTGTTTTGTAAATGGAGGCAACTTCGCATGCATGCCTTTGTTTCTTTCATCAAGCGCTGGTTTTGTTTGTTGTGATTTTTTTTACTAGTGGGAATCAGTTTGCTTTGATTCTCGGAGATGGTATATGACTTTGCATGTTCCTTTATTAAATTAGTGGTTAGTTCGGTTTTTGGAATTGCAAAACTTTTGAGACGAGAGAATTTGAACCGGTCTATGCTATTTTGGTTTCAACACCCAGTTGTCTAGAATGGTATTATTGTATTACAATGAGTCAATTACTAAATGGAAGAGACAAGGTAACATTAGACATGAACCGGATAAATATGAAAAACGAGTTTTTCAAAGGATTCAATGCCTTTCACTCAATATCTTCGTGCGATGGAATATCACCTCAGAATTTAGTTTGGTACTCTCTTAAAGTTTGGTATGGGGTTAAAAATGGAGGTGAAATAAATTCATGAATAAGTTTCATTAGCAAAATTGTCCTGAGAACTAATTAGTGAATTAAGGGTGCACGAGTAAAGAAACCTCTTGGATTTGTCCAATAACATTATTTGTCAATTCCAAAAGAGTTCAATTCATGGTATCATTCTTGTTCCTCAAGAGGTAGATGACTGCTATGATTTGTTTCTGGACCTGAGTATCAAAAATAACATTGGGGATTCCTTTTTTAAACAGGGTTCTACTTTTGTTCTATTTTAATAACTGGGTCATGGCCATCAGGTGTACATTGTTTTAACAATTTTCTGCTTTCTTTAAACCATAGATCATCCATGGTGACTGATTTGCTTATTAATCTGGCCATTGAGCTCATAGGTTGTGGATAAGTTGCAATCTGATAGTAAATCTAAAAGAGAAGGTTGGAAAACTGAGTTGCCAAGCACAGGATTAGGGACATCTGTCCTTGAGAAAATGAGAGAGGAGAAAATTAATGACGCAGTTTGGCAAGGCAAATGCTCTGGTACAGTGTATGTTAGTAATTTTGGTAAAATATTAAATTCTGATAATTTGTACTTGGGATGGTCCTGCCCCCCATCCATTTGAGTGTACTACTTAGGGATGACCAGTTCTGCATTGTTTTCTAAATGTATTTATTGTTTATGTCTTGCAGCTACATTGGAGGAAGTGAATCTGATGGACATTTTTCTCTGATAAATGAGGCATGTTCAATGTTAGTAAGACATGACAGAGTTTTCAGTTGTATTTTATGTTTTTGTTAATATGAACTGGTTAACAATTATATCATTTTCCTTTGTAATATTCTTGTGGATGGATTTTTGCATAGATCAGTGGTTTTGAAACTGATTAAAATGTACCTGAGATCATTTGCTTTAGGAGCTGGGGGCATCCCACTGTTGAGTACTATTATCAGATTATGTATTTTTCCTATTTGTTTGAACTTGAAAATATTCAAAGCATGCCTATGATTAAGACTTTCAGTTTTGCCAAACAGAAATAAACATGACACCTCTTTGCCACTCTGACTGTTATGTGATTATTAAAGGTCATATTGTCATAATCTGGTCTAGTTCTATATGTTTCTGAGTCTCGCAAAACTGTCTTAAAATTAAGTTTTGGCATCAATTAATGTCGAGGCACTGAAATGACTGCAGTATAGAGAATTTTACATCCAATTGGGATTTGGGATATTGTTTAAGGTCATATCAATGCTTCTTAGCGGGGTTGCTGATATTGCTCTATGCTGTTGCATGTATTCAACAATTCATATTGATGACATTTCAGGTTTGCACATACTAATCCCCTGCATTTGGATGTATTCAAGAGTGTTGCACACTTTGAGGCAGAAGTGGTTGCAATGACAGCAGCACTTCTTGGAAGTAAGGAAAAGAGTTCTGGAGGACAAATATGTGGCAACATGACATCAGGCGGGACTGAAAGTATATTATTAGCTGTCAAATCATCTCGTGACTATATGAAATCTAAGAAAGGAATTACAAGACCTGAAATGTATGTCACCAATATTAATTCATTATTATATATTTGGTAAAATATTTTTTAATATATTTTCAAACCACTAAATTATAGGATTATTCCCGAGTCTGGACACTCAGCATATGACAAGGCTGCACAGTATTTTAATATCAAATTATGGCGTGCACCAGTTAACAAGAATTTTCAAGCGGATGCGAAAGCGATTCGACGTCATATTAACAAAAATACCATCTTGGTATGAAGTTTTTTTTTTTTTTTTTTTCATTTAAAAGATTCAAATATCTTGCTATAGGATTTTATATGAATGCAAACTGCTAATAACTTGAATTCTTGTTGTCAAATGAAATTGACTCTCATGATAAATTAGATTGTTGGATCTGCTCCTGGGTTTCCTCATGGAGTAATTGACCCCATCGAAGTAAGTTTTTCATTTTTTTCATCTAATGCTCAAAAAGAATAAAAGTTCAACTTGCTGTATTACCATAATGCAGATAATTTGGCAATTTCTTACGTAGGAACTTGGTCATCTGGCATCAAGCTTTGGTATTTGTTTCCATGTCGACCTTTGCCTTGGTGGCTTTGTATTACCATTTGCTCGTGAGCTTGGGTATAGTTGGCATGACTTATTTTATATTACTGATTACTGAACCATCATTCAGTGCCGTTGCCTTTTTAGTTATACTTTTGGCCTTGCTTTTTACCTTTTTCATTGTTTTAGGTGCTATACTTTTATATTTGAATCTGATCTTTGGCACCAAATCCATCAATAAATTAGGCCTTTTCTTCTTTCTTTGATAATATATTCCATGTTTTTCGAAATACACTATTTGCAACTGCAAGTCTTATTGTTTGTTTTGGGATTATGTTGCTAGCATAGTATTCTCTTCAACTTCTATTGGGCCAGTGTTAATATTTTGATATGCAATCGCCCTACCCACACATAATGAGAAAAGAGGCTCTGTTATATTGGAAATTATATGTAGCTCTTGTTGTAACTTTTTGTTAAATGTCAGTACCAATTTAAGTACTTCATGTTCAACCTTTTTCTTCCCAGGTACCACATTCCACCTTTTGATTTTTCTGTTAAAGGGGTTTCTTCAATATCAGTGGATGTACATAAATACGGTTTAGCTCCCAAAGGAACAAGCGTAGTTCTTTATAGAAACCATGAAATCAGAAAGGTAAGGCAATGATTTATTCAAAAGGTTTTTGGCAGTAGCTGATGATTTATTTAGTCTTTAGCTTATAGCTGAATTCCAAATTGGTTATATAATTATTTTTACTATTCATTTTTGCATCTTCTTGGAAACATCTCACAGAATATGACATGTTCTAATCTTCAGCATCTATAATTTCTTTCATACTCTTTTTCTCTTTCCTTGAGTTGATATCCATCAATGCTATGAAAATAACAATTTAAAATATCATATTTGATTACTGGTGTTTCTACTTGATGACTCAAGTTTTTTTCTGGTCAAAGTGTCTTTTTATTTTACAGATAATATGTTGCATTCCTAGAATCTGAATTATTATTTCTCTTGGCTCTTGTACATAGCATGACAGATATCCCAGGCCATACATGCAAATGGTCTCAGTTCAAGAGTTCTTCACCTCTTTCTATTTGGAAATCATGAAGAGTTGGTAGATGAAACATTCTTGCATATTTTTCTACTTAAAGTATAATAGGATACTATTGGAGATAAAAACTTTCTTTTGCTTAATACACTTATAGAGACCGGAGATTGAAGATGAATTGCATAACATGGCAAGTCCTTGGACTCATAAATATTAAATCAATTATCAATATCTGAAATTTTAAGTACATCATTTTTTACATGGATATTTCTTAAAATCACCCCTCTCATAGTGCACCTCATATCCAACTCTTATTATTTTATTGGAATAAAAAAATATTTCAAGTTTACGACCCTTTTAAACATATGAAATTTCATTTATAGGAAAGCCGATTAACAGAAAGTGTATTGTTTGTGTGGGACAGTTTCTCTGAATGTGTAATCTGAAAAACTACTTAAGAAAGTGTAGAGACTAGGTACTAGGTAATCTTGGCGCGTTCTATAGGTTTTGTTTTCCCCTTGTGTTCCTTCCTGTTTGTTGTATGGATATTTTCTTCTTCCATTGGTCAAAATTTTCCTCTTTTTTCTATCTAATATTTTTTTTCTATTTAAAAAGACATTCCAACAATATATCCTAATTATCTTTTATTTGTATTCCTCCTGCCATCCCTTTCATTTCTATTTTATGGATTACGTTCTTGCAACATGCCTTTCTGTTATTGGAAAATTGGTTGTTGATTTACTTGCAGCTGATTACTAATGTATTTTCTTTCTGTCTTCTGGACTCAACAGCATCAATTTGTTGCTGGTAAGTTTTTTATTTGTTTCTGATAAATGTTATGTCTTGGGTAATTGGGGTTATTTTATATTGTGCATGTTCTGTGCATGCATATAATAGGGGTGATCTTGTTTAAACAATATTATAAAATGTCCAGGCTTATTATTAGTTTCCTTTCTTTGAGTTGTTTACATGACAATCTGCAAGGAAAGGGGAAGATGATAAGTAGTGACATAAATTTTAGAGCTTAGACAAGAGCTAGTCTTTATTTTTTTAGTTCTATGGTGGAAATGTTTTGTCTCTTACTGGTAATAATTCCGATACAATGTTTTCTTTTTCTTTTTGTAAACTAACTAGTGTCAGTGTTGCAGTTACCGAATGGTCTGGTGGGTTGTATGTGTCTCCAACCATAGCTGGAAGCAGGCCTGGAAGTCTTATTGCTGGTGCATGGGCAGCGATGATGTCCCTAGGGAAAGAAGGTTATTGTCCACAACCTCTCTGTTCTACCTTTGAAATAATAATTTGATTTCCCTTTCTGCTAACTCTGATGCCTAATTTATGATGTACGGACAATTTATGGTCTGGTTTATTCTTCAGGTTACTTGAAAAATACAAAAGCAATTATGGAAGGGTCAAGAAGAATACAGAAAGGGTGAGATACTGTGTCTCTTTCTTTCTGTATTTACTCTAATGTTGTGCCTTATATAATTTTTTTGAAAGTAATGATTATGTTATATCTGCAGCATAGAGGAGATTGCTGAGTTGTTTATTGTTGGAAAACCTGACATGACGATAGTGGCTTTTGGATCTGCTGTTCTGGATATATTCGAAGTCAATGATGTTATGTCATCCAAAGGGTGGCATTTGAATGCATTACAGAGACCCAACAGGTAGGGCTTTTAGATTGGGGGAACACTGTCCAGTGTTTTCTGGATTAAACTAACTGCTAGTGCTTGATGGTCACTTTTAAGAAACTGAAGATATTTTAACCTGTGCTTGAATCAGCATCCATATCTGTGTGACCCTGCAACATGTGCCAATTGTTGAAGACTTTCTCAATGATTTGAAGGAATCTGTGAAAACTGTAAGTTCTTTACTTATGTGGAATCCTAGTTATTAAATGAATAATTTATTACGAGACTATGGACTAAGATACTCTCTCCAGGCCACCAGTAGAGGGTGGTTGCAGGGGTATGGCAGTTGATGTAACAGTTCACTTGTTGATACAATACCACTGGCTTAATTTGATTGGTATTTTCTGTTTCACTCTTTTCTTTCTTTCCAATTCCAGGTGAAAGCAAATCCAGGTCCAATAAGTGGAGGCCTAGCACCTATATATGGCGCCGCAGGGAAGATGCCAGATAGAGGCATGGTCCAGGAATTGCTGATAGATTATATGGATGGTACCTGCTAATGGCGTTCGACATTTGTACGAGATTTTTCA
>PYAF01000602.1:1570852-1581063 GCA_007407185.1 Glycine tomentella
GGGGGGGGGGGGGGGGGGGGGGGGGGGTACATTGAGGACAGTAATACTTCTGAAAACTCCCAGAACCAAAAATAATGCACGAGATTGATTGTACAAAAACAAAATGTACGCATGTTTGATAATCATCATAAAAATGAGGGTAAAAATCAGGGTTACAGACTTAACAGGCCAGTGTAACGCTCTGATCCATCAGTCCACAATAAGAACTGGGCAGGATAGGAACAGTATTTTTGTCGTGGTGATGAAAAATTTGGAGGGAATCATACTTTGTTCTCACTGATGAATAATTAAATTACATTGTCATCCTTTCTAATTTTAAAATGTTTTTCTTTTGAGACATAAATGTGTTATATATCATATATGTTAGTCTATTTTAATTTTATATGAATAAAGTTCTTAGTGAACATAAATGATTATGAATAGTGTATTTTCAAATAGAATTTTGAGAGAAGAATTTAGTTTTTAAGTAGATCTATAGTATTATAAATCAAATAAATCTGTTTGAATAATCCAAATAAATTTAAAAATGATGTAAATTTTATAAGGATTTTTTTTAGTAAAATGAAAGTTTAAAAATTGATTATCTATTTCGCAATTTTATGTTAGTTCTCTCATTTAAAGTTTTGGAGGGTCTCCTTTCCAATTCTTTAAGACAATTTTTAGATGCAATTTTTTTGGTAGCTTTATTACTGTTTTCCAATTCGAGTTAAAGTTTTATCTTGGTGATTTATATTGGCATTTAATGTAAATTTTTATTAAGTAGATTTTTGAAGTAAAACTCTAATTTCTTCTTAGAGAACATAGCATTTAATACAAATATTTATTATACAGATCATTAAAATAAAATTCTAATTCTAATTCTAATGGGAGAATAGTATTAAAAATATTTAGAGAATTGTACTTTAGTTTTGTCCTTTCTTTTTCACCCGCGCCCTTTTCCTCTCTGTAACATTTTTCTTTCTTACACTTATCTCTAGGTGTGGGTATCCTGATTTAGGTTCGTGGACCGGTCACTTAAGCGTGTAGATTAAGGATTTTTTTACAAACCCGTATAATTATAAGTAATACTTGAGTTCGGTTTGTTAAGTATGTTGACTTAACGAATTTTATTTACAAGCTCGTGGACAGCTCGTATAAGACATAATTAATTTTAAAATAAAAATTATACAGATTGAGTATTTGAATTGAGAGTTGAGACTTCAAAGCCTCCTCTTTCAAACCCTCACTCCATCACGAGACTTGCGACATCACTTTCTCTTCCTCGATTCATGCGGGACCTCTCCATATTCCAGCCAGCACTGCACCCCACTTCGCTTACCTTAGTCAAATATCACGTGAGAAGGTCACTTCCTCCTCCTCGGTTTGTGGGTGCCATCCCTCTCAACGCATTGCACCTATCTCTTGTACGTTGCGTCTTCCTACGCTGTCGTGCATCCCACCGCATTGCACCTCTCTCTTGCTTGTGGTTGTGCCAAACAACCAAAAACATATAGTTATTTTTAAAAAAAATATTAATTGAATCTAAGAATAGGTTCGTTTATCCGCGGGCTTGACGGAGTGGATATAGACCTAAAAAATGTTCATTTATTTTGCTAAATGAATTTATCCAATTCACTTAAAATACGGATTTCATGTACTAAGCCTTAAACGAAGATAAGGGATTACTCCGTTAGGTCTTTTCGGTCCGGAGCCAGCCGGTAATGGACCTACTTACCTTGCTTGTGGACCAGCTGCAGAGCTAACCCTTGTTCTATTGGTTTGGCGGTTGCTACCAAGACGATTTCTTTATGCCCATCAAAGGACCTCGGTTCCAGTAATGGGAGGGGGAGTACCATGTAGTTAGGAAGATGATCGATGGACCGACCAGCATACCCGCCCTTACTTATCTTTTCTTCACACTTATAGTTGTATGTTCCCTCTTTTTTATAGTTTCCCTTATTTCTCTCTTCTACACGTCTCTCCTCTTTCTCTCTTGCTCCTCCTCTCTTTTGCACCCTTCTCTTCCTCACCAATCTTTATCCTCATTCACTGGCAAATATATTTAGCGATAAGATACAAATTTAAGCTTTTATTAGTATTCTTTTATTGTTAAAATATATTTTTTAGTCACATTAATTATATTGAAATCAAAATACAAATATATATTTTTTGTCAACAAGTCATTGGAGTGATCGAGCTAAGGTGCTAGAAGCGGGAGTAGGCAACGCTTGACTTGGTTTTCATAGCGCTAAGCGTGATTGTTAATATTTTCAGTCTCACCCTATAGACTATAGTAGTTAATTAGAACTGACCTGTTAATTCGAACAATTCTACATTGGTCAAACCTGGCTAGAAACTTTTAATTATTGTAAAAAAAATGAGTAAACTACTAATTTCATCCTTAAAGTAATATCCTCCTAAGTGCTCCATAAAGCAACAATTTTTTTTATTATGAAGTTCTTGAAATATTAAAAATCATGTTTGATAGTCTTTCTAAATATTTAAAAAAAACTTCAGTATGATCGCTAAACTTTACTCTAATACGTCAACTTGCAAGGTTAATTAAGTGATGAATATTTAACATATAAGAGGTTATTTAAATATTTTTATTACTTTAATTAAAACTATTTAAGAGAAGGGGTGATAATTTGTAGACAAATTTGGTAGTTTTTTTTTTTTTTTCAAAACAAAATTGGTAGTTTATTCAATACAAAATACAAAATCATACAAATATTAATCCTATCGAAAATTGTAGTATAATGACATATATATAGTTTATTGATGAGTTATCTTGAAATTAAACTCAAATTCTTAGAACGGAAGGTCTGTCAGTAGTAAAGTCCTTAAAAACAATACTATATTTGTTTTAATTAGATATGTTATTTTCTGTTTAACAATAATATGAATATCTACTCTTGTATTTTTTTTTAACCAAAAAGATAATATCATTGACAAAAAAATGGATGGTACTGGTTGTATTAAAAAAGATATAAAATTAATTTGATGGTTAAGAAAAAAGACTTAAAGATAAAGGCAGAAGGGGAGGGAGAGGCATCCCATAATTACAGATATGGTTACAAAATTTTAATGCCTCAATGCTAACATAAAAATAAAATAACCATATAGAAAGATAGACCTCTTAAATTATAAATTAGAATACGTTAAGTGAGAGTTCTACCTCTTCTCATTTTTTTTTTTATTAAGCATTTTTAATATTTTCTTTTTCCTCTCTTGAGAGTACATTTTCAATATTATCTATACAACATACATATTTCAATACTTCTATTTTTTTAGATTTGAAGTACTACTATTGGCAATTTGGGATCAGTTAACTGAGGGAAATATATTGTCCCTCACTCCACCCTAGGAATCTGTCACGTACGTGGAATGCCATGGTCGCATAATCGAAGAAGGCTAACTGTAGAGTCGAGAATATGAAGTATGAGCATGAAATGAATCTGTCTAGTCGAGTAATATTATGTCACCAACCATTTGTTCATGAAACTCCCAGAAACCCTAATAATGTAAATGCAATTATTACGTTTTTTATTTTTCTTATTCGTATTTTTAGAAAAGAAAATGTTTCTAGATCTATATTTACACGTGTAGTAATTTTTGCATGTCTCTATAACTTCTAAAATCATATTTAAATTATAACAGAGAAAACTTTCAAATCTTATTAAATAAAATTGACTATTAGATTTGAGTTTTAAACGAACTACGGCTTTCTTTCTGACGCATAAAAAAACGAACTACAGCTCAATTTTTTTTATAGATATGATTGTATTTGTAAGTGAACTATAGAAGAAGAATAAGTGAGAGGGAAAAACTAAAATATGTCATTTTTCACCGTTGATCTTTTACTTATCGACTTTTACTACCATTGTCAAAACATTGTTTGAAATAAGAATTTACATAAAGTAATTAAACACAGTTGAGGAATTATTGTCTCTCGCTGTCAAATGATATATATATAAAAAATAAAAAATGACGGTTTGACAGCTTTGGTTAGTTTTTTTTAGAAGAAAAAGAGTTCAAGAGAGGCAAATTATAACTATAGCATTACGCGTGGATGGTTGTCACGCGTCACAAAACATATCTATCGTCAATATCGTTTCATTCGAAACTTAAAAATATATAAGGTTAATAACTTCCAACAGATCGAATCACAAAGAACACTAGGGACACTATTTTGATCGGGTCGTGCAACATTGCTACTGTGCCATAATCTGCCAACATATATGACCTAGTTGCGTTCTCCACTTTTCTAGATGCACTCACTTAAATACAACTCACAAGTGAATCTGTGGGTCAAATAATCAAATTGCAATACACTCGAAAGCAATATCCCTGTTTTTGATAAGATAAGTTACTGTCAACATTTTGCATTGGCTAGCTATATTAGTCAAAATATACAGTTGCAACGACTTGAATAAATTTGTTTCTTTGGATTTTGGGTTTTTTTTTTCTTTTTATAAAGTAAAGATAAAATATGTTATCTTTACTGTTAGTGTTAATGAGAAAATCAATGGTTAACATTCTGATATATTTATGATTTAATGTACATATCACGTAATAGCATTCATAGTTGAAATTACTTCTTTTACTTGCTAAGATGAGCAACTAACTCTAGAAGAGTTAGATCTATTTATTTAAACTAACCTTTTGATATTAATTAATTTTAGGGGTTTGAGTTAAACCTTCTCAATTCTAACACTATTTGTTTAGATAGAGTTAGTGTGGAAAAAAATATATTGCCAATGACTGTACGAGATTGTTGTGAGACAAACTTAGGCCGTGTTTAGATAATTCTTTTCATAAATACTTTGTAGGAGAAAATAATAAGAAGATAAAACAAGTTGAGTTTCTTATATAAGCTAAAATTAATTTGTGTGATTAATATTTATAGAAGTTTTTTTTTGTTTTTTTAGTTTCTCCAATTAAGTTATATAAGTTAAGTTTAACTTATAGAAAAGTTCTATATATTTTATCTTGTTATTTTTTTCTTTTATAAATTTTATAGAATTTTTTTATCTAAACATAATTTTAATGAAATAGATTTGAAGATCAATTTGTCCTTAATTATTCTGCATCCCAAATTGGGTGCTTCCTTGGAAGGTTCCTAATAAATTTTTATATTTATTCCAAAATTGGTAAAGTGTGCAATATCTATTAATAAACAAGCAACAAGTTGAGTTTCGAGCCAATAAAACTAATCTATTTTAATAGAAATAGATTCACGCACACATAAAAAAAAATGTTTCTATATTCAAATTATTATTTTTTATTTCTACTGTTCTTTCTCTCATCTAAACCAAATAACTTTTTTTTTTTAATCTTTTCTTATTTTCTATTTATCCAAGTGATGCAACAACAGTTACCAAATCATTATAACCATGTTGGCAGAAAGAGTCAATGATGTGGATCAAAATATACAAGAATGGAAAAGTACATTCAACTTTCTTCTCGAAAGAGGAGTACGTAGTGAGTCTGAAAACACCATATGGCAACATTGCTAACGACATATAAAACATACCATATTCCTTTTACGGAGGGAGAGGGTCCCCTGACCTACCATTTGGTGCAGAGTTTATGAATAATGAATTTATCATCACTGCTCCAGAAATAACACAGTACTAACGGTTGCCAAGTGTACCAACTTGGTGTTCTACCAAACCCAACTCACTCTAGTGAACATGGGAAAAATATGTTAAGAGCATACATTTTTTTTTCTTTTCAAGATTATGACATGACATTCTCACCATTATAGTTTAATCTGCACTTATCTAACCAAAATTTGTCAAAATTTTCCAGTTGTGTAACATTGTTCAATAGACAATTAATTAGCTTCAACACACATCACAATACCAAATAACGAACATCAAAATTACAACACTTTGGGGAGAAAATAATATTGAAAATGAAATAGGAAACATAGCATATCATTTACAAGGGTCTACTACAGTCTTAACGTGTCTAGACACTTTTTATTGCCTTCAAGCTGAAGAGATGGGACCCTGGATTCTTCTATGCTCTAGACTATTCTAACTTTCTTGTCTGAAGGAGAAAAGATACACTTGTTGGTCAATTGTTTGTCAATTGTTTTATGCTCTACTGGCATCAACCAATGATTTGGGGTTTATCCAATCACAAGAATCAATGGCTCATCACTACTCAACTCAGAAAACTCAACTAATTAATAAGATGCACGAGGCACAATATGTTGCACACACACGCGTCGTGGTACATGAGTACCAAACTAACATTTCGTATGGTTAATATGCGTGTTCAAGTACAAACCAGAAAGTGTGATGCAGTTGATGCATGGCATCTTAATTCTAAACAATGGACAAAAGAATACTGATAAGCAATATTTTCTATACCAAATCATGCATAAAAATTATAAGCCTTACTGTTAGGCGACCTTGCACATGATCAGATTAGCGTGTTTAGGACCCACTTGATTTAATGCTGAGATATAACAGCAAACAATGTTTGTAAGTTTCTATCTGTTTTTCTTGCTGTATCCTCTCTATAAGACATCACTGATTCTCACCAATGTTTTATATGTTCTTCTTAAGATATCATTTAAGTACGATAGACACTTCCCGTCAATTACCTTATCTTCCCCAGTTAGGCAACCAAAACGCCAAAGATTTTTCTTGAATATCAAAGATGAAGGTGATCCTTCATCAATCATGCCTTGCAGAACTAAATATTCACTGTACATACTCTTCTAAGTTGGTTTCCTCATTTTTTTTATTTTATTTTTTGCTGCAGTTACTAGGCTGGATGCACAGGAAACTTCGCCAGAATAGTAGTGAGCCATTCAAGGACTTGGTCATTGGTAAGTCATGCTGTTATCTTTATGTTCCTCCATACATGCATTAACTATGTAATGGCCATGAAATTAGTACACAACCAGTGGTAGTACATTAAAGCAAAATTTACCATACTACACATTGGATAACTTGATTTCTGATGATGACCTTTGAACAATAAGTTAAGGAGAATTAAAATATTCTCTTGCATACACTTATGACCACAAATATATAGGCCATGAAGACACAGTAGTAATCCACCTAGGTACAACCATTGAAAGGCTATGATTAAATTAGAAGATTTATGAAAATAAGGTAGAATGACTGGCTAGAATTGAAAGTTGGAACATAAAAAGTAGACTGTTTAAAAAGCTGTTAAGGGTAATAAGATCCATAAAATCTCTACTAGAATATGATCAGAATTAGGCAGAGTCTAACTAGCTGAATGCTATCATGGAAATCCACTTCATGTTATCTCAATTACCATAGTTCTTTAACATTTGTCTGTTTCAGGGAATTCTTGCAATTGTCTTTCAGGGCAGGCACCACTTGATGATGAACAAGTCTATCAGAAACCAAGCCTTGGGGTCAAACTTTCCAAACATGCTCAGAAAGGTCACAACAACCTTAGAAACTCTTTTGCTGGTGTAGAAGCAGCAAGAGCAGATGAAGACTATGAGGGAGAATACTTCCCTGGCTTCCTTGCAATTGGAACTCTTGGTTCAGAACGAGTATCCGACCCATCAACAACACCATCATTTCCCATTTCTGTTGAGAGCATAACTGAAAAAGAAGATGAAGTCACTGAGAATGATCTGAAGCTCATCAATGATGAGCTGGAGAAAGTGCTAGGAGCTGAAACCAAGGATGATGTCAGCATTGACTCATCAAGGAGGACTAGCCATGTTAGCACTGGGAGAAGCAGCCATGTCAGCACTGGGAGAAGCAGCCATGTCAGCACTGGGAGAAGCAGCCATGTGAGTATAATAACACTCAGTGGAAAGCCAATAGAAGGCACAGAAGCAAATGGAAATGGTGCTGCAATTTGTCCACTCCAAGGATATCTCTTTGGAACAGCTATTGAACTGTCTGAAACAACAACAACTGCAGCAGCAAAGAAAGAACATAGGACTTCCCTCGGGGAACTGTTTCAGAGAAGCAAATCATCTGAGGAGAATTTCGGTGCAAAATGCGAAAAGGAGGACAAAAGAGCTGAGAAGGAAGTGGACAAGTCTGCCATGAACCTCATGAAAGAAAAGCTGAAGAAAAGAATGCTCCATGCTTATTCCAAGAATTCTACTTCAATAAATCGTGGGCCTATTGATTCTGCTTCTGCTGAGACAAAACTGAATAAGGTACACAACTAGGTTCTATAACTAGCCAACCTTAACTTTCTATTTGCCCTTGTGTATGTATAACTATTATGCTATGCATTACCATAATCTTTAGTGAGAGTAATGATTATCAACGTGTTACATTAAAATTTGTATAAAAATATATTGGATAAGGACTATTATATAAAGTAACCAACATTCTTCATATTGACTTTTATAGCTTTGCATTTTAATGTTCTTTTCTTTTTGCCTTAAATAACATTATTTATTTATGCTCTTAGTCTTTGCATGTTGTATTATTCTTTCTGGTCATGACTTGAGCTATTCGTGTGGTTTTTAGATTCTCCATATGTTCCGCAAGAAAGTTCACCCTGAAAGTTCAACAGCTGCACAAAAATCTGCTAAACACCATAAGAACCAGAAGAAGAAGAAAACAATCAATGATGGAGGCTACAACAAAAGTGACCTGGTGCATCCAGAGGAAGATTCATCTGTCAACAGGGAGTACTGGATCAAAACAGATGCAGATTGTAAGTATACAACTTTTTTTTCATAAGCCTACTTCACAGTTTAACCTATGCTATGTATTCCTACTTTTCATAGGCCAATTATAGAATTTCATGATTCACTTGATGAAAGCAGTAATTGATTGTAACACGGCAAATCATTTGTAGCATGTCTATTTTCAGTTTCAGTCTTATGTGTTGCTTCTTCTACCCTGACTTAGTTTATTTATTTATTTATTTATTTTTTCTGTGCATTGCAGACTTAGTTCTAGAGCTGTGAAAGATGGAGAAGAAATTGTGCTGTTTATAAGCTGTCATCCTCTATTAGTAATACCTAATATTGTGTTTGTACTGTGAAAACTTATATATAAAACGAATAATTGAGGTAGTTTCAGTGTCTACCTCATACTGGTCAGTGTGGAATGTAAGATTTGTCTAGTAATAATAAAAGAAGAAAAAATAAAAACCATAGCTATTGAGTTGACAATGTAAATTATGTATAAATTATAATCACAGAATCCACCGTCAAATCATCGAGGTATGCAAGCATAATGAATAAATAACAGAAACTAGTTTATGGGGAGGGATCTATACATGACATTATATGTTTAAATTGTGATTGTGGCTATTTTGATAAAGATTTGATTATCTTTTTTTTCTCAATAGTTGCAACAAGGAACAACTTTTCATTTTAATCTCAATAGATTAAAACATCTCATTTTAGTTTATATAGTTGAATTTGTTTAACCTTTATAGTCCTTACAGTCTAAAATCATCTAACACTAACACTGTTATAATTTGATCCTTTAAAATTGTTACAAAAAATTGAAAGTGTCTAAATTTTTCTGGTGTTTTTTCACCATAGGTTCTAGTTTTGTAATAATTTTAAAAGATCTGGATATAACTATGTTAGATGATTTTAAATAGTAAGAACTAAAAAGATTAAAAAATTATAACTATCAAGACTAAAATTGAATGTTTTAAATGGACCAATATAAAAACTTGTTACAACTATAGAACCAAAAAAATAATTAAACCATAAATTAATATCAAACATCCAATTAAGATGGATAAAGGTTTTGTTGAAACTTAAAACATAATTTAATTTAATTGATTTATCAATCAAGAAAAAATTAGTGAAAGAGAAATTATTTCACACTAATTACCTTGAAGTTTTACGAAATTATATAAACTTTTTTTTATTTACTCTTACACTCACCTCCTTAGTTTTTTTTAAAAAATGTACATTGACGTCTCCTTATTCGTTACACTAATCTTCATTAATTATTTAAAAAACATTACACTAACCTCGTTGTAAGGGAGGTTAGTCTAAGTCTGTAATGGTTAAAATTAAAAAAGCAACGAGAGTTTGTGTAATAGAGATAAATAGTAAAATTCACTCTTATTTTTATTAACTTTCAATCAATTACACAATAAAATAAAATTAGAAAAGTAAGTAATTAACTTCAATTAATTCTTTTACAACCTTATTCTTTTAAATATATTTTCTAAGCTTTAGTTAGTATGGCATTCTAGAATTAAAAAAATTAAAATTCTTCTTTATCTAGTTA
>PYAF01000602.1:1581163-1600694 GCA_007407185.1 Glycine tomentella
ATTGATTGTACTCATTATATAAAAATTAGAATAATTATCTTGAATGGAAGCATTTTTAGAAGTTACTTTCAATGAGAGTATTCTTAGGGTTGCTTAGCCTCTTATCTTTTTCAATCTGTTTTTTATTTTTAAATTAAATTTCAATATTTAAAAAATGTCAATGGTTAAAAGTATCATTGTATCTTGACATAATAAATGACTTATTTTAAATATATAAGTACAAAAAATGTTATTTTTTATTTATTTTAATTATAATATATTTTATATACTAAAAAGTATTTGTTTATCATAAATTTTAATTATATTAAATAAATTTTTGTTTTCTGCATAATACTAGTTAAACTAAAAAAAATGTTTATTTTGGATAAACATCGAAATCCTTGAATAAGTGATTCCTCCATTAATTTGATGTAGGCCCGGAAAAAGTACCAAAAGATAATTCTAGGATAAATTAATTTGTCAGATTAAGGAAACATTAAAATCATTAAATGGTTTGCCTATCCTTAGCTAAAACATAAAAGATTGGTTTCCATGTCACAGAATGCACCCCAAGCTTTCTAAGAAAAGCCATCGACAAGAATAATATAATGTTCGTATTTTCTATGATAAAGTTTAGCTACTCAATCTTGATTCTTTGATTAAAAGAGTGAAATCTAACCTTGGCACCTGACTCATTCAAAAATATGAAGTTGAAGTTGAAGTTCCTTTTATCTAACTTATTCAAGACTTTATATATATATATATATATATATATATATATATATATATATATATATTTCCAAATCTGTTTAGAAGTATATATATTTTTAGTTTATTTACTTAATATTTAATAGATATCTTCATTCTATAAAATGAAGAGAAAAAAACATGCATATGACAAATCACAAATCTCTAGATATAATTACAATTAATAAATAATTAATATTATCAAATATGATTTCATATCTAAAATTATACACAAAAATGAGCCAAATATATATATAATTTTGAACTTATTATATTTATGAAATAAAGTATGAGTTTAAACTTAAGCTTATTAGTTATTAAACAAACGAAATTAATTAAGCTTGAATATTGAAGTTTATACAGATTTCTATTTTTATTCTTATATTAAAACTCTTAAGATATTTGTTAACGTTCTTCTCCTCTTTATTTTCCTTTATATCTTTTTGCATCCGAACAATGCATTAATAGTTTTTGAAGATGGGCCTGTAGCCTACCTATTAGATTAAAAAAGTGTCGGTGTGAACATTATGCAGGTAAATTATTTCACTGTCTTTAGTTTGGTGAGTATGTAGTGTAAGTTGTAAAGAACCGTGAAGTCTATTGGATGGAAGTCAAGGTACGTAATATATGCTTGGACTAAAATCATCTCCTATTTAAAAGAATCATCCAAAAATAACTCTTGAACATTTTGAAAGAAAAAAAAAAAAGCAGTTCTTAAAAAACAAAACGACAGTTAATTAATTCAGAGTAAGTTTTTATGCTTGATTCTTTTATTAAACAAACGAATTATATATATGAAACGATCGAATTCACGAAGTGTATGGTCTATTACTGTATTTTAACTGTGATTTGGAATAGATATACACAGTTAGTGTTTTTGCATTATCAATCATAAAAATCATTTTTAGTATGACTTATAAATAAATTATTAATTATGAAAATTAATAAACTTCTTATATAATATAATGATTTGTTGTTTAATGATAATATAAAAAAAATTATATTATCGAAGAATACAACTTTTATTCCTTTTTAAGTATTCCCCAAACAAACGTAGAAAACTATATTTTCTTTAGACAAAAATACACTTAAAAAAGCAAGTCAAATGAAGAGCAATATAAATATTTTAACTTTAGATTGTCCCCTATCATGTTGATCGTGGTCTAAACCAAGCAGTGACTTTGATTTCTGCTATTCAACGACATATATAGGTTTGTAGTTTCTACCAGAACCACGTGGATAGGGTACCTATGTATGTGAAATAACAAGGATATATATCAAGCCTATAGAGAGTAGACACTAGATTGTCGAGTTGAAAGGAAGCTATAATTAACATTGAACGCCCGTTAGTAGAATATCTATCTTTCACATCCAATTAAACTCTGGTTTGAATGTGTATGAGAAAATGTTTCCAAACATTGAGATGCCCTCTATCATGTCATAATTCTTAGATATGACTTAAGTCATGACTCAGAGATATAAAGCATAGGACTTTTATGCTAAAGTCAATCATAAAGAAAGACTTATTATCTTTGAAATTTAATCACCCTACATTATTGCCGAATTATTCACCTACTCATGCACCCCCCCTCTAATCTCAATCATGAATCATCCTCGTCCATTCACCCTTCAATAATGATGCACAGATAATGGGTAAACAAACCACGATGGGAAAAGCTGATAGGTGTTTGTAAAGTATTATTGCTTTTATTTATCGCATTGTCATCAATGAAAGTTGTCAATTAAATTTTCATAAATATTCTCTTCTAATTTCATTTCACATGGGAGTTTGTTAATCTTACATCCATTTTTAAGACAAAATAGTTCGTGTATTAACAATGTAAAGAGACTAATAAAAGAAGCATAATAATACGAAAAGTTATTTTATCTGTCAAAAAAAGAACTTTCGGATAACCCAAATTAGTCTTGATCGAAGGAAGATGAAGACGAAAATTGATTGCAGATAATGATTAATAAGCAAGGATAAAAGGATTAGGGTTATTATAATATTTAAACTCTTCGATTGCTATCTTTCAAAGTTTTCCATTTTTTTTATTGAATCTTTCAAAGTTTTCCTCTTCATCGCTTTTTTTTTTTTTTTCACTTTCTGGTGGCTAAGATAACACTTAAGCTTAAGTTGACATGATTTCTTTAATTCTTAGAATGATATTCAATGCTGGTGATACTTTGGAATATGCATTGCTTGAGATCCACCATTTTTCATACTAGTATACTTTACTTGCTTCTTAACGTTTGTGATTCTTGTTTGGTGATTTGTTTACTTTACAATGGTATTGAGTTAAAATTAAGGGATAAATATATTTAGTTATTAGACTTTTGTTTTTTCTTATTTTTAGTCCTTGAAGTTTCATATCATTTAATTTAGTTCATGTATTTTATTAAAAACTTGTTTTAGTCCTTTCACACATATACTTTACATATTGCATTAATTATTAGGAAATAAATTATTGATGGTTCTCGCTTTCAACAACAACAATTTTTCTCCACACATACACATTCCTTTTGTCTTGATTGTGAATAATAAGCTCTGAATTTTGAACCATAATTCTTATGTATAGATATCGATAAGAAACCATGCAAATTCATAAATTTGCAACACAAACAATTGAAGAATGAAAGTAGAAACAAAGACAGGACTCAATGTGTTTGGAGAGGACATTTTCATAACTTTTTTTTTTAAAAAAATCCATGTCATTGTAATTAATTTACAAATTAAAAAAAAATCCTCACAAGCAATTCTAACAGACAAAATTAATGTCACAGATAAAGAATATGTATGGAGGGACTAAAAATTCACTTAAGAGATTACATTAAACAATATGAAACTTCAGAATTTGTAAACATGAAAAAGTGAAAATTTAGGGATTAGAAGATACTTTTCCATAAAATTAATTAAGAAAACCATAAAATTAGTTAAGAAAAATGTCTTTTTTTTTTCTCGATACAAAATTTGTCACTCATGTATAATGCATAGTTGTTTATTATAATTTATGGGTATTATAATTCTACATAGATTGAAACACTCTACATAAAAATTATTATAATATTAAGATTGTTGAAGTAAGTGATTATCTTAATTTTGAGGTCTTATAGGCCGCTTCAATTGGGAAGATTCATTAATTATAAGGAGAACTTTTAAATTATCCATCAAGACAAATTTATGCAGCTTCTCATTTAACCTACGTATTTCAAGATACATGCGTTTGTTTGATTCGCACTTTGCACTTGGAGTAACGTTTTTAACGGATGCAAATTTATGTTTTCGAGTTAAATTATTAAAAAAATGCAGAAATAATTTATAATAATTTGGAGTAAACGCGTGTATAATAGTGAAAAAGGAACATCCAAATGATCCAATAATCCATTTCAACTCGTTGACTCCTTCACGCAAAGTTTATGTTTTCCCTTATTGATTTACATGCATGATGATTTTCTTATTTTTTTTTCTTTACTAGAACATGAAAATTTTCTTAATTAGTGAAAAAGGGTGTAACTCTTTTTCACTAGTTCTAAATTAGTAACTTCCCAACAATAGAGAATAAAGATGAGAGAAGTTTAGGATATGTAGGGCTTATTTTTTTATTCTATTTTAAAAAATAATTTTAAATTAAATATATAAATACAAACTTGAGAACTAGAAACTATTTGTCAATTTTATTTTTTAACTTAAAAACTTCTTATAAATTAAAAAGCTTTAGTTTTAAAACTAGTTATCTCGTTCAATAAAATATATATTTATAAAATTAATTTTTGGTTTAAAATAAATTTAGTTGTCGTAAAATTATTCTAATGGAAATAAAAATACTAAAATTTATTTTGAATACAAATTCCAG
This sequence comes from Glycine tomentella, assembly GCA_007407185.1. Lineage (NCBI taxonomy): Eukaryota > Viridiplantae > Streptophyta > Magnoliopsida > Fabales > Fabaceae > Glycine > Glycine tomentella. Next base: position 1,585,744 of record PYAF01000602.1, read on the forward strand.
AAAGATGTATTAAAGCGTGTTGCTAACGCTCTTTATGACTTTATTATTTAAATATACTGATTTGAATTAGGTTTTATAATTACATATAAAAAGAAATTTGTTGATTTAGAATTTTGCCGTTAATTATAATCAAAGTATGAGTAGTAGGTGGTGTAGATTCAAAAGTAGTCAAAATTGGAATTGGTTGGGGTCTTGGTGATTTTCTTTTAGACATCGAGTTGGTGATACTTTTAATACTAATGAAAATGGCAATATTTTCAAATTAACGAATGAAATTGCATTATTTTATTTGAAGTTAATGTTGAAATCGTGGCTGGGAGAGTGTTGATCCTGAGAAGAGTTGTCGGAATCCTTTGGGAATATTCTAGAAACCACATAATAAATAATCAATCATTAACTTTTGGGTTGGACCCCTAATGCATTGTTTTTTTTATTGAAAGAAAATTTTAAATGAGTTGAATCTTAGATATTTATAAGGGTAAATATATATCTTAAGACTCACCTAATGCATATTGAAGTATTTATAGATCATTCACTAGTAAAGTCTTTATATAAAATAATAAAATTTAAATTTACATTCTTATAAAATATAGATATGATTTTTATCAATTATCTAGACCAACCTTTATTTGACACTAATGTTGCATTGTTACAAAGTGCACTGCCCTTCCTATTTTTTTCCCGGTGTCATTTGTGATTTGCCTTTCAACAACCGTCTTAGTTGTCACTAAGAAAAAAGCTATTTAAAAAATGGAAAGTAAATATGATATCCTTATTTTTTTTGTCTTTCACAAAAGTATCCTTATTTCCATTTCAATTCTCATTTTTACTAATTTTTAAAGGAAAAAATTATTATTAAAAATATTAGTAACATTTTCTCGTCATAATTGTGAGAAATATTAACAATATATCTTCTCACACATTATTTAATATAGTTTTAAAACTAATTTTTTTATTATTACTTAAATTTTATTAAAAATCATAAATTTATATCAATTCCACTCCTCGTCAAAGAATTTTTTCATAATTTCATAATTTGTTAATAAATTTTAAGCTATGGGCAAAGTGTATTATAAAGAATATGTAACGTGTAATAATACATCTCAGCAATCCTCTCATAATTGTTTTTTAACTCTTTACCGTGACTTAAAATAATTTTTATTTATTATTAAGAGCATTAGTAACTTAAAAAAACTTGAAATTAATATATATATATATATATATATATATATATTATTTATATTTATATGGGCGAGAAAGGTCATAATAACGTTAACGTTCACATTGATCCACGTGTCTAACTCTCCCGCTCCGTCCATCTATCCGTTAACCCTACTCTCTCTCTTCTCTCTCTCTTCTGCAACTCTTTCCCGTTGCCCACACACAGGAACAAGAAAACCCACCAAACTCTTTCTTTCCGAATAATCAAGGAAATTTTGAAGAAAAAAAAAAAAGAGAAGAGAAAACGGTAATCACACACATTCGTTCATTCATCACAATGGGGAAGCTTCTCTGCGACTCAACCACCGTCGCCGAACCATTTCAAGGTTCGCCTCCGGCCGCGCTTCCGTGGCGGGATCCCAAACCAGAACCTATCGGAACCGTAGATCTCGCCGTTCCGGCCAACGTCGGTGGCGGGGCCTTCGCCGGCGGCGGCTGGGAAGACGTTGTCGGTCTGGAGGAACAGCAGCGGCGCCACCTCCAGAGGCTCCACGCCAAGGGAGTGCTCTGGGAGCCTCCGCAGGAGGAGGAGGACTCGTCGTCGTCGCCGCCTTCTTCCTCCGCCCTCAGATCTGTTGTCTTCCGGCTCTCTCACGGCGGCGAGGTCTCCGCCGACGGAAACTGCCTGTTCACGGCGTCGCGGAAGGCGATGAGCGGCGAGGACGTTGACGCGCGCGAGCTTCGGCGGCGGACGGTGGCGCGGTTTTTGGAGGATCTCGGATCTGTGAGTTTTGAGGAGAGAGAAGCGATCGACGACGCGATTCGGCACATGTACTCGCCGGATCTGCAGAACGGTTGGGGGATTCATGTCGTTCAGGAGCTGAAGTTGTTGGCGAAGAAGGAGGATCGATTCGCTCTTGATTCGGCCATCGAAGAGCTTGTTCACCTCGGCATGCAAAGGTATTGAATCGCAAGAAGTTTCATTCGTTTTTATTTATTTATTTGCTTTTGAATCGTTAGAAGTTTCATTCATTTTTATTTGTTTGAATTGAAAAGAAGAAAAGCAAGAATGATTTTACGTTTTAATTGTTCATTTCATAATATTTTGAACTAGTCCTAATCCAATTCCATTCGTTTTCTTTTTCTAGGGTTTCAGAAATGTTGAGATTATAGGCGTAGAAGTTTACTTTGTTAGTTACATTAGAAGATTCACACTTACAATTTATATGAAGCCGAAAGAAACTAAAGAATGAAAATTGTTTTGTTTGATTTGTTTCTGAGCTGCATTTCTTTTTCTTTGCTATAAAGAGATTTATGATTTTAACTTATTTCGATGTGAGAAGTGTTGAAATGGGGCATGGAAGTTCCATGACTGTGCTGTTTGTTGTGATTGGTTTTGATTGTTTTCTTTACTATGTGTTGTTTTTGTGATTGAAGAGAAATGGCGGCGGAGTCTATTTACAAAGAGAGATGTGTTCCTGTAAATGATGGTCCAAGTTGGGCCAAATACATGTTGATCTCTGGTTCTCCTGATGATGAATATGATATCATCACATTGCAATATACTGAGGAGGGTTTATTATCTGTGGATGAGAATAGAGAGGGTCGTGCTGCAGCTTTCGGTGATGATATTGCAATTGAATGCCTTGCTACAGAGTTCAAGCGAGAGATATATGTGGTAATGAATGCCTTTCAGTGGACACTTGAGTTGCTTTTGGTGTTTGTTTGTATTCTTTCAATTAAGATGTTTCACCTGCTGTTTTATAAGTTCTGTGCAATCTCTATCTCTTATTCATTAAGTAGTCGTTTTCAAAAAATTATTATTCGACGACAATCTTTACGGCTCCTACTTGATGTGCAGTGTATATTACAGAAAAGCTTTAATTTCTTTCTGCTGCTGCATGACAGTTCTCATCTAGTAAAAATAAATTGAAATTAAATAAACTTTTTTTTAAGAAAAATGAACTTTATTATTAAGAGGTTTTCATTATATATTTATTATTTATGTCGGGGGTTTTCTTCAATTGTATTCCAGGAACTAATTGGCAGATTGATGGGACCTTAAAGAGCCACTTTAATTGAACTATTCAGTTCTGGCCTGCATTTGCAGATATATCCGTGTGACACATTCAATTATTTATTTGTTTCTGTGCATTTATAAAGTAGTACTGTGTGTTAGAGTGAGTACCATCTGTTATGTGAATGCAAGGCAGTGGCTTGCTGAAATGTCATAACTCTCCCTGTAGGCTTGATTATGACTTTGTAATTGGGAATTCTTTTATAATTATCCGAGTTTCTTGTTTTCCCACTTTTTGATGATATGGGTTTTGATTGTGGTTTCTTCTGATATAATTTACCCATAAAATAATTGGTGCAAAGGGCAAAATTCATCTTTTTTTTGTGCTGTTTAGTTTTTGTACATGTGGGTAATTGTCGTTCCATCTGAATTTGCTCATCATTTTCAGGTGCAAGCACATGGTTCAGATGCCATGGTCGATGAAGAAAATTGTGTTTTCTTCCTTCCACATCGCCCAAGGAGCCGAATTACTGAACCTCCATTTTTCCTTTTCATGAAAGGAACAGGTAATGGAGAACAAAATATTTTAATAGATATGGCCAGTTTTGCTCAAGCTTTCAGCAGTAGTTTGTTTTCTCTATTTTTCCCTTTAATTTTTTTATTTTAATGAAATTTCTGAGCAAACTTCCACTTACAGGTTGGTGCGGTGCTGGAGCTGACCACTATGAGCCCCTGATTGCTCATCCTTCCGCGTTTGTTTCCCAAGAAAAGGTTGCTGTGGTACTGTGAGGTTTCCCCGGCCTGCAATTTTGTGGAGTAGAGATCGAGTAGAATTAGAAATTTTATTGACCCTATTTTATGGGCCACTCTCAAGTGTTTGGCCTTCATTGTGGTTCTTCTCCGTCCCAAGGGAGAAACCTCATCGGGTAGCATTTGTTTTGTTACTGACATTTAGAATCAATCATCTTTGACTCTCTTGACATTGCCATTGCCTGCAGTTTGAGCAACCCTAGAGTATTATTATTGTATTAGTTTCACCGGCTTCTGTTTTCTTGTTCCTGTTGTTGAGTTAATTAGAGGGTAGTGTGTTGTTCAAATTGGAAGAGTTGAGTTGTATCTCAGTGGATTTCATCACATTAATGAAGAGTGGCTTCATCTTTCCTAGGCATCATGACATGTCTCTTCCCTTCGGTTATCTCATAAGCTGGTATTTTTCTACGTCTTAATGTTGTGATTAATCATATCTACAATGCAACTTAAGTAATATTTTATTCGAATAGGCTATTTCAGTTATGCACCCGAACAATTACGAAGCACGAATTAGAACAGGAACGCATATATAGGTGATGTGACTAATTTTAAATAAATGGAAAATTATATTTAGACATCTAAATGTTAATTGACACCCACTGAGAGAGTGAAAAAAAAAAAGAAAATATATTATTATTATTATAAAGAAAAATAGGAAGAGAGGTAAAAAAAATTAAGATATTAACGGAGTGATTAAAATAAATAGGAGCTTAAATGTCATCTTTTTAAAATTTAATAGTATCATGTAGACTTTATGTGGTTTTGAATTTAAAAATGATTTATCTATTAAAAAAATCTACCAATTTTTTTTAAAATGATGAATTTAAAAAAAAATTATAAATTTTCTTTAGAGTTTCAAAGCAAGGAAACTAAACTTGATTTTAGTCATTAAGAGGGAAAAATTAATAAATATAAATAATACAATAAAAAATAAGGAAAGCATACTTTAGAGCAAAGCAATTTAAATGTTGTTATATTCTCCTTAATCTTTTTTTTTTCTGATATTTTCTCCTTAATCTAAACATACTCTAAGTGGTATAGTAATTTTATTATTTGCCCTGTTTTACAATCATGTTGATATATATGAACTTAGGTTCTTGGGCTCAAGTATGAGAATTGTACAATTTAAATTACAAAAAATTATAATTAAATAAGAGAAATGTTAGCGCACTCTCCACTTTTTTTTCTAGCACTCTCTATGTCAAAGTTTATTAATTTTGGTAGGTTCAATTTCTAAATGGAAAGATAAACATTAAATGAGAAATATTATCCATCAAAATTAATAATATTTAATAAATTTCATTCATAGAGAGTGTTAAAAATATAATCCCTCCGTCCCTATTTATAAGACATTTTCAATTAATTCATGCTTTTAAAAAATAGTTATTGTATTAAATTTGTTAAATATTTGTAATATTATTTCAAAATTATTCTTTTATTCTCTTTATTCATTTATTTGTTTCTCATTAATATTTAAAAATAAAATAATTAAGTAAAAATATGTAGGAAAAAATTAATTAATGTACTAGAAATTAGAAAAAATCTTATAAAAGAAATTTTTTTTTTAAAAAGGATCTTATAAATGAGACTGTGAATAAGATTTTTGATTAAACAATTAAAAAGGTACCAGATTCATATTGGTAACAACACAATATTATGAGAAACAAAAGGATAATTAAGGAGAAGAGAAATACTATAACTTAAATTCATTATTAGATTAGGTTTTATTGAATGATACAATTAAGCCTAAATTATATTATTTTTTATTATTTTAAATAAAAATAATAATGAAATGGTTTACAGTCTGGTTTGGCTAGCTGCAGGGCCAATTATCAGAAAATAATTGAATAGATTTATTGATGCTTTAGCTTGTGAATAGGAAATTCTTACCTGAATTATGCACGCACTTGAACTGAAAAGTTACACCGTGCATGTATCGAATAGCAATTAGATGTTCATTATTTTCAAAAGGGAAAACTTATGAAAATAACTTGACAATGTAAAAGTATGACTACTATTGGTTTATTGGCTTAGTGCAATTAATTAGTGGCAAAAGTAGACGGAGAAGAACATTAATTTAACGAGTGGGTTCTTCACTACTATTATTTTGGCTAATGTGTCACTGGCACTGCAACCCTTGTTAAGCATGGCAGAGTTTGTATGATAATGGAACATGCATGTGGGGTAATTTACTAATCTAGGTGGTTCAATTCAGTGTGAAAGTCCCATTTTACAAAAAGCAACAAACAAGCACCACATACACTGCAACACGTCATTTTGCCCTAAATGTCCATGCAGATTCATAAAAGTACGTACTGCGTAACGTTGGAATTATTCACTCCTTTCTCTACAATTTCGTTGCTTTGTCCATCTATTTAATTTATTTTTTTCAGTGTGAAATTCCCATTGGGACCTCCTTGACCTTGTCTATAAAATGTCACCACCTCGACCAATTTCAATATTCATTCACTCCTCTCTTTTTTTCTTTCTTTGCATTGTTTTTTATTCTTCCTTCTTGTTGCTGCTCTCACCCTTCTTCTCCTGTTTCGGTGCCTTGTTCACCACGTACTCAATACATCTTCTTAGAAAAGAGTTCCCTCTACCTTCTCTATCTTGATACCTAAATAAAAATTATTAAAGCATTCTCATCATCAAAATGATGTGAAAATTAGGAATGCTTTAAGAATTTCAGTTATGCATCAATCATGGCAGCTACATGTGACAGTTATTGGGTCTAACCAAGTAATGCTTTGGCTCTTAATATATAGCTTAAGAATCAGATTAAGCAGAAAATTATATATTTGTTGATGGTGAAACTAAAATTTATTCTTAAAATACATATTTTTAATAAGGTATTAATTTCAAGGAATAATATTGACAATGATATATACTTTATGAGAGAAATTGATGATTTACTATATCTATATAATGACTCAGCAATGAATATGGACATACACTTTACTTTAGATAAGATTAAATCATTATTTTAATCCATGAAAGTGTATAATATTGTTAAATTAATTCTTACAATTAATTAAAGAAATTCCAATTAAATTATTGATTCACATTAGTGTAGATACAAGAGAGTATATGAAGGTGGATCAAGATATATGCTGAAGATGGATGAGTGTTTTAATTCTATACATGTCATTCAATTAAAAACATTTGTAAATTGCTTGGTGTAGGAGATAATCATCTTATGATCATTTGCATTGCATAAACATTCATTTACTTGCATTCATAATTTTACAAAAACACATGATTTGTGAAAAGGTTTAAGATTTCATGATTGCATCAAAGTAAAGTGTTCATGGTTTTAAGTTTTTGAAAAAACTATTTTTTCATTGTATTAATAGATTACCACATATTGATAATCTATTACCTGAGCTTTGAAGAACAAAATAATCGATTATCAGCATTAAGTAATCGATTACTCAGTATAAACACAAAACATAACTTGACTGTGTTAATCGATTACTAATTATCAGTAATCGATTGCTTAGTTCATTTATGGAATAATAAATCTTTGTATTAATCGTTTATAGGTCGACATAATTGATTACTTTGTTCATATAACATTTCCATAAAATTGAAGAACATTTTAATCGATTAAATTTGTTTTCAATCGATTACAAATGAAGTTTTAATCGATTACTTAGGTGATTCAATCGATTACATTCAGTTACATCAGTTTGTTATAAATAACTGGTGGATTTTCTGAAACTTACAAGATTACAACTCTACGAAATTTTCAAAGTTTTCATAAGCCTTATGAGATTGAGAAATGCTACTCTGAGTTCTAAAGTGTTTGGCCCACAAATTCAAATCTTCATGGTGTTTTGAAAGATTTTTTGGGTAGGACAACAAAGAATCTATTTTGAGAGGAAGTTCTGAAATTATTTTTCATTTTAATCCTGTTTGATAACTCATATTCATTCATATTCAGTGAATCATCAAGTTGTCTCTCTCCATTAGCTTTACTTGTAAATTCATTTTTGTATTTTTAGTTATTTGTAACTATTACAAAGGGTTCTTAAAACTTTTTCTAGAGTGAGTTTCTTTAGAGGGAAAGAATAAAGAAGGATTATCTATGTCTTGATCATTAGGAGTCTAATAGGGTTTTAGATTTCTTTATTTAGGTTTGATAAAGGGTGATTATTGTAAAACTTGTAAGAACTGATTTTTGTGAATAGTGGAACTCTAATCTAGTTTTGATTAGAAGAATTAGATATAGCTTCTCTTGTTGAGAGGTGAACCAGTATAAGTTCTTGTGTTGATCTCTATCTTTAATATCTTCTTGTTATCTTGATATGTGATTCTTGGTGAATTATTTATTACTCAACAAGTTATGTTTTTGTAATTATTTTCTTAGGCTGAGTGGTTTGATTGATTGTAGCATTCTTGATTTAATTATGATAAAGATTCTTTAACTCTGATTTTTCTAACGCTTTTAAAAAGGCTAAGTTTAAACCAATTCACCCCTCTTGATTATTTTGTGTATTCACATTGTTTTCATAAGAATTAGTCCAACTTTTTTATTAAAAAAAAATACTTAAGTGATAATATTAATATATGTTTAAGAATTAAAATGATTGTAAGTAGTTAAGTTTAGATGAATCAACAAAAAATTCAAAAACTTATTTATTTAGTTTCAAAGTCAGAAGTAAGGCCTGTGTCTATGTCTATCCATCTTATAATCCGAATCCAAGCTATACCTGCAAGCCTGTTTTTGTCTTGTTCTGTCAGTGAAAAGGGGACTTCCCCAAGGCGGATGCGATATCGGACCTTGTAATCAAAGTCTGAGAGGTCTACTAGAGATCAGAAATTGTTGAAGAAAGAACAAAAGAAACATCTTGTTCTTTCCAGGCGATCGGAAAATAAAGAAATAGTGAATTTATTCAAGATAATTATGTACTTACAAAATACCGTCTCAATTCATCCTATTTCATCATATCTGGGATGTGATATGGTTCCAAAGGGTGAACTGGACAGTTCCGGATTTACTGTGCGCGGATATCTTCACTAATGATTCCACCTCCTACTCCTTCCCCGGCAGGAGATAGATTCAAGTGAGGACTCGTATTCTGAACTGAACTTTCATTCGAAACTAAATGGTATAAAAGAAGGACTTGTAAATGCTGGCTTAGGTCGGGCTTATTCCGGAGCGAGAGTGGGACTCTAGCCTAGTAAAAAGCAATAGCCCCTGCCTCAACTCCACAATCACAATCATTTGTAAAGTAAAAAATGGTGGTTTGCTGGCTTGCTCGTGCAATCTACGATAAATTCGTTCATTCACATGTTTTATTTTATCTGTTTGACTATATGAGAACGCGTCACACACACACACACACATATCATATCATATGAGAATGATCATTTTATGTAAGAATGAAAATGATCAATATCAATCGTTATATTAAAATGAAAGGTAAAAAATTAAAATATTTTAAATTCAAATTAAAACTTTATTTAACCATAAAAATATCTACAAAATTTTAAAAACAAAAAATCTAATATCTTAAAAATTTAATTTATGTCATTTATCGAAAAAAATTAATTTATGTCAAAATCGCCACCACAACCATCAATGACTATCTTGTTGGTGGTGACGACGGTGGTCATGTGATCATGACAGTGATCATTGTGATGATGATAGCGGCTATCCATTTTCATTCTCACATAAGATGATTATTCTTATATGATGCATTCTCTCTCTATATATTAATCTTAAGATTCATGTTAATTACGGGTGTAATATTTATATGATATTCAATTTTTCAATCCTACCCAATATGAAATTTTAACTCGTAATTGTAATCCAACTTAATCAATAGATATTTCATATTAAAATATTAAATATAAAATTATTATTTTGTATATACTATATTAACGGATCATATTAAATTAAATTTTTATATAAAAATTCAATTCCATAAGTCATATTTTAAATATCAATTAGCAGAAAATTTTATTTATTAAATTATTAAAAATTAATTTAGACAAATTTACAGCACATTTATTTAATTCTAATTATAAATAAATTGAAGAGAATTCGAAGGGTACTTGTATAAAAACTGAATCAGCAACCAGGAAAGTTACACCGTGCATGGATGTAATCGCAATTAGATGTTCATTATTCTCCAAAGACCAAAGGAAAAGCAAGCTTATGAAAATGACTTGACCATTTAAAAGTATGACTATTGTTGGTTTATTGGCTCATCGAAATTAATTAATTCTGCTCCCATTCACTTTTGGACCACACTAGCTGCTACTTTCACGACCAATTTCATTCTTGGTTTCTTTTTTGTGTAGAATGATAACAACAAAGTTAAAACCTAAAATCTTATATGTACTATTCCAATCTCAAATCCTAGTGAGTTTCAAGGGAGAGGGTGGAACATTACATGACCATGGCATGAATAATAGGTCATAGTGGTCCACTACGAGTACGAGGATGGGAAATAATTGCAGGACAGTTTAATTACATCCAAAATTGTAGCTACAATTTGTTGGCTTGCAGCACATTTGTCTTGTCTCCATTAGAACATCTTTGGCGACTAATGATTTTTTTCTTTCTTTCTTTCTTGTGTCTATCTTTTGATTATGGATTGTAATGTTGCATTTTCTAATGCCTTTTAATTTGGTGCTAATTGAACACTCTACCAATGCATTGAAAATGAAATGAATTCTCATTCTGTTTGTGTTTGGCGCTTGTCTATAAGTAGTCACCCATCAACACTTGAGTTTCATTGCATTTACACGCCCACCACTCTTCTCTCTGCTTCCTTCCTTGGTTATTTTTGCTCTGCCCCTCCCCTGTTTCGGTGCTCTGTTCACCACCACCAACATCTTTCTTCTCTTATCTTATCTTGTTAAAACAGTCATGAATGTGTCTACTCCACAATTCAAACATCCTTTGCTCCTCATTCATGCACCCAACACTAGCAAGTCACAGCTTACGTTCTTTATCTTAGTTTACTCTTCCTTGAGGTGGTATCCTTATACCAAGATTTTAATGTATGCCACTGTAAATAATTTCAAGTATATATTTATTTGCCACAAATGGCTTTACTTTTAGTGTGGTATTAAAGAACTGTTCATTGGATGACAAGTTTGCGTTTGAATTAATATTATTATGTGGTTTTTATCTCCAACACTTTGCATCTTGGTTAGAGGTTGAACACAAGATTCGCTTAAAAATTAATGTTGATACCAAAGTCCAAGATGGAAAAGAGAAAAGAGTTTTCTCCTCTCTCATTCCCTGTGCTTGGCAACTCAGTTTTCCACCCTTCTCTTTTAGATTTACTATCAGATTGCAACTTATCCACAACCTGTGAGCTCAATGACCAGTTTAATAAGAAAATCAGTCACCATTGACTAATCCTAGCATTCATCTACCACTGGAGGAAAAAATAATGATGCCACAAATTAAACCGTGGTTGGATTTGACAAATAAGGTTACTTAGTGGAAAACCAAAGTGCTTTCTTTACCTTGTGGACCCCAAATTTATTGATTAGTTCTCAATACAATTTTGATATGAAACTTATTCCTGAATTCTACATTTTTACCCCGATATCAAACTGACCCCAAGGATGAAGGTAAAACAACAAAATTCTTATGGAAAAGAATATGAAATATCTAATTCTGAGGTGATATTCCATCCCAGGAAGATATGAAGTGAAATATCTAATCCTTTAAAAAAAACTCGGTTTCCATAATTATCCCATTCCTGTCTAATTTACCTAGTTGTCTCTTCCATTTAGTCATTGTAATATAATAATATAATTCAAGATAACAGAACAAACTAACTGAGCCTTGTAACCAAAATGGCAGAGACTGATTCAAATTCTCCCATCTCAAAAGTTTTGCAATTAAACGCGAAAGCCAAAACTAACCACTCAATGCCACCCAAACCAAAACCAGAGTTTTACAAAGAAACAAAGGCATGCATGCAAAGTTGACTCTATTTACAAGACAAAAACCAAAGCTCAATCCAATCTAATTCAATAGAATTTCACTACAGCCGACCTTCCGTTTTTTGGCATCTATTTATCTCTTCACGCCAGGGACCAATCTCTGGATCGAAACACGGATCACAAATTATATTAATTAGCAAATCATGAATATGGTAATTGACATACCTATAAAATATATATTAAAAGTATTGGAGTTAACATTGCATTGAATGATATTTTGTACTTGAGACTTAGAGAGTATTTAAAAATATAAATAATATATAACTCTGATATAAATTTAATGATAATGTAAAATAATTTTACATTATCATATAATTATAAATAATTATTGTTATAATTTTTAAGATAATTATTTAAAAATTATCAAATTTGTTGATTTGTAATTAAATGATAATAATAATATATATTCATATATAATTTTTCTTTTAATTTTGCGTAACCTTATTTTTCGTTTATTGTTGACTATTAATATGATGACGCAAGTGAGGCACTTTTCATGATGCAGACGCAGACATGCAATACGAATGTACGAGTTTGAAAAAAAAAATGGAAATTGTTATTAAATTGAGAAAAATTCAAAATTTGGTTAGGTGCACCGCGATGCGACATGAAGGCTAAAGCAAAGGCAAAACACAATTTTTTTTGTTAAACCATGTAAATTAGAGTGTTTGATTTCATATTAAATAATGAGATATTCTCACAAGTTTAAATATTTAGGGTTGATTATATGAGTAATTTTTTATTTTGGAACTACAAAAAAATTATTCAACAAAAATCGAATTGAAGTTTGTTTTTACAAATTGAGCATGTTATGAATTAAGGTAAACCTAACAAGAGTATAGAAAAAAGAAACCTAATAATACAAGCCAGCAAGGGAAAGGACAAGCAGCCCTTCGGAGATCTTAAGGGACTTTCCCTCGTTCTCTCCGAACTCACACCCTTTCTCTTATTAACCCCTTCTCTCCTCTCTTTCCTTCCCAATTGTTCATCCCTCATGGCCACCGCGCTTTATTCTACGCATTGTCGTTCACTCGCTACTTCCTCTCCTCTGTCGTCTAACCTCGCTTACCTTCAACGCCTCACCTTCTCACAGCGCTTTCTCCCCTCCAAGCTTTCTCTCAAATCTCAATCCCAAACTTATCAGATTCCCGTTCTCACTCAGCAGCACGAAGGTTCTTTCTTCTTCTTTGACTTTTCTTATACCCTTTTCTGAGTTTCGCTTAAATTTTTAATCTTTTCTCATGGGCACTTTCAAATCCGGTTTTGTGATGTGTTAGGGAGAGATGGGAGAATTGGAAATGTGTGTTTATGTCATAATATGAGTTTATCAGGCATATGTCAGCTTCAAATTTTACCCTGTCAACCAATCAAAAATCATCATTGGTATGACTTTTAAGTGGTTATTATAAAAATTAACAAACTTACTGAATAAACCATCAGTTTACACTGGTAGTGCATATATTATTTATTCTTATAATATATGGGTTTGGGAAATCCTTATTGATAGTATGTATACGGCTCGTGAATGTAGGTACAGTAGCAACTGCTGTGACCCCTGTTGAAAATGGCACTTCTCACAAGCAGTTGAAGGCTGACTTATTGTCTGTTAAGTCCCCAGAGGAGTCTCGGTCTGAAGACGGTTTTGAAAAGGATGAAAATGAGTCCAGTGTTAGTATTACTGTTGTTGGAGCTTCTGGAGACCTTGCTAAGAAGAAGATATTCCCGGCTCTCTTTGCGCTTTACTACGAGGATTGTCTCCCTAAGGTTGGATTTGGATGGATAGTTTTCTTTTTTATTTGTGTGGTTTGGATTGAACTAAGGCTTTGGTTTATGGCAGCACTTCACCATCTATGGTTATGCACGAAGTAAGATGACTGATGCAGAACTGAGAAATATGGTTAGCAAGACCCTCACTTGTAGAATTGATAAGAGGTAATCATTATATCTCCCTTTTTACTATGCTTTTAGAGTTAGCAGACATCTTTAATGTTTGGAAACTCCTGTTATGGAATTTCAGAGAAAACTGCAATGAGAAGATGGACCAATTTCTAAAAAGATGTTTCTACCATTCTGGTCAATATGATTCTCAGGAAAACTTTGCAGCGCTAGACAAGAAGCTGAAGGAACACGAGGTAATTGAAAAAGGAATAATTTGAAATGACGGTAGTCACTAACTTAATGTGGTTCAGATTCCTCCTGTAAGAACTAAGAAGCAAGCACTGTTTTAAATGAAGTTTTTTGAAGCAGTAGTATTTTATTAATGGGAACAAAATACAATTTCTCACTTGAAAGCAAAAAATCACTTGTCAAGAAGCAAATGAAAAAGATGAAGAAAAAGAGGGTGGAGAATAAAGAAAACAAGAAAGAATTTGAACAAATTAGCTATTATATATTGGTTATCTCTATAGTTGATATCTGCTGCATCTTATGGCGTTTTACTTTTGGCTGTATGACCAATTGGCCATAATTCCATCGACACTCCAACTCTTTGAATATAACTATGCTAGATGACATTATTAAGAAAAAAACATTTTGTTCATGTTGCAATTGGAATGAATAAGTTTAAATGTTTGGTTATTGTGTTTCCTTAGACACACTTGTATTCTTTCTTTTCTTCTCCCCCCACTGCACTTTTTTATGTTTTTTTTTTTTTTTTTTGCATGCTACTTTAATTTGCACCAAGTCGATATATGAACAGTGAAAGTAACTTATTCTTGTTTTTTTTTTTTTTTTTTGTCTGCCTAGTTGAAGCTAATCTGAGCATTTTTACAATCAGACTTTAACCATACTTTTGAATATGAAAATTGTTTTTGTAGGGTGGGAGAACTTCTAATCGCCTGTTTTATCTTTCAATTCCTCCTAATATATTCATAGATGCTGTTAAATGTGCAAGCTTGTCAGCTTCTTCTGGTAATGGTTGGACCAGGGTCATTGTTGAAAAGCCTTTTGGTCGTGATTCAGATTCTTCAGCTGCATTAACAAGATC
>PYAF01000602.1:1600794-1622674 GCA_007407185.1 Glycine tomentella
ATCTTTCAATTCCTCCTAATATATTCATAGATGCTGTTAAATGTGCAAGCTTGTCAGCTTCTTCTGGTAATGGTTGGACCAGGGTCATTGTTGAAAAGCCTTTTGGTCGTGATTCAGATTCTTCAGCTGCATTAACAAGATCACTCAAGCAGTATCTGACAGAGGATCAAATTTTCAGGTTTTCTAACTAAAACTGATAATCTTCAATTCAACTTTAAGATTGTAAAGTACATTTTATAAAATGGGAAATATTATACAGGATTGACCACTATCTTGGGAAAGAGCTTGTGGAAAATCTTTCTGTTCTCCGATTCTCAAATCTCATCTTTGAACCGTTATGGTCAAGGCAATATATAAGAAATGTACAGTTGATATTCTCAGAAGATTTTGGCACTGAAGGACGTGGCGGGTAACCTTTATTCCTTAACAGCTTTCACACTTTCTGTTCTTATAATGGGGATTCTTATCCATTTTCATATCTGTACCATGTGTAGGTACTTTGACCATTATGGTATCATAAGAGACATTATGCAGAATCATTTACTTCAAATACTAGCACTCTTTGCAATGGAAACCCCTGTTAGTTTGGATGCTGAGGATATTAGAAATGAAAAGGTCTCACATGATTATATACCTTTAACTCAATTTTCTAAATAGTCATTTTTTTTCACCAGAATTTCAATTACCTGATGGATGTCAGGTCAAGGTTCTTCGTTCAATGAGACCCCTGCGACTTGAGGATATGGTTATAGGTCAGTATAAGAGCCACACAAGAGGAGGCGTAACATATCCAGCATACGTTGATGATAAAACTGTACCAAGTGGCAGCTTAACTCCAACCTTTGCTGCAGCTTCCCTCTTCATAGATAATGCAAGATGGGATGGGGTACCTTTTCTAATGAAGGCTGGGAAAGCATTACACAACAAAAGGTAAGTGGAGGAAATAAATTTTTACTTTTTTATCATGTTGGTTTAACGGCAATTTTTTTTTATACTTCTAGGTCTCCACACCACCTTTTTAATATATTTCACTGCTATGTTGTTTTGGGTTCAGAGCTGAGATACGAGTACAGTTCAGGCATGTACCAGGTAATCTGTACAATCGGAGTTTTGGTACTGATCTTGATCGGGCTACAAATGAACTTGTTATAAGAGTTCAGCCTGACGAGGCTATATATTTGAAGATAAACAACAAAGTTCCAGGTCTGGGAATGAAGTTGGACCGCAGTAATCTGAATCTTCACTACGCAGCAAGGTATTTTCCTTTTACTCTAAATTAACTTTATGTGACCCCTGAAATACACTCGTCGGTAGATTATTAACTGACCTTCACCTTATTCTCACCTTAAACTGGGGGCAAAATATGTTAACATTGATCTAATGTCCATCTAATCTTTGGGGCATGTTTTTTGCCACTCCAATGACTCCATAAATGCAGGTTATTTCTTGCTACACAAATGAAATCGGGCATTTTGGCAGGCAGATAATAAAATGTCATTTATAGATGACATTTTTGTGATCACTTTAACTTTAGCTAACATTTCATTTTCATTTCAGATATTCAAAGGAGATTCCAGATGCTTATGAGAGGCTACTTCTGGATGCCATTGAAGGAGAAAGAAGACTTTTTATACGCAGCGATGAACTGGATGCTGCTTGGTCACTCTTTACACCTGTACTGAAGGAGCTTGAGGAGAAGAAGATAATTCCAGAGTACTATCCTTATGGTAGTAGGGGTCCTGTTGGTGCTCACTATCTTGCAGCCAGACACAATGTGCGGTGGGGTGACCTTGGGACAGACGTAGACCAATAATCCTCACAGATGTTAGCTATGATGCATGCTATTTTGTGGTTTCTTCTTGGCTTGCAGTTTCTTTTCTCATCATATTATCAGCAGCATGGTTACTTCTCTGGTGGAAGACTACCAGGCACACATGAAAATCATGTAAAGCAATAAAAGCATCAAGTTTCCAAGTAGAGTAATAAAGCTCTCAGATCATTGATATTTTTTTGAGCTTTTTTGTTGCTACTTGGGAGGTGGGATTTGGGACAGTTTGGACAGGAGAAAATATTTCATTTAGTTGGCAGTCAATCTAGTTAGGTGATGTATTTTTATTTTGAATTTATGTACTCATTGCATTTTGTGAAACACAATTAAAGAGAAAATGAAGAAAGTTAGCAAGTTGGTATGAATCTCAACCCATTCAAGTCATTCTCTTGTTACTTTGATGGTATTACCACTATTAAACAACGAGGATATTTTTTATCAGTTCATATTCAACTGAAATTTCCTTTATCGCAGAAGTTACAAAATATTGTTTTTGTAGTTGGACAATATAAATGTCGTAAAGTTAATATTGCCATAAGATTACTAAACACGTTAGCACATATTTTAAACCATGTATACAATTTTAATGGTGATTCTACATGTTCCGAACGTCTATCCAAACATTATAAATATAAGGTCATTTAAATGTAGGTCTATATAGACCAATTTGCTCAACAGTTTTTTTTTTTTTTAATCAGAAAGAAAGTGTTTGATTTGAAGAAGAGAAGAGAGGAGTTTTAATGAAGAGTGCAAAGAAGGACAAAAGAGAAAAATAAAAATTATTCTTTTATTTTTTTTTTGGATTACCATGACCATGAGTAATTTTAAAGTATGACTTTTGCTTAAAGAGAAATAATTTAGAAACGTACAATGTAAATTCCATCTCCACCAAGGAATGGTATTAATGATTTAATAATAAACTAAAATTATTTATTTTTTGTCTTAACCCTCCAATTCATAAAAGAAAAAAAATCTTGACTAATCCACAATCAGACCGAAAAATAATTAAAACCTGATAAAAAACTATTTTCGTTAGTGATCAAATTCGGATAATATCCAAACAATTCAAAAATAAATTTAATACATTTGTGACCAATTACTTAATTTCTCTTCAAGATTAAGTGTTTGTTAGATTGTAACAGAGATTAAAAACTAAAAAAATAGCATTAGAAACGTGTGTGGGAATCAATTTTCCCTTCCACTGTGAAAGCCATGCTCAACAAACTGGCTGTTCCACCGTATCATGGAGTAATATATGTCATAGTAAAGAAAAAATTATGAAAATGAAATTGAATGATTTAGAAAGAAAGTAACATTTGAATTAAATGTATAAATTTAGAAGAAACCTTAATTTTAGTGTGAGAAGATTACAGTTGCATAAGAAGTGATCCGTTTACCAGTTAAATGTTTAAAAAACATTTCATTAGTACGATCCACCCCATGTGATCCATCATTCACTTCAATAAGATGAGTACTATTAAGTAGGGAAGCAAACTGGTGGCCAATTTATTATTCTATAAATTGACCCAACATAAGAAAAGAACAGAACACTTAAATATTACAAAATCACAAAAGTATCTACAAATTAAGACCAATGCAAAGTGATAACAGCTACCATGATATTGTCATTTCTTCACAATTAACCACAAGGTAATTAAATGGCTCTCTCACATCCAAACTCAAGTTCAGATATATTAATTAATTGATGATGCATCATTATTAATTAATTGATTGATTAGTACCACACGATACAGTTTTTCCGCCTAAATGCAGTGCACCTTGTCATTTTGCTCTGAATGACCATGCACAAGTACTATGTATGAGAAGAACGTTGGAAATTACTACTACTTGATCAGGAAGGTTCTCTTTGAAGAGTGAGATTTAATTTGGTGGTAATTAACTAATTGGACTCACCACACAACACACACTACCAATGCATTGATAAATAGACTAATCCAAGCACCTCAGGTTCATTCAATCCCACCACTCTTGACTTCTTGCTTCATTCCTTCCTCGACACACCTTATAAGAAAAGAGTTTCCACTACCTTCCCTTCTTGATACCTAACTGAACATTCTTAGAGCATTACCATTGTAGTTCAACATCATAATGATGTGAAAAATGGGAATGCTTTAAGAATTTCAGTTATGCATCAATCATGGCAGCTACTACTTCTAACCAAGTAATATTTTGTGGGGGAAAAATCTGTTTTGAATCTTTTTTTGTTATTCACTACATTTTTCATTTTAACTAATATGAACTGATAGCATCAATAAGGCTGTTTCTTTTTGAGTGTTTCCAATTAAGTTGATTGCTCAGTTCTAGCATTCTGTAAAGAGTCTGAGGTAGGCTTGGGGTTGAAAAACTTTGCTACTGTTTCATACTGATTCTCTTCCTCGAAAGGCTTTGACACATATCCCTCCATCCCAAGGTTCATCATAGAGAACATGTTCAGGTTAATTTACATATAAAATTATAATGTAGATTTTTTTTCAGAAATTACTATTTTCTATATATCATGTGAATTAAAGACACATACACCTATCAGATATTTCAAATCTTCTTTTCAAATTTTGGTTGCAGATGGCATCTTGCACAATATATTGGCCATGGAGTAATTAACGTTCCATTTCAAATCTTCTAACACGGTTCATCGTTGACAATTCTTTCTCATGTTACGTAACTTCTGTTGTTATAACTTATAAGCAACCCTTCATGGCAAAGCTGCATTTGAAATGCTTCTCACAATTTTGATGTTTGCTTCATGGATATTCAAAGGCCAGAAATGGACGGGTATGTTTGTTAATTTGCATCGACCACTGATTATTTCCCTACTTAATATTATTGTTCATACAACAAATTCATGTATACCATGGTTTTTACATTTCTATTTGTTCTTCATCTCTCTTCATCACGTCAACCACATATCTCATACCTCTCTCTCTTTGTTATATATTTTTTTGTATAAAATTTATGCACAACTGCAATTTCTTTTAATATTATTGTATATACTATATATTACTATTTGAATATTTTGCAGATAATCTAGAAACTAACCAATTAAAAGTATTAAGATGATAGCTGCTGAGTTAATATGAAACCTTTTTGCAATTCATATGCATGAAACTAAGCTAGTTGAGGCCTGCTAACTACTTGTGTGGAAGCTTCATATCTTAGTAACATGTTGAAACAGAGTATTTGAATCAGGTACCAGTACGACATGTGTCAAAGCCTTTTGAGGAAGAGAATCAGCATGAAGCAGTTGCAAAGTTTTTCAACCCCAAGCCAAGCCTAACTCAGATTCATTGCAGAATGCCAGAACTGAGCAAGCAACTTAAATTGGAGACACTTAATATTTTTCTTTTGCATCTCTATACTTCTCTATCAGAAGGGTTTAAAAAAAAAAAACTATACATAGTTTCTCTCTTTTCTTTTTTCTGTAAAATTGTCTCTATAAGATTTGGTTAGTTTCTATATTCAGAAGAAAAAGATCGGTGCTTGATAATGGCTAGCTAAACCACATTGGCAGCACTGATATGATATGAAGTTATGAACATTTGCAATATGTTTCCTCGTGATCGTTTTCCTACTTGGGATTTAATAAAATCCCAAGTACAAATATATGTATTTAATAAATTATTTGTTGGAATAGACATAAAGAATTTTATTACATCATTAGAAACTTAATTGTACATATAATATATTAAGAAAAGAATTAGCAATTAGTACATTTTTATCACTGAATGGGCTGACAAATAGCCTGCCTTCAGAAAGAAAAAGCGGGGTGTTATAAGCAAGACTAGATGTAATACATTTTTATCGCTAAATTAAATCTAAGAAATATAAAGTGAAATTTTTGAATTAACATCAGAAATGTTTTTTTTTTAAATACAATTGCGTGTATGGATTAACTAGAAAAATATTTCCGTTTCATGAAAGATTTATTTAAAAAGAGTGATAATTTTTATAAAATTTCAACCCAATTAACATTTGATATTCTCTTTATATCTCCCTTTTAAGGTAAAGAGTTTTATCATTCCATAATCAAGTCAAACAGGGTTATCACTTAGTAAAAAACACTACAAATTAACTAAATAACGTGTTAAACATACCCAAAGTGTACACACACACAAAAAAAAAACAATTGATCAAATTGATATGTGAAAAGTGATTTTGAGAAATAATCCAATAATGCTGATTAATATGAGCGTGTAAGTATATTGTTTACAGTTTTAACGGTGATTCTACATGTTTTGAAAGTATATCTATACATATATGTTACAAAATATAAGTTGATTTAAATATAGCCTTATAAACTGACCAATTTCCTTATAAAGAAAAAAAAATTGTAATTCTATGATCCCTCCCTTGCTTTTCTCTCTAACCAAATGAAATGCTAAGTGCGGTTTAATGCAAATCGGAGTGGATCGGTTCATAGCCGATTACAGAGTGGAAGTAAATAAATAGGTTTGGCAATGGCAGATACATTATACATACGTGTGAATGGTGCAGAGCTCGTGTGACACTGCTATGTTTGGATGAGACAGACAAAAGTAAAGAGAGACAAAAAGGAAATAATGATGTGGCAATACACTTAGTTACCGTACATGTCAGTACTCTCTGTCTGCCACAATATTCTTATATTTTTATTTTTTCCTGTGAATTTCACTTGGACTAGTAACTAGTAAATAGAGCAAAATTATGTCAATTTTCGAGTTATACGACATAATTTTAGCCTTGCTCAACTTGATGTGATATTTTTTATATAGTTGATTTATTTTACTATATTCATTTGTATAAATTTAATACAAAAAGTATAGCATTGACAAACTTAGACTATATTTACATTGAAAAATTAGTTAGAAACTAAAAATCTACAGTAATCGGTAGTTTTTTTTTTCCTCTTTTTACAGAAAGTAATTGGTAATTAAAAATTGATAAATTAATTTATTAAAACTATATATTTAATAAAATTATCTATTAAAATAACTTATAAATATAAAATGATAAAAATTTCTATGCACGTATAAAAAATTGTCACGCTAAACTTACTATAAATAATAATTAATATTTATTATCAAATAATAGGGTAAAAATAATTTATACTATTTGCTCTTAAAATATAAAACAAAAAAAGGAAGATTAAAGTCTTGTGAGAGCACGAGAAATAAAAGTATATAACTGAGTCAAAGATTAACAAGAAATGCTAAGTACATATTCTTTAACATACTTTTTTTTTAATATATACTGTATTTTTTTGTTATTAAAATTTATTAAAAAAATTACAAAACATTGTGAATTTTTTCACGTCATATTTACAAAATTTTCTTGATTTTATAATTTTGAACGAATTTTAATAAATGAGAGTATGTGTTAAATAATCAATCAATTAAACCTTCCTGACTTGTTGCTAGCTAGATTTTCCTACTATAATTTTATTTTGGCGCAATTTTAATTCTAATAAAAACACAAACTCTAATCAAGGATTTCATAAGGGATTGAAAGCGACGAAGGGAACGAAAGGAAAGGGAACCATCCATGTGATCATGTTGCATTTGGATGAAAAGAAGAGAGATTCTTTTGTTTCACTGATTCTACATTAGTACATAATCTTATATGTGCACAAAGCCAGGATTTTGGAGCCCCATTAGGCCATGACCCATCCTTTATGCTCTTTACAGTAATTTATTTATTTATACATTTCTAATGGAGAGGGATAGATCTTCTTCTTGTTATTATAATTCAATCCTGAAGAATTGAATTGACAATAATTATTATTTTATGCATGTGGGGATAGTATCCAGTATTTTATTTTTTTTGTAGATTATTGGGTATTTATTGGTTGTTGATTTTTATAACAGGACACTTATTGTTCTCCTAATTAATTTTTAGTTGGCAATGCTTTACGAGTGATGTTATATAAGACCAAACTTATATACTTACAAAATTGTGCTCACTGTTTCTCGCATGCCCCAACAAAAATATCACTATATATAGGAATGACAAAATATGTGTCCACAAGGATCTTCAGAGATTACTCTTAAGTAAAATATATAGAGGACTAGCTTGTACCCAGTTTAGTAAACATGAATGTGGTAAAGATCATAATACACATCTCATCCCTCACATATTCGTTACCTATATTTAACTTCTTTTTTTTAACCTTTTTATATACATTATGATTTTCCATTCTTATGAAATGAGGACTTATATTTTATTATTTTACAATGAGCTTCTTAATAGATGCCTCTACTTGATAAAATTTGTCAATAAATTTGTTTACTATAAATTAATCATTAATTGGAGAATATAGTTGACCTTTAGTTGTTCAATTTATATTTATTTTCATAATTTTTAAAATTTTATTTATATTTATTAAATAATCTTAAATATATATCATGTACTTATTGTCCTGTGGATAGGAAATGAATCTAATTAAGCGATAGAGATGGGACAAGGGTAGGAGAAGCAGTGTCCACCCTCATTTCGTTTTGTTGACACTCTTGATAATGCAGACTTTAATATTTAGCATATGCATCTACCATGGTGCCACACAAAATAGGCATGACATGGTCCACAATGAGTTTCAACTACACGACACTTTTGCTTTCAAGTTTTCCTTATTGCATAACCATAAACCATGTATCTCAGAAAACACAAAAATGATCAAATTTTAAAATTAGTTAAAACACTGCGAGTGTGTCTGTGCAGCTAGCTAGCAAAACCTTCTATAATTGCTTCATCAAAATATGTAGTCATATTTGTATTTTACGTAGATATAGAGTGCATTTTTTTTTTTTACTCAGCTAGAGTGCAGAATTTTAATTCTTTTATTTTTTGAGTCTACTAGCTAGCTACGAAGAAAACTAAAAAATATTTGTCGCCATAATTTTTTATTAACAATATTTGACATTTTATCAAGTGATCATAAGATTATAGTTATATATATATATATATATATATATATAGTAATATTTTACTTTTACTTTTACTTATTACTGGCATAGACATTGATGACTGATTTTCTTGCGACATTGAAAATAAATACTTGTGTTGGAGATGAGACAAGTCCGGAAAAGAAACTGAGCCTAGGCCCACCTTTAATTTATTTACAAGTTTTAATGGCTTTATAGTTTAACACATGCATATACAATACATTCATGTCAATATTAATTGATTCTTACGGAGAATATGTTGTCGGCTCATTAATTCTTCAATCGACGTGTGGTCTTATGTTGAACTTTTAACTCCTCTCATTGCTTGGGAGTTTATGATTTAATGCTTTTTTTTTATTCTATGATAGACATGCTTTTCACCCTTTTCTCATAATACTATTACGATTATTATACTATAATATATTATTTCATTATAGGTTACTAGCTAGTTTCAATGAAAAAACTAAATTCGGGTTCATAATTTTTACTTTGGTATCATAACTTAATTTATGTTCTTAATTTATTTTAAGTGGGTCTCATTTTATCTCTATATTCACACAATAATTCTTATTTTAACTAGTATCTTTTTAAACAACATATAATAGGTGCTTGTCTAAAAACTATACAAAAATCCATTTGCTATAATAATATTTTCAAATTATTTAACTTTTTTTTACACCTCAAATTACTTAACTTTAAGAAACAACTTAAACAACTCTATTAGAAAGATCATTTAACATTATAAGATAGTCATTGTCATAAAAGATTCCGTGTGTTCCGTATTACTTGGATACGTTATATATACTATTAATTAATTATTAAATTCTTGTCATCCAAGGTGCAACACTCCATAGCTTCATCCAATAACATGATGCTTGTATATTCACAGCACTGTTTTTTTTTTTTTTATGCTTTTCTTTTCACAACACTGTTTCTTTTCTCTCTTTCTTTTCACAACACTGTTTTTCACAGTTTAAGCTGTTTCCATTAGCTCAACAATATTTAATTAACCATTTTCTAACAAATAAAAAATCATTCATAAATTTTACCGTAAAACTTACTAAAATAAATTATAATAAATACTTTTTGATAAATTTATTTATTAAGATTTATGAAAAAAATATGAAAAGACTATAAACTATTTTTATAAATATAAATATGCTACTTTCAAAATATTATTAAGTATTTTTTGTTATTAATTCATCCATATTAATAAGCTAGTTATAAAACAAAGTATAGGTTTTAAATAATATATTTTAAGATTTTTTGGGGGTAGGCAAATAATTTTTTTCAAAGAATATAATTTTAGAATCAGTATTTTTAAGAAGATTAAATACCCATCTTTCCTTGCAGTTTATTAATTAATTATTCTCACGATGATAGAAGAATATCTTACTTTTTCATTCCTTAATTAACTTACGTCTACTTCGTTTTATCAAATTAGTTTATTTTATTCTTAAAAATGTCATTAAATGCTAACTAAACATGTTTATCAATTTCTATAAAGATATCATTTCTCATTATGGTATTTCCAATAATATCATTTTCAGAAATACTTAAGAACATCACTTCTAAAGAATTGCCATCTTTGTGGATATGCATATACTCTTTTGTAAATTTAGTAGAATAAAAAAATCAAATTATTAAATATATGGACATACTTGGATATCTATCACCGCCAAATGCGTGAATTTAATTTATAAATATGTAAATTGAAACAAAAGTTGTGTCCCTTATAATAATTGGATATTTGAGATTATTGATAATGTATTAATTATGTAAAATAATTTTACACTTTTATTTAATCATAAATTATAATAGATATAATTTTTAAAATAATTTTTTAAAAATTAATAAACTTAAATTTATCATAATGATGAATTACAATTGGATGATTATAAATAATAATAAATTTCAAAATATTTAACCCACATATATATGTAGAACGTATGTTGAGAGTTCTAGCCAAATATAAACAATTTCATATTAATTAATCAAGATATGATATGATTTTCATGTGGGATTTTATTAGGGATAAATAAAGTAGGAACAAATTCTGAAACAAACTATATAAGAGTATAAGAGTCTTAAAAGAAGGTTTGACTTAAAAAAGAAAAAGGCTGTTTGATGGGTTTATAAGATAGTAAATAGTAGTATTTTATTACGAAGATGTTTGAATGTAAAATTCTCTATAAACATTTTTAAATTAAATGCAGTACGTTATTAAGTCACGATGGATGCCAACTCATTCTTAAACGCTTTATTCATTCATTGAAGCCAACCCAAGACTAACACTACAGATGCCATTGCCAGCTCATTCCTAATCTTATCATACATTCACATGTTTCACCACCAACCGCGCATAACGGTAATTTTTTTTTATTTTTCATGTTTCTCAACAAATTATAAGCTAAAACACTCTAGTCTTTAACAACAAAGCATTATAATGAAATCATAAATTTATAACCGTTAATTATCAAATTAATTATTGAAATCGTGACAAAATATACGCATATATGTGTATGTTTAGTTTTTACGCACTTTTCTAAAAAAATTATGCAATCAATTAATAAAAAACCAGTTTAGAAATATTTTTTATACTATTAATAATTTTAATTAAATTCATATGTATAAAATTATAAAACTGCTGCTAAAATTTGAATTATTATTTTTTCGTAAAGTTTTTAATTATTAATTTTTTAATCGACAACTGTAATCACTCCTCTCTCTCTCTCTCTCTCTCTCTCTCTCTCTCTCTTTTTAAATACCGTCGTTGGTCCTTTTTACAAAGACTTTTTAGGAATTTGACTTTAGTCTTTTTTATTAGACCTCAGTCAAATTGTTTACTGTATTACTTTTAATCCCTAAAGTGATAACTTGACACCGTCATTTTTCACAGTTTTTGTTAATATAAATGGGATTTTTTAAATTGTAAAGACATAAATATTTTTTAAAATTTATTCTAAATTTCAGAAAATAAAAACATAATTATACCTTTTTATATATAAAATTTCTACCCAAATAACATTTGATATTCCCTGCTAAGGTAGAGTTGTTATAGTTACCATACGAAAGCCAAAGTTATTTTTTGGACAGACATCTTTAGTAAGTAATTAAACATTTATTGATAATAAAAAGATTATTTAACCCCATGAAAAAACAAAAAGAAGCCCTTTTTTATTGATGAGTGTAAAATCGATAGGGGGTGTTGTGTGGTGTGTCGTTGGGGAACTCTTGGTCCATCTTAGGAGCCATCCCACCAATCCATCACCAATTCCGAAGGTAGTACAACGAAAGTCCAACACACGAATCAAATCAGACACAAAACACAACACACACACACACACACACTCTCTGTTATCCAAACACACCATAAACTCTCCATTACTCTGTTCTGTTCTGTTTCCCACCACACCACACCCCCCATGGATTCTTGGTACTCTCCTCTCTCTCTCCATGATGAATTTGAGAAGCTTGTCATTCGAATGAACCCTCCCAGGTCAAATTCTCAACTTTCCAACCATTTTTCTTCTTCCTTCTTTCTACTGTTGTTTTTTTTTTTTTTTTGTTATGCTGCTGAATTGTGTGCTTCATGTTATGTTTTTTCAGAGTTGCCGTGGATAACATTTCAAGCAGAACAGACACTGTGATAAAGGTTCCAAATTCACCTTTCACTGGCCTTGTCTTTTCTGCATTGCAAAAGGGCCCTTTTCTCTGTTGTGTGACCAATTTTCCGTGTGTGTGTGTGTGTTGTTGCAGGTTGATAGCGCGAACAAGCGTGGGAGCTTGTTGGAGGTGGTTCAGGTTCTTACTGATATGAATCTCAGTGTTAGAAGAGCTTATATTTCCTCTGATGGAGAATGGTTCATGGATGGTACGGTTCCCCTTCAAACTTGTCAATTTTCCTTCTATCATGGCTTTTGTGAATTGTGTTTTCTGTCTTGTGTAATCTTGTTTCATGTGGTTTTTGCTCACTGACCAGTTTTTCATGTCACGGATCAAAATGGGAAAAAGTTTACTCAAGATGATGCAGCTGACCGCATTCAACAGGTAGTAGATCTGCAAAACCAATCTCAGACCTTTTTACTTTGACAATTTTTATGCTTGTTCATTTCCTGTATAATTTGGCATTGAAATTAGGATGATGTGTATTTGATATTTTTCTTTTTATCCCCCTAATAACAACATTCAATTATGAGTTATCATGGTTTCTTAATGCCTTTATGCTGCTCAATTTTTCAATTTTCAGCTTAGAGTTGTGTGAATTCATGACCTTGAATATCTGCTATTCAACTATTTGTCGTTATCTTTGAATGGAATAGGAGATGGAAAACAAAGGGAAAAGGAGTAGTAGTTGGTTGGTGATTGTTTGGTCTGCATACAACTCCAAGAAAGGAAATAAAGCATGACTCTGTTTAATGATCTTTCTTTTCAACAAATCAAATTAATAATTAATTTGACAAAGAACCAGACAAAACAAGAAGGACTAGTTTGTTTTCATTTTGAAACTTGAAGCAGCAATTTTACTCTTGCTTGTCATTACTGTCTATGGATCCATCTGAATTACTCAATTCATGCTTATAATTATTTTTTCTTGTTTCAGTCACTGGGTCCAAGAGCCTCTAGTTTTCGATCCTTGAGAAGGTCTGTTGGGGTTCAAGCTGAAGCAGAACATACAACCATTGAATTAACTGGAAGAGACAGGCCAGGATTGCTCTCGGAAGTGTTTGCTGTTCTTGCAGACCTCAAATGCAATGTAGTAGCAGCAGAAGTCTGGACCCACAATTCAAGAATGGCATCTGTTGTTTACATCACGGATGAGGAAATGGGATTGTCCATCGACGATCCAGATCGCCTTGCCAAGATTAAGCAGCTTCTACTGTATGTGCTGAAAGGAGACATAGATAAGAAGAGTGCCAACACTGCTGTTTCTGTTGGTTCTACTCACAAGGATAGGAGGCTGCATCAGTTGATGTATGCAGATCGCGATTATGACGTAGATGATGGGGATTCTGGGTCAACAAGTGACAGGAACAAGCTCCTTGTAACTGTTGATGATTGCATAGATAAGGGATACACTGTTGTGAACTTGAGGTGTCCAGACAGACCAAAGTTACTGTTTGATACCGTGTGCACACTCACAGATATGCAGTATGTTGTGTACCATGGAACTGTCATTGCTGAAGGACCAGAGGCATATCAGGTTTGTTGCTGATGTTCTTGGAATTGACATTCAATTACTAGTACATTATACTTGGTTACCTTACATGTCATGTCATATTACTCCAGGAAAATCAAAACCCTATTTGTACAACTCCTTTCTATGTGGTTGCTATTGAAATTCATCATCCAAGGTATAACTATACCATTAAACTTCACTAATATATATATATAAATATATGTTTTTGCATTCTTTTACAGGAATATTATATAAGGCATGTGGATGGAAGTCCTATCAGTTCTGAAGCAGAAAGGCAAAGAGTGATTCATTGTTTGGAGGCTGCTATTAGGAGACGAACGTCTGAGGTATTACTACCTCACATGATTTGGATGCTAATTCACCATTCTTAAAAAATATCTATAAGTGATACTATTATTTTGTATTTGATATTGTAGGGCATAAAGCTAGAACTATGTGGGGAAGACAGGGTTGGCCTTCTGTCTGATGTAACTCGCATCTTTAGAGAAAATGGTCTTTCAGTCAACCGTGCTGAAGTTACGACCAGGGGCACCCAAGCCATGAATGTTTTCTATGTTACTGATGTATCTGGAAATCCAGTTAATAGTGAAACAATTGAAGCAGTTCGAAAAGAGATTGGCTTGACCATACTGCATGTAAAAGATGATGTCTGCTCAAAACCTCCACCCCAAGAGAATGGAAAATTCTCTTTGTCTAATCTCTTTCGGTCAAGCTCTGAGAAATTTCTCTACAACTTGGGCCTGATGAAGTCTTGTTCTTGAACCTAGAGTATTTCCATAATTAGGAGCTATATGTAATGTTCTAATTTGTAAACAGTAGATCTTAGTTTAGCCCTAGTTAGTCTGCTTTGAATCCCATTGCAATGCTTTTTGGTAGATCTTTCTAGATTTGGTGTGAGTTGTAATTAGATGTCAGATCCTAGAGTTCGATATAGGCATGTTTCTAAGTGAATTGTATATTAATATGCCTTTGTTACATTATCCTGAGACTGTAATTAGATGTCAGACTGTAGAGTCTGATCTAGGCATGTTTCTTGGTGAATTGTATATTAATATGCCTTTGTTACATTCTTCTAGTCTCAAGCACAAACCTACTATTAGTATTGGAAACTGAATTTTTTAGAAGATAAAATAAAATCCAAAAAGATGTGGAGTAGAACAATAATACAGGGTGTATATGTTGTCTTTTTCTTGAGATGGGGGATGATTTGGTTCTTTTGTACAAAGAAAGAAAATCATCGTCGGTAGCTGATAATTTAATTGTTTGGATGACAGTTTCTTCTGCTCTGCTTCAACTGATCACTTTCCCAAACAAGCTTGTCCATTCATTTACAGCATTTTAAGGCATGTTGAATTCGCCAATCCAACTTTAAGTAGTCATTGCGTTTAACATGTATAGCGTGTTTGGAAACTATTCGTTAACATGAATCAATATGCTCTTACCGCGTCAATCCGGAAGGAACTTCCATATCTTTTTTAAATTTAATGTTAAAAATAACACCGACGTGTGTTAGAAACGTGTCCAAACACACTGTTAGTAACGTATCATGGAATACACAATTTTTCACGTGAAAGAATACTAGTTATGGCTGTGTTTGTTTAGGTGTTCAGCATGTTGAACGTTAAAGCTTCCTCTCAGTGAATTGCGTTCAACGTGCATTCTAAAAGTTCACGTCACGTCAAGCTCAAAATTGTTTCCAAACACGCATGTATTAAAATACAGACTAAATACTTGCTGTAAATTCTGTAACGAGAACACATCACGTTTAACACAGCTACAACAATTTACATTAGAAAAGATACGTGAGGGGAAAAAAAAAAAACTGGAAAGAGGGTGTTAAGTGGCACACTAATGTAGTGGTAGTAGCACGTGTCTTGTACCTTGTTTGTACAAGAGGTCGTGTAATTTTGATATAGTAGTGTCTGCTGCTGCTAGATTGAGACGTTTCATAATTCTTATAGGCACCACACGCTGGTTCAAGAGGGATGACTCCACTTTTCTTTTTTGACAAACGCGTGTGGAAAACTGTGCAGGTTCAACTACAATCACTCATTTTACCTTATAGCTCTGACATGTAAATCCAGAGACAGATAATATATAGGTTGAGTTATGAACGTTGTCCATCAAGTATTTCTATGCTGAAAAATCCATTGCATATACATCACTCTAGATATTTATGCACATTTTTGTTACTTATGTAGCTGTACGCGTAACATTTACAGCTTGTTTGATTTGGACACAAAACCATCGCAAATGGGAAAAAAGTACAAATATCAATGTAAGTTTGGCTTCTCAATATAGCTGCAATTTACAAAAGGAAGTAAAATTTCCTTTTCTGAACGTCCTAGGGCATAACATTTACTAGGAATGCTAATGAGACTTTTCCTTACGCTCTGTCTATTGAAATTTATCGATATTACTGGTTGTTCCGATGGATTCTACTTTTAAATTAAGAAAAAGAATATCATTAAATGAGACCACTCATTACTAATATACTTTATAGTATATTTTCTTTTTATACGTTTTTATTTAAAATTTATTCAAAATAACAAAATTATTGAGCAAAAGACTTATTAAATGAGAAACAAAATTACTTAGTTTTATAACAAAATAAATATTTAACTAATTCTTTCAAAAACAAATAATCTTTAACTAATAATAAAAGAAATATATAAAAAAATTTATTAAATAATATATTACTAACATTTTTCTTTTGATAGAACAAAAGATCATCAAAATACACATGATTCTCCCCTCATGAGACGTGGCAATTAGAAGTTGCACATAGTAGATGAAAAAACAAAAGTTTGATACATCAATCATGAACTAATAAATATATTTCCACTGTTTGAAAATATTAGAAATTTTATTTATCATTTTTCTAAAAATTAAAAAAATCATTTTTTTTTGTTTTTTACATTTAAATATTTTCAATAAATAAAAAAATAAAGTAAAACGATAATTTTTCTTTAAAGTAAGAAAAGATAATTTACTTCCACATAATTATAAGCAATAAAAATGAAGAAATTCCATGCCAAGTAATTTATCCTTGACAAGAAATGGCGCTGAGGCTGAGTACTGTTGTTTCAGGTGTTGGTCCGAGCCATTCGGGGAAATCCAGGTTTAGGTTCAGAATCAGAAGTATTGCTGCCACAGTTAGAAACATGGCCTTCGGTGCAACCTTCAAAGTACTAATTGATTCCCATCTCCACGTGTGGGCTTCACCTCGAGAGGTAACAGAAACCATACTCCACTTCTTCACCTTTTTTTATTTGTATATTATTAACTTTAATATCATTACCACTGTTTGTGTTTATTTTATATATAAATAACAATACTTTATATTTTATAGTTATTAAAAAAGTTCATACATATTTATTAACCATTAAATTTACTTTTAATTCATAAATGTTAAAAACTATTTTGCATAATCCTATGCAGAGACTTGTGTGCAAAATAATGATTTTGCACTTTGTTTATCTTTTCATTAGGTTGTTTATATAGTAAATGTTATTCTTTTGTTTTTTTTTTGGGGGGAAATGAAGGCTGGTAGATTCTCTTATTCTCCTGGACAAGAACCTACTTTACCAGGAAATGCCGAGTTTTTGCTCCAGGTATGCATTTAGTTTATTATCTCTCTAGCTATGGTTATCCCCTTGGTCAGTAACTTAGCAATAGTGTATATACTTTTGAATATTTTGTGTAAACAGTTTGTAGATGCCTTATTCTTGTATTTCCTGCAAATCTTGAATAATTCATTTAGAGTTTGGTGCAGTTTCCCTATCTTCTGTTTCTTACAAATCCTAATGGCCTGAGGCTAATTACATGGAAACTGATTGTGATTAAATTTGTGTTTTGTGTATGTACCATTGATGCTGATGCTCACTTTTTCCAGTGTATGGAGGAGGCAGGAGTAGATGGTGCACTCATTGTGCGGCCAATTAATTATAAATTTGATCATAGTTATGTCACAAGGTATGTTCAACAATTTTTCTACACATTTGATGTAAGAGCTCAGTTATTCAGCACTTTTATGATAGTTTGTATGAATGGAATATCTACTGGCAATTTGATCTCAGCATTTCAAGTGTTTTACAATGCTGGAATTGCTACAGAAGCAAGAGGATAGGGTGCAGAGAGATGGATAGGGAGAGGTTTTGAGTTTTAACAACACAATAATCGCATTGCTTGATAGGATTGGACATTCTGTTACAAAAAAAACCTTTATGTAAAAATAGAGAACTTCCCTTTTGTAATAGCAGAAAGGAAGAAAAGATCTCCAAAATCCTTGGAAAATTAAACTATATAAACTGTGGACTGTGTGAAATTACAAAAACGCAGGATGCAATGATTTAGAAGCTGGATCTGTCAAGTGTGTCTATTCATTCATTTTTGGAATTCTGTTCACTGTTTCTGTACTAAAAGAGGTTAGAGGCTCATATAATTTTGTCCAATTATATAGGAGGTTGGCACACTTAATTTTCTTTTTTTGCTAATGTTAAGAAATGTTTGTTGCATGTATCAAAGTTTTTATTTACTAATGTGGAGAACTTAACAAGAAATGCTTGTGTCTTAATGATCCATCAAAGATAAGGTTAACATGAACTTTCTGGGCTGTGATGACCATATTTTGATTCGAGCAGTGTTCTGGTTTACTCGAAATTTAGTGGAGAAGGTAGTAATTAATAAGGAAGCCTTCGTTCCCCAAACGTGCATTGAATATTCAGTGGTGAACTGGTGATTGTATCCACCAGCCAGTATTATATACTAGGAGGAAAGTTTACAGGAGTGACTTAATTGTTGGGCTGAGAGAATGGGACTCGTTATTTTAATTTCTTGTGATTAAGGGCAGATGGAAGGATATCAAGCAAGGGAAGACCCTTAGGTCTTCAGCTGACCTTTTGAAGTAAATCAAAATTATATTATTGACAGGTCTATGGATGATTAAACCAGGATATCCAAAATAAAGGCTATAAATATGTTTGGCAAGAAACACAAGATTTGAATAATACTGGATTTCAGCAAAATTTTGTTATAAGCGCTGTTTAATTCTGTTTTATACTTGCAGATGACAAATAAAGTTGGGAAGGAAATTTTCCAAAGGGCTGGAGAACTCAATGTGCCAGTGGGCTTCATGTGTATGAAGGTGTTTTTACTTCATTTCCTTTATTGTATATATAGAAGAACTATCTTGTAAAGCTTCTTCCCCTCCCAGTAAGACAATTTTATTTGCCATGACATTCCTACTTGTGGCTTATGGTATTACTACCCTTCTATGCAGTTGTTGGGACACTTTTCTATATCAAGTTGACATAATTAAGAATGACTGAGTTGAATAATTTCTGGGGCTTGATCTGCAATTTCTGAAATTGAGCAATTGTGTACAGAATTCCCATCAACAGTTGTATTGCTTGATCGCTTGGGCTTTTGCAAACCACTAATGTAAGCCATATCTTATGTATAAAAGTCGTCTCTGAGGCCCAGATAGGTTCCCTTGTATGAATATTGTGTTGCAAGAAATGATGAAGAAGGTCTTGTCTTTTCTCAACTTTTAAATCTGTCTATATTCCCACAAGTAAGTGTTTGATTCTTTCCTCATGAACAAAACTTCAAGGAAGCAAAGCATGCATAAAATTTTCATTAATTACATTTTTGCTATACCTCTGAAGTCCTTGAGAGAAGCACAAATTTGTAACTCCTGTAGATGCTTATTCTTTTTTTCCTAATACCAGACATCAACTGAAGTATTATCTTGCTAATAAAACGAGTAAAATGACAAAAGATGTAAATTCACAAAATATTAAATTTGAGATATTGATATAATTATCTAATTCGTTTAACTTTCTGAAGTCCTTTATGAAAATAACTGTTGTTTCCTTAATTATTGAAACCTCCAGCATGTGGTACTAAATTTTGATTTTTTTTACAGGTACAGGAGAAATTTAGTGCCCTTTTCAGAGTGTCAAGAGCACAGTTTCCTTATCTGGATTTGTCTCCTCTGTTATCGCAAGTTGTCTCTCACTTTGGTGCTAACCGTGTGATGTGGGGCAGGTAACTTCCCATCATACATGTGTTCAGCTAAGATAGAACTCAACTTGGTGAGGAAACAGTAGAATATGGAAAGGGGTAAGAGAATCTTATCCATAAACAACCCAATTAACTTTTTTCCCCTTCTTTTCCAACCGTGCTGCTACAGCTATTTTCCATTTGTTGTGGCTGAATGTGGTTACAAAGGAGCCAAAGAAGCAGTGCATCTTGTTGCCAATGAGATCTCTTTGCCTTTATCAGATTTAGAGTGAATCACGGGGAGGACAGCTACACAACTCTTCCAAAACCAAATGATTCCGATCAAGCGTTGAGAGTGGGGATGCTGTTTGAGTTGTATCAAAAGTTTTTAGCTGTTGTAGGGGAAATTAGATGTTGAATACTTGAATATAAATTACAATTGTGGCAGCATGGAAGATGTTTTTAATTGTCTTACCGAGCTCTTCCTGTTTTTGGTAACACGGTGACAAAACATGTTTACAACTTTTTTCTTTCCCAAAAAAATATCACTGAAAAGAAAACAAAAATGAATAAGAATGTGTAGTAGAGTCATAATTCACCTACTAAATATTGTTGTCTTCTCTTGAAATGGAGGTTAATTTGGTTCTTTTGTGCGGAAGTAAATCATTTGTTGCTGATAATTAAGAGTAACTTACAGACACCTATAATTTTTTGAGATTGCACACAGTCCCTTTTATCATTTACAAAGCCTCCTTTATGAAAGTACACGATATTCATGGAATTTATATAGGGAATGTTTGTGTAATGTTTTTCAAATAATTTAAGAAATGTTAGTGTAGACTGTAGAGGTAGTTAAATGAATATAATGAGAAATTTGCCAAAACTTCACTAAACTAATCTACTCATAATTTAATTGTTGGAGACTGTGTACGACTTTACTACAATCAATATTAATACAACTATTGACTAAAATTCATCAGTGCCCTAAATCTATAGCTCTATCTCAGCGTCATATTCAAGAGCACCCAGATCTGGACAGGACAAGTGGATCAAGTTGGAATGATTGAAGCCAAAATCACACAAAGATGGAGGAATCCTTTTGAGTGGTGGCACAAGTCAGACTGTCAGATGAAGCCATTTTTAGGATGATTTTGTTTATTTTTGGCATCATCCTTTCTCTTTTTTTTCCTCCTCAACTTGTCACAAGCCAAGGCTCTCTCAAGCTGCTCCACCCTTTGTGTGAGACATGTAAGAAGTGTAGTCTGCATCTCATTCCTCTGAAACAGTTGCTCAATCATCTCCATCATCTTCTGGTTGTCCTCCACCATCTTCTCCAACAACAACTGCCTCTTCTTTCCTTCTCCATCCTCGTCTTTCACCAAACATTTCTCCCCAACAAAACCCCTTCCTCCCTCACTATCCTCCTCTTCCACGTCTTCATTATTCAAAGCTTCAATTTCCCCATCTTCCTCTTGCTCCTCACATCTATTTTCACCCTCCTCTTCCTCTACCAAACTTGTTCCCAACTCAATACTTACTTCTTCCATGCACCTACCCTTCTCCTTTTCTACCTCCCCATTCCTCAAAGTTTCTATTCCATCATCTTCCTCTTCCTTAACCAAACAATTATCTTCTCCAACACATTCACCCTCCCGACTCTTGAGAGTTTCCATTCCATTACTTTTCTCTTCCTCCACCAAACAATTCTCATCTCCCACACACTCACCCTCCTTCTCTTCAGAATGGGGAACAGTGATTTGATCAAGAAATTCTTGAAGAGCAATAGCTTTGTTGATGAGAGACTTTCTGCACTCTCTCAGGCCAGAGTAGTGTAACACCCTAACAGAATCCAACTTGAGAAGCAAGTTCATGATGGTCTCGCTGAGCCTCACCCTCTCCCTTTGTTCCCTC
>PYAF01000602.1:1647778-1693602 GCA_007407185.1 Glycine tomentella
TTGAAATTTCAAGAAAATACTGAACCATGAGAAGAGAAATTTGTTGAGTGAGAAGCTTAGTAGACAGGTGATTGAGGTCCTGAGATCTTCCAGGAAAGGATCATTTCCCCACAAATTATCCCCCAAAAACTTAATACAAGAATCAACCATCATCCAAAGCCCACTGAGGCAGCTTGTCTCAAACCACTATAAGAAATTGCAGTATCTCAAAATTATCATCCTACACAGCACAGTCTAATTATACTCCAAATTACCCCCAGAATGAACTACTCTGTAAAGGAAACCTTTGTAGTTATTCAGCTGCCAAAGAAAATTAATTTTGGAATCCAAATCCCAAATCCCTCTCCACTTTCACGCTAAAAGGAACCCCCCACCCAATGAGATCGTCTTTTATATATGTTTAACCATACCAGACCAAGAAAATACTTAAGATTTTCTTTGTCAACTAAGCCAGCCCAAACAGAATCTGCGAAAGTTGAAGGTAGTGAAGTATAATCTATTCTAATCAGTAATCACCTAAAAAGTAGAGAGACCCCTTGCAAATAATTAAATGCCTCACAATCAAGCTCGAGACTACACTGAATTCAACTCTAATATGTTGCTTGTAAATAGTTCTACACTTGTACAACACAGGGGGAAAAAATTATTGAGAAAGAAAAGAAACCTGTAATGGTGCCACGAACAATAGTGCCATTCTTGAGCTCAATTGACACGGTTTCATTGTTCAACTTCATTAAAAACCTACTCATACAGTGTTCGTATATTATTAGAATTTGATCTCAGAAAATGAAAAAAAAAAAAAAAACACAACAGCACAAAATTAACAGATAACACAACAAAGAGAGAGAAAAACCTGACGAGCTTCATGGTGAGTCGAAGATGAAGACTCGGTTGCGCTCTCTACTCTCCTTCTGTGAAGCAATACAGAGAATATAAAAAACAAGGGTGTGAACATTTTCTTTTGCACAAATTAAAATAATAATGCAGAAATTTAGAAGGCAATAGCAAGGATGCAGTTCAGAGAAGATGAAAACTTACCTTCGGCGGCCACCACGGCGGCAGCGAGGGTTTTAGGGCAAAAAATTAAAAGCGAGAGTGAAACGGATGAACAGAAGAAGCGGTTCTTTTGTAAGGGCTTAAGGGACAATTTTGTGATTTTGAATTTCCAATTTTCAATCTAAACAAAATTGTCTATCTTTACTTTTTTTTTTCTTTTCTCTTTTACCTTTAAGTAGTTTCAGACTCAGTGAGGACGCACGGGTAAGATTAACCATTTATATAAACATAAAGTTGTGTAACTAAAGTAAATATAATAAAACTTTGTTATACTAAAAAGATTTTATATAGTAATCAAGTGTTGTAAGAGTAGAAAAAGTACTGCTTGTTACAAATCATATTATATATTATAAAGATATAAATATAAGAATAAAAGATAATTAGTAAGATAGAGTTTAGTCTTTGTAGAATTAATAAATAAGCTGTGTTTATTGATATACTAAAATACATGGTTGTTGATGAGATTAGAAAACTCGATCACAAAATTCACATGTGGTTTGAAATTATTTTCCTTTGTAAATGATTTTCATTGGATGTCAATTTTAGCATGTTTGCGGTTTGGTTTCTTCAAAAAACAATATATGTGAATGCTGGCTCATTTAAGAAGTAATAGATGGTACTTGACAATATTCTGCAACATAGGTTATGGATAATTAGAATTTGATATATGGATGCAAATCATTGAAAAAAACAATGTTATTAAAAAGTAATATTAGTGTAATTTTGATTTGCATACTTCAATGATTTTCGTGTAATTTTGGCTTATTACTTTTCATTGTTTTCATTTCTTTTTACAATTTATTTAATAAAAATTAATATTGGTGTATAAAAATTAATTAAAAACATAAAATATTTAAATAAATAAAAAACTTCATTTCTATATATTATTAGCGTAGAAAGTTTTATAATATCAATCTCATTATAAATATGAATTGTATAATAATTATTATAAAAATCAATAAAATTATATTATTTTTAATTAAATGACATTTACTAAATTTTTTATTTTCTAAATAAAATAATACCTGAAATTCTCAATTTTTTTATAAATTTGATTCAAATAGTTCATATTTTTTTATTTGTTAATATATACAAATTAATACTACCTCACACATTCATTACATTTTCATTAATTATTGAATAAATTTTTAAATGAAAAATTACATTATATATGACTAACTAGGGAAAAATAAAATACAAACAATTTTATTGGTTTAATTAAAGGGAGGAAAAAAAGAAAATGACTTTAAAAAGGAAAATTTAAAATTTCTCTCTCTTTCTTTTTACTTATTAATTCAAATTTTAATATATTTATCTATTCTCATTTTCGCTACATTCAAATAAGTCCTCCTCATCATAATATAGCACAAGTCCAATCATGAAAAAAAAATAGTAAGAATTATTATTGAACGAAATTTGTTTTTTTTATTAAGAAAATCTAGTTTATTTGATTAAGTAATGATGTGTGAGTTATTGTAAGTCTTTGATATTATCTTTGATTCTTATAAATAAAAAATATATTTTTTTCGTTTGAAATTTTAGCCTCGCTTTAATATTTTGTATATAACTTGAGCTGTAAAACTTTTTTTTTTTATTGTAAGTAAATCTAGGAGAAAAATCTACAAATCTTGTAAAAAAATGAGACTTTACCCATTTTGAAGATTTAAAGGTGAAATTGTCTTAAACTTACAATAAGGAAGTTGTTAGGACCTGGGAGACTTTGAGCAACAATTGTTATTTTGGTTATAAATTCAATTTTTGCGTAATCTCGACATCTATGGAAAGTCAAAATATAGAGTGACAATTTTTCATTGATGACTTTGTCCAAACTACATCATTTTAGACTGTTTTAGGGATAATTTTATCGGTCTGTTTTAGGACTACTAAGGATTAGTCTATTTTCATTAGTGACCTTGTCCATCCAAACTACATCATTTTAGACTGTTTTAGGGATTTTTTTTTTTTTTATCTGTCTGTTTAGGACTATTGATATTAAGGATTAGTCTAAGGTGCTAGATGACATTCAGAACAACTTCAGAAAATAAAATAAGATTTGCAAATCAAGTCACAAAGTATTTATTTTACTGAAATTCACAAAGTTAATATGAATGTTTAATATTTTATTTTATATTTTTGGCTGTCAAAAAATATTTCTATTTTCTATTTTAAAACTGTAAATTTAATAATGGTACTTTGTTCAAAAACTAATCACTAAGGACATTGGAAACAA
Organism: Glycine tomentella; assembly: GCA_007407185.1. Classification (NCBI taxonomy): domain Eukaryota; kingdom Viridiplantae; phylum Streptophyta; class Magnoliopsida; order Fabales; family Fabaceae; genus Glycine; species Glycine tomentella. The sequence goes on from PYAF01000602.1 coordinate 1,651,065, forward strand.
AGAATTTTGTCCTACAGATCCCGTGCATAAATGTTTACAACAATTAAGAAATTCATTTAAACTAAAAACTAAACATAGTTTCCATTAGTTGTATGTGTTTATTTACATTTTGTGAAGATTTAATTACTGTTTTAGTCCCTAAATTTGGATTATGTATTTTTTTAGTGTTTAAAATAATAAAAAATGATTTTTAATTCCTAAATTTTAACAAGTTATTCTTTTTTTTTTACGGCTAAGAAATTGATAGAATATTAAAATAATGAGTTAATTGAAAGAGTGGGACTTTTATCCTCAAAATTAAGCACTCAATTTTACAACACGTTTTTAAAATTACATGATTTTTGATCAAAAAAATAAAAAATCAAACCTCATCTACAAGTTATTATATCATTTATAGTTCTTCAAATTATATTTCAAAAAACTGTTCATATTTTCATGAGCTGATTGTCTAAAAAGCATCCCAGCCAAGTTAAATTCTAAATTGCCTCGTTCCACACATATGCTTAGGGAAAGGAAAAAAAAAAAAAAAAACATTAACTGAGAAATCATGTTATAAAGAATAAATGGACGGCAACTAATATTTCCAATTTCTTTGGGAACACAAAAGAAAGTCAAAGATGGGAGGCTGCTATGCATTATTCAATATATGGAACCAACATGAGTCGTGCTCCAATTTATTTATTCATTGACTAATACATGGATGCATGATGTGTAAAGGTTTTTACTTTTTAGGAAGAAACTAATGAAAAATAAAATCAAAGAAGCAAATACCCACTATGCCTAATTATAGATTGCAGATTTTCTATAAAGTTTGAAATAATAATTTTATTGTCCTCTTTGTATAAAAGAATGAAATAAGTGAAAGAAGCAAATAAAAAATAAATACAGGATAACCCAATGAACTAATTATTCGAAATTATTTCTTCCAACTAAATGAACTAAATAATTACGTACAAGAAAAGAAAACTATATAATTGCAAATTGTCAAAGCAAGAATAACTCAAATATTTTAATAGATATAAACGCTTTGTACTAGGAGATGGATTGAGGATGGAAGGGAAAGTTAATACTATCATTCTCATTCGGTAATAGGAGAAAAAGGAAGGAATGTGACATGAGTTCGAGTGTATTTTTAAGTTTTGTCCGTTTTTGGATGAAAAAAGAAGTTTATTTTTTACAATAATAAAAAATAATATTATTTATATCACATTATATTTTTCATTTTAATTTTTTGAATTTGAGACAAAAAATGTATTTAAATTAATTTAATCATTAATTTTACAATACAACGTGTATCCTAAAATAAATATTTTTTGCTTCCATCATCCACTTGAAACACGCTGTGGGACTGGGATTACTGCCTAGAGCCACAATGCTGAGTGTTACCCTCTCCATTATATCACATGTCATTATGAAAATCTATATAATATTTTAGACTAATTATTAGTATTCATTTGATAAGGTTATCATATTTTTACATAAATTAAAAAATGATTTTCATATCTTACCGAAACAAATTAAAAATAATATATAAAAAATCATAAAGCACTTTTATAAGGTTTTTGATGCTAATTTCTCCAGAACTAAAAATTTAGATTATGCTAAGTACAGGAAAAAAATTAGCCAAAGTTGTCCCAGTGCAGTGCGGAGCAAAAGAAAAGTCAAAGACACTATTATACGCTTGTTATGAAAGTTGCAGCAACTAATTAACTTCAAGGCCCCATAAGCAATATACAAGTGTCCACACGAAAAGGCTAATGTTGCCTCACATATTGCAGAAAAAATCTATAATCAATTGGAATGACAAAATATATATATATATATATATATATATATATATATATATATGTAGATAACACCTACCTAGAAAAACTATTACCAGGAAATACTTTAATATAAATATATATGGATAGATAGATAGATTATACTATTTGTATACAATTAATTTTTATGCATAGAAGAACAGAGCAAGTAAAATGATTAGTGAACCCGACCCTTACCATTAATCAACATAACTTTATGGCGCCAAATACGCAAACGACACCATCACAGTTGCAGCGTAAATCCACACACGACGACAAAACAAACCAAATAAAATAAAATAATAGAAAGCACTACATCCCACTTCATCGTGATTCATTATTGTGTCAATCATTCCATTTCTTTATTCATTAGTTTAAATGAATCAAATACCAAAACAAAAACCAATATTTTACTCCCCAGAGTTGTTTCCAGGAGAATTAGTAGTTACGCCTTTAAGCGAAAAAAATCCACATCTGTTTTGACCCAGTTGATGTTCTTGTCGGCTGTGTCCTTTTCCTTCATGGAATAACAAAAATTGGGTTGCAACCTTTTCATGAATTTATTACCCAATTTGCTTTCTTGCAAAAGGAAGTGACCCTGATTGGTTTTGTTGCATGCAATGGAGATTTTGGATTATGGGCACCCCGCATAATCCAAAAAGGTCTTACTTTTCTATTCGGAGAAGGTTCTTTCTTCCACCCCCTCTTTATTATTTTTTTTGTATATACTTCTTGAGTTTCTTCATCTTCTTCTTCTTCTTCTTCTTCTTGATGCTGATGATGGTGGTGGTGATGATCTAAGAGGCTTTTGTTGAGGGTAAGGTTTGGAAAATCATGACCTTGTTGGGATCTTGATTTGCTTGTGTTTTTGTCAAAGAAAGTTTCTATTTTTTTTATTTTTTTTATTCTAGTGGGTTCAGAATGATTTTGTCTCCTTCTTGTGTTTCTATGAATTGAAGAACCTTATCATTTCTTGTTTTGGGGTTGGCCCTTTTCCAATAATCATGCCTTGTTTTGATTACCTGAGCACTTTACGCTGTTTCATTGCTGTCAGAGATTGCACACAGTTGAATCAGATTCATTGACATGTTGATTTGGTGATTTCCTCCTCCTTTACGCTTTTATATTAATATTATTGTAACATTTTTATTATGTTTGTTTTGCTACTAAATTGGAGGAGTTAACTACAAGGTTTCAACTCAATGGATGAACAGTTTTATAATGATGAATATGGTTTAGGGTATGATGTCTCCTAGATGAGATTTTTATTTTTATTTTTATTTTTTTTGCCGAAATTGAACTTGCTTTTTAATGCCTTTTGCCCGTTCTTTTTTAGGTCTCTTGTGCTAATAGAGCATTAAAATCATTTCCAGGAAGTGTTGAAGCATAGGAAGCTCTAGATTCCTCAACCCCTATTTTATTTTTTCTTTTGGCAACAGATGAGATGTAAAAATATAAGGCTGGTTTGTGATTCTTCTTGCTTTGAGTTCACTGTGTATATAAGTTGTCTTCTATGATAGCTGAAAAGGAAAGAAATGGCAAAATAGATTATGTTTATTAGCGTGTATTGATCACCTTTATTTCCTTGTAACAGTCATTGTGATTTATTGCAGACAATTTCATTGATTTTTAGGGAGTGCTTGAGTTCCACTGTATCAGCTTGATCTTGTAGAGTAATTATTGCACAATGGAGTCCAAACAAGAAGTACCAAGTGTTATTTTAAACTTGATGGATCTTGATAAAGTGCCTACCCAACATCCCATTAGAGATAAGCAGAAAGTGCTCTCTGAGAATTACCTGCAGAAAGTTGCCTCTATTGGTGTCAGAAAGAAGCGTTCATCTCATCAGCATCATTCCTCTGGAATGAATACTAATGAAAAGGAAGAATTTGAGGATGCTTTAAAAGTGGTCAAAGCACTAAGGCGAGGTAAGCACCATAACCCATCAAAGGGAAATGGGAAAGAGAATCCTAGTTCTTGCAAAAATTCTAATCTGGATGATGGGCTGCTCCAAGAGATATTTTATCCTAAAAGCATGAAACTATATCCTGAAATGAGGGAGAGAAAGAAAATATCCTATCACATGAATTCTGGTAAGCAGAGTTCAAGGCCTTTCAGTAAAATTTCAGAGGAGATTTCTATGCAATCGGGAAATGTTGCAAACGGAGTTTTAGATACTGCTTCAAGTTCTTTTCTCAGAGGGAATGAAGCATTTGCCAGTGATATGCTGAAGCTGAAGCCTGCTTCAAATATTTCAGTTAATGAGATCCAATGCAATTTCCCTTTCCTCTGTTCTGATTCCAGGACCAAAACTTTGGCACAGGGGGATTTGACCGAAAAATTGCGAGAACTTGGACGGTGTGGTCAAGACTGTATACATAACCAATTGTCTATGATTTCTGAACATGGAAATGGAGCAAGAAATTTGACTCATCAAAGTGGTTATTATAGCAATGACAAAATTAAAAAGAACATTAGATGTAAGGCTGGTGTTAATTATAGCTTTGCTAGAAGAGTGTCAGCACCTCTTTGTGCAGCTTCAGTTATTGCTGATAACGGTGGAACTATGAATCAGGATATCTTGTTTCAGAGATATTGGGGTTTGAGAAAGAATGCATCTGCAAATTGGTTATCATGGAAGTCGAAGAATGAAAATGTTAACCAGAAAGAATGTATGGAAGATGTGAACCTCAGTCCTGGCCATGAGAAACTCCCTTCCCTTCCCTCTTATTTCCATAGTTATCCCACTGAAGAGAATGGTATAGATCATATGTCAGAGAAGAGAGTTTATGGGAAGGATTTGTCTGATAAGGTAACTATGCCTCCTCAATTGTCAAGTTCTACTCCTCCCGAATTGATAGAAAGTCAGATCTTGCAAGATAGACACTTAATGAATGATGAAGTGAAGAACAAAACGTATGAAGACAGTAGTATGTCTATGCAAAATGTTGTGTCTCCTGATTCATCAGTTGATTTCTTGGTATCTGATGCAACAACTGAGGTTGTTGGCAAGTCACATTATAAACCAATCAATCATCAATATAAATCAACAGTCTTCTTGTCACAAGAAATTGATTCTCCGAGTTATACTTCAAAGCCACAGGTTTACTTTTTTTTCTTTCACATAATTGTTGGGAATATTCATATTTTTTTCAGTTAGTTGAATGTTCAATAAAAAATTTAATGGTAAGAGTGGGTACAAGGAAGATATTCAACTTTTATTATCGGTATGCCTGTATCCTGAAATGATATTAGGTGTCAGAATTTGCATATTTGATGGAAACATACATGAATTTTCCACAATAGAGTAATATTATCATGTTAGTCATGCTTTATATTTTATCAGTTTACTGATGAATGAACATACCATAGAATGATGCATGTGGTGTGGTTTGTTGAAATTTAGTCATTAAATGCATAAGAAATGTTAAAATCTTTATTTCCTCGTTGACTATTAACGGATTACCTGTTGAAGGTAGTTTTATTGTTGCCTTGTGACCTAACGGTCATAATTTCTAGAAGTGTAAAAAGTAAAGTAAAAACCCTCTTTGCTTTGTACATTGGACCATCATTTTTTGAGATCTTTTTTCTACTTGTAATTTATACACTTAAGAGTGTTGCTCATTGTTCTGGGACCTTCTGCTCAAAGTCCCACTACCTACCAACTTATCAAAACTAATGTGGAAAAGTTCTAGTAAGTAATGATAGTTTCAAGAATGCTGACTTGTTACTGAATGGTTTACTTTGTGGTCTTCTTTTGTTTTTGAGTTCTGACTTCTGATATTTTATCTTGGGAATATTGAAGGCAAAATATAAAGAGTGAGCTTGACACAACAGTAAAGTTTCTGATTATTGACTAGGGCAGGGGGGGTCATATTTTTTTAAATGTATCCATCTTTTCGTTATACTTCATTACAATAAATTAAGTAATACTATCGGATATTTTTTTTCTTTTGCATTTCAATAGAAATATCATGAACGAATGAGCATTTAAGTTTTCTAGCTTCTTCTGTGCAAAAATTATTGAAATCATTACACTATTAATCTCAGGTAATATGTAAAATTTATGCATTCTGTATCAGAGGCATTGAACATAAAAGTTTGATTGCTAAGTTCTAGTTATCATGTCAATTTCGGTGAAGTTTAATTTTAGAAGTTAATGCAGCATCATTGTTTCCCTCGAGTAATACCTTGAAATGTCATTAGTTATGTGATGTTAAGTTTGAATTTCTTTGTAATTGTTGTTATTTAAGTGATGTTAAATTTTCTCTTCAGGTTTAATTGCTGAATCATGCTGTTGCTTTGTATTGTTGTTAAATTACAGGATACATCAGACTTTCAAGAAGATTCTGTTCATTCACTTTGCTCTGAGGCTGATCCCGATTCCATCAGTAGCTTTGAGGAGGCATATGAACCTAGTCCAATTTCAGTTTTGGAACCCTTATTTGGAGAGGACATTCGATTCAGCTCTAAATGTGGTATGTAATGATTATGTTGAGTCATTTGTTTTGCATGTCATCCACTTTATTTGAAGTCAGTGCTTCATTTCCTAGTCTCCCTCCTTTTATTTTGGTATTAATTACAAATGTGCCATCATTTGTTCATTTTAGATTCCTCGGAAGTGGATGATGAAGAATATGGTTTAAATGTTTCAAGTGATGAAGAATATGGTTTGAATGTTTCAAGTGATGAAGATTGTGAGAATGAATCTGTAGATGACCCTGAAGAAAAGAAAGATATAGCAGGATTATTTAGAGCTGAAGAAAGTAGGGATTTCTCATATGTTGTTGAGGTCTTAACCGAGGCAGGTATATGTAATAGGAGCTTATTCACAGATTTTTCTACATGGCACTCTGCAGAATGTCCTATTAGCCCTTCTGTCTTCGAAATCCTGGAAAAGAAATTTGGTGAGCAGCAACTTTGGAAGAAATCTGAAAGGAAACTTCTCTTTGATCGCATTAACTTAGGGCTGCTAGAAATTCTGCAGCCATATTTGTACATCCCAATGTGGGAAAAGCCCATGTCAAGAAGGTTGAATGCTGAACCAAGCCAGGACATGATTGAGGAGGAGATGTGGGGGTTGCTTGTTGCACAGGAAAAGAAAGCTAGTAAAGGGTTAGCAGACAGTATGCTCGAAGGGGAGATTAGGTGGATAGAACTAGTTGAAGATGTTGAAGATATTGTTATAGAGATAGTGAAGTTGTTAATAGAGGAGCTTGCAAACGAGATAGTTAGCTTGGAGAAATTTTGAAAGATTGTAGTTTTGTGTGCGGGTATAGCATTTTTTATATGTTACAAGCAATTGGTGTACAGCTTGATTGAGTCGATTTTGGGAGGTTGGTTTTGAGTCAATGTTGAGAGTTTGAATTAGGACATAGGTATTTTCAAGAGTTTAAAATAGCATATAGGTATAGGTTCACTGTTCTTTCATGTGGGACAACATTGTATTTCATTTTATCCAAAAAAGAAGAATCTGCTTGTTGATTTGTTGTATTCGCTGTGATGATCTTATGCATCTCATTGCATTGAAGCAAACATCAATTGTATTTTAGAATGCAAGTGTCTTGTTTTTTTGTTATCGTTGCCTACTACTTGATGCTATAACTTGTAACACCCTTTTAGTAAACAATATAGATTTAAAATTTAAAAACAACCAACGCTTAACTTTTATTTTCACGATGTCAAATTTTCCTTATCTGATCTTTTTTTTTTTCTTTCCTGGTATACCAGCCAATATTTTCTTATAACAGAATGAATAAATGCAATGATTCAGTACTGACAATTAAGACACACAAATCAATAATACTCCATCTGTAATGAAATAATTCTGTAATTTAACTAAAATATTTTTATGTTGCTAGCATCATGCTCCAAATAAAAACTTAGAAACTGGTTTAGTGGGGTGTGCCAAGCCCATGTAGTAGTGCAACGCATGAGCAACACCTAAGAGCCCCAGTAGCAAGCTACTGTAGTGGATCCTCCCCTCAAAAAATTAATTTAATATCGTGTGAACCAATGGTTCACATTTCAGATATTAAACTGATATAAACAGATACTGCACTTGTTTCTGTAGTCCTTAGGACAGTATTTGTTTGGTTCAACCAGCAACCATCCAAGTCTACAAATCTTTGTTCTAACCATGGATAATGGATGCCTTCAACCACAATTTGCGAAGCCAGGATAGATACTTGGTTCAAGCTTGTTGATTACTGCATAATCCTGGTAATTTTGATAGATGAGTCTGAATGAAATGTTTCAGAATCACAACATATTGAGTCTTGATCTTGAGACTGGTATATTCTAGCTCTGCATAGTAGACAAACAAAGTCATTCCGGCAAAGACCAGAAACTAATATCTCAATAGTCAATTGTGACAGTATAAATTATACTTAGTTTTCTAGAGAAAAATCTTTGAACCATCTGAATCCAAATTTACTAACTAATAAATGGAACCTCCTATACAACTACATCTTGAAAGAATTCTGCTGGACAATATTCTGTAAAAATCCATTAACTTGATTGATATACTCACTCAGTCATAATTGTGCTATCTTGTTCGATGTTTGTTAATTTTTTTCAAATTGGGATGTTGGTTTTCATTATATCTTTTGCAAAAAAATTGACCATTGCAAAATAAAATTATAGAATAAGATAAGCAGTTGGGGATAGAGAACCTCATTTTTTGCATTTCGTTAGAGAGATTACGTTATATTAGATACTTCAGTGGGGTTACGACAAGAAACTCTATAATTCCTCGAATCTGAACCAAAGTTGTGGCGGACCCACGCTAACATCATACCAAAGTGCTCATTCTTCAGAGTTAGGAAAAGCTATACTTAACTATAAAAACTCTGGCTGTACTCACAAGAATGCTTAGCTAGTTTTCTAATATTAATTAAAAGTACAGAAAATTCTGTTTAATCTTACACTGGAAACCAACGAAAAAAATGGAAAAAATAAAAATGAGGAAGAGGGCGTTGGTTTGTTCACTTTAACATCAACTTATATCTCAGGAATTGTACAGCATCCCTGCATCTCTATATGAGATTTTAAACTAATCCAAACAAGCTAACCCTTCCTAGTCCTATAACTCTGAAAATGATGTACACTTTGATTACGAACATTTTAAGTTTTAACTGGTTTAAAAATAGTTCATAAAAGAGAATAATATATAGGTTCAACAGTTTTCCAGCTAGTCCGCACACCTATTTGCCTCTTTGAAGCTGTGTGTCTATTTACCGCTTTGAAGCTGTGTTGTGAGATAAGACAACTCTCCAACTTTTATTCTACAAAAGTTGCTCTTCTCAACAAAATCTTGTTTCTACTCTTATGTTGCTTGCTAATTAATACCTTATCATATCAACATATAACTTGAGAAGATCTAGTTTCCTAAATAACTTATGTTTCTTCTATATACAATCGGCCTTCGCTAATTAAACTTTTTTGTCCTTCGTTTTGATTGCTGTTCTACTAGGAGCAAAGGTAAATTGAGGTTCATATGTACCAACTAGGATGTACAAATTTGTACTGAAAAGCAGAAATTGTGTAAACATGTTTGATTTGTGCCATAGAAGCATTCTTAGAAAAGTAATTATTGCATTGGCACCGCAAATTGTGTAAACATGTTTGATTTGTGCTATAGAAGCATTCTTAGAAAAGTAATTATTGCATTGGCACAGCACTAAATTCATGCTGAAGTCCATGACCAAATTATTTAGTATTATCTTTAACTTTACTGATTATAATACTACATTTAATTGCATTTAGATTCTTGATTGAAATTGTGAGAGAGCTTTTGAATTACCATCGATATCTCTTTTATATAACGAGAAGATATCTGGGACTAAAATTTAGTGTGAAATTATTGGGTTTGTGAGGCCCGCCCATGAGATTTCTGCAACGAGTGCCGGAAGCAGAAATTGCTTTGTTTTCCTTATTTATTTACTAGATGTTGGGTCGATACCACGTTTTCAATCGATGTGGGACTCTTTAAACGAAGTTTGCTGAACTTCGACTTTGCTATACAAGCCTTGCGCATCAGCTTTTGTTAAATGATTCCTTGCACCTTGAATCATGATCACATTTTAGATTCTGATATTAGTATTATGTTTTTGATGGAATGCAAGGAAAGGATTTTTAAATACAGCCACAAAATGTTACCAAAAGGCTTTATCAATTGATTAAAAAAAGTGGAAGTGTTATGCATGCACTTGAATTTGGTGACAACTTGATTTTTTACACAGCTTGGAATTTACTGTTTATAACAACTTTCTCCCAACACAAGTTTCGCTCAGTTTTGAATCATAAGGTTAGTAATCATTCAGCTGCTTTCAGTTATTTGGATCCTTCTGTGGCAGGAATGACTTTTGGTTTTGGACATACTTACAGGAATAATAATATAAGCTGGGATGCCAAAGATACTTAGAAAAGTACTCTTCTGCCTTCATGGTACTAGCCTTTTTTCTGTGAAAAATAGTGACAGTACAAGAGACTTTTAAATTGTATCAAACTGAAAAATCTTTGAGGCGATTTCTATTACCTTCAGCTCTTGTATTTTCGCAATTTCCTTTTTCCAAACAGATTCCCTTCAGGAGAAATATGTCTCTGCTTCTTTAAGCTCAACCAACTGCAGCCAGACAACACAAGTGTATAGCACAATTCAGTGTAATAGATTTGAGTATGAGAACTTCTTTTTTTCATGACACGAGGAATAAGTGCATCAAGTTTAGCATTATAAAGTTACTGTGTCAACAGACTTGGGATTTCCATGCCCACAAAGAAATAATAAGAGGAAATATTGGTTTTGCTACACACGCACATATGGTGGCATACATGTGAGATTTAGTAGTCATGATTATATTCACCTCTCAAACTCTCACATGATATTAGTCTGGTTGACTAATGGTTTAACAAGTAGTAACAATTAAAGTGAATATTATTCTGTTAAGAAATTATTGCTCACAACAGAAAACACGCCTCCAGGAATATTTACTGAGATCAGCAAAGGAAACTTATTCTTTCCAGAATCAACTTTCTGCTTTGGCTTGACCTCACTCAGTCAAACTGTCAAAGAAGAAAAAATCAGAACAGTATAAAAAAAGAAAAAATCAGAAGCACCAGTCACGAAGTATTCAAATTTCAGTTATAACTATAACCAAATCCATTTTATCAACTTCTATGTCAATTGTCATTAAGACCGTCCTTTATATATAGTACACACGTGTCCACCTTAGTCTCTGACTTCACATTCATCAAAACAAAGTAACTTGCATGTTCCAGAGTAACATGACAGTTAAAAAACATGAGGATCCTAATTAGTCATCATTGGTGGGACGGGAAAATATGTGAATGTCAACATGAGGATCCTAATTTGCTTGAAATTTTGCTGTTAAATGATCAGAGCAAATTTTGCAGGAAAGAATCATAATTTGGCGTCATGTTGTTGGAGTACAATGTGTATGTTACACATTACTCAATTGCTTTTAAGAAATTCATGTCAATGTCAATGCTTGAATTTATTTTATTGCATTTTAAAGAGTTAAAAAACAGCAAACTATTACATGTCTCATATCGTGAATTACATCTTAAATGAAGTTAAGGTGCATAAGTGATATGTGTTTTTGGATAAATAATATTTTAAAAACGTGTTTATTGACTTAAACTAATTATTTTGGATTGAGAGGCCAGCCTGTAACCCCTCCTAAGATTATTGCACATCAGAATGAGAATGCTGCAAGCAGGTTCCACTCCTTGCTTTGTTTTCCTTACTCCTTAGGTTAAGACAAGGATTACAGTTGTCGGTTTCCTCCATTTCATTTACTAGAAGTTGGTTCCATGCTACATTTCCAATTGATGTTAAAAACTGAAATTCTATTTTCTTTGTTGCATTGTTGATGAAAATCGATTTTGAATAAAATAATTATCTTTATTAAACACACTTCATTTTCTATCTCTCTTCTATTTTTTATTCACTACTTCATTCCTTATTATTCTTCCATTTTCCTTCTACCAGAAAAGAGAATGATACCAAAAAGCTATATTAAATATTAATACTAATTGATTAAAATTAAAGTGAAATTGCTTTTATTCATGCACGTGCTGAATTTGGTGACAACTTGATATTTAATTTAACACCTCGGTACGTATATTGGACATACTAAAAGTACCCATCTGTGATATTCATTGTACTGAGCTTTTCTGTGGAAAAAGGTGACAGTACGAGAGATTTTTCATTTGTAACATACTGAAAATTTTATGAGGTGATTTATTACCTTCAATTATTGTACTTCAGTAATTTCCTTCAGGCATGTAAAAATAAAACAGTAAACACATGGGATTCAATAAAAAAATATCTTCGGCCCCGTAGGGATTCTAATGCAGGATTTCACCAAAATAAAGTGACTTGAAAGTTGTGCAGATATTATAAGACTATATCTCCAGCGATAAATGAATCCAGCAGAGACCAGAGTCAACTTAAACATATTGGTGAAATTTTTGTTCCACTTCCACTATCCCTATATAATTCATTTTAAAAAATAATAATTATTATTATTGTTATGATCCTGATTTTAAATTGCGGTCATAGCTAAAAATCATGACTACAATTTTATCACAATTTATTACATTGCGAAAAATCACTAGAAAGTAGAAACTAGAAAGAGACCAGCACATGAGAAATATAAAAAAGAAACTAGTCAATAAAAAAAAAAATTGATCACAGGTAGAAAATTGGAGATAGTAGATTTAAATCCCTCAATCCATCGTAGGTTTGCCTATATAAGCATTCTAACGCTGTTATTTTTAAGTTGGTTTTGCAAGATTTGTAATAACTAAAAAAAAATTCTTATTTTACTCCTTTTAATTAAAAAAAAAACATTTTTTGGCTTTCCAAAAAAGAGAGAAAACAAAAGTAACTATATTTTAAAGTGAAGGTTCTTAACTTATTTTTAACCGGTCCTATCATCTTATATTTAAGAGCTTTAAAAACTCTCTAAAGCTTATATACAAATTGTTTAAAACTTCAAATGACTCGTATACTATTTAATAAAATATTTTTTAATCATAAGAATTGATTTTTTATAAAAAAAACTGACTACTCTTACATTTAGAAGTCATGCAAGTTTCATCAAATAATGATTATGAATAATAACCAATTCTTAAATTTAAAAACCAATTCTTAATTTAGAATCTCACAAATACTGCTGTCCGGGATGATGTTGGAGATGCTAGCTCTAAGTTTTTATTTTCTTTTATTGGATATTATTGCCTCTTCACAGTCTCAACTTGGCATTAATATTGATGGGACAGGAAAATGTGTGAATGCCAAGGGTTTAGCTGTCATGACTCATAAAGACATAATTTCGTAACCAATATAATCAGCAAACCGGCTGACCTCGAGAAACTGTTGGATCGGAATGTTTATGTTCAGTACTAGCTAGCTGTTTGAGTGCAACTAGAAAATTAACAAGTAAAGGGAGAAGAATTCATTAATTTAATATCTCAAGGTTAATATGATATTAAGTTTATCTGTATAGTTGTATAATTTCATAACCAATATCATGTTAGTTGTAAATAATTAATTTTTTTATTAGTGGAAGAATTTAAACTCATAATTTTTCCCTCTCCTTTTCTTCCTTTATCATTAAGCTTATAATTTTATTTTTTTGGGTACATGGGAAACAAATAAAAAGAAGAAACTAAGGAACTAAGATGGAAGAAGAGTCCTTCCTTATAACTCCATTTTGAATCATTGATAAGTATTTTTGTTCCCCTCTTATTCATGCCAATTTCAAAGTTATGTTTTAATGTTTGAACAGTCGGACGATTCCCTAACTAGCATTTGAGAAATTCATGAAAATTCTTAAATTTATGTTTTAAACTTTTAATATATGTTTGAAAATATTTATTTTATTGCATAAGAATATTGGGTGACGAATTGACTGTATATGATAGATAACACATACAGTGAATTACATCGGATGATTACAATATATAATTGTTCATACTCACGTAATGTGGCTATGATTAAGCTTCCACTTGTATTATAAATTAATAAATTGATAATGAAAATCACATGACCCATGGGTATTCCTTCTCTCTATCGACAAAGAAAATACTAGGAAAGCCATTGGTTCCAGAGATTACAATACAATCCATGGATAGCCAAAATTATGATTGCCAATTTTCCAGATTTCAACGAGCTAGCTAGGGCTGGCTGCCACTACATGTTGTAGTTAAGCAATGAGACAAACTACAAGAGGAGAGGAATCTAGCTTTCTGCATATATCAACGTAGTAAAAGACCCTATAATGTATACATTTCACGTTATTTCAGGACCCTCCTCGTCGTTTTCGATCTCATATGTCTCGTATTTCTGCATGTCAGTTGATGTCATTTATTCGTTTGAGATATTATTATTTATTTTTGTATGTTTTTAGTGTCCACTCCATGTAACCCTAGGCCTTGGCCTTATATTGAGAATTTGAGAGAGTCCCAAAATCAACGGAATCTTTCCTCCCCTCTCTACTTATGACTGTAGGTCCCCACCATCCTTTTTAAGGTTTTGACCCAGTTCAAAGTTGAATTAACCCCACCTCTTGGGAAACTCTTTTACTTGATGGCATGTTATATAAGGATTACTTGATGGCATGTTACTTGATACATTATTAGTTAGGAGATTCTAGTCCTTCTTGGAATCTTTATCGAGATAAGTGTTTTAGGTATAGACTATAAGTATATATCCTTTATTAGAATAAGGACAATTTTATTTGAACTTGATTATTAGAATAAGACATACTATGCAGCCACGGATCTATGATCCTGAGTTAGTGAGAGAAATTTATTTTTAAAAAATTAACAAAAATTATCATATATATATAAAGATAAAAACATGGATAAAAATATAAAAAGAGTGAGAAAATGAAATAATGAGTTTAAATAAATAAAAATAAGAGATGTAAAATATAAAATTTAAAATAGATATTCATGATTTTATTAAGTAAGAGGATACATTTATTTATCTTTATTTGTGAATAATTTAAGAGGTTCAATCACATAAAATTAGAAAAATTTAAAATAAATATTTTGTGATTTTATTAAATTGAGGAAGTGCATCTGTTCATCCTCATTTGTGATTAGCTCCACCAATGATTATATGTGATAAAATTATTTCTATGAGTATTCATGGGATTGTGTATTTTTAGGACTTTAACTCGACACATTTTTAAATTGAAAAAATCTCATGATAATTGATACATTCGTGTAACTAGTATCAAGAGAGGTGTGTTTGATAGCTGAACGTTGCCAAAAATTTCCCAGCTAACCTCTAAACTTGCTGTTATAAACTGTCTTGGAATGCAATTTTGAAGGTGGATTTCGTATTAGCTAGATTCGTGAATTATATTTTTCATAATAAATAATATATATACTGCTCTAAGAATCAAAAGTTCTGAATTTAATTTTAAGATTTTAGCAATTAAACTTCTCCAAATTAATCAATTAGGTAACCAAGTTTTAATTAAATTCATGGCCATGTGGTTCTGTGTAGAAAAACGATCGAGAATAATGTATCACAGCACGCCCAACTGGAAATTTTACCTAAAGTTGAAGGCACTTGAATTGAATTGATTAAATGATATGCATAGATGGGTTCTGCTTGGGGTGACACTTGAAAAAGTTGTTGACGTGACAACGTCTCAAGCCATTTTGCTGTTAGTTATATGAAAGCATTGTTATTTGGAGAAATTTCTTAGATGCACATGGAGCGAAGACATTTTTTTTATTCTGATCCATTTATTCTTCATTATGTCAGTATTATGGATCATTATTGTTTCTTAAATTAATAATAATTTTAATTTTTTTCGATAAATTATTGATATGACAAACAATGAATGATCCAAAGTAACAAAATGTCTTGCTCGATATGCAACTTAAGAATTTCTCTATTATTTGTTAACGTTAGACACCGATGGTGCTAATATTATGTTGTACGTATTCATGCAATAAGAAAAATGTCCATACTTAGGCTGTGCGCTTCACGGATTCTGACCTACGTTTGTCGTTTTCTATCTCCCATGTCGCATATACTGCATATCATTACATCAATACAAGAAAATATACAGACACGTAAGAAACCAATCAGCATTTGCCACACCAAGTAAAAGGATTTTAAACTTCATCTTCATTGGATGAAAACGAGAGAAGTGAACATTATTATGTAAAATGATTGAATAGGTCCAAAACCATATGAAATTGAAAGTCCAAAAATTGTAGTTACTAGAGAAAATTGTCTAAAATATTATGGCTTTCACCAGTGGAATCTGGTCCATCAGCCAGGTGTCAAACTATCAATGCCTTAGTGAGCTGGTCACGGTTCACATAATTTAAAAACTTTATGTAACTTTTAAACCAATTTAGAACTTTTGTTGTTTGCTCGATTCTTAATTTATTACCACACCTATTACTTGTTCAATGTGACTCTCATATTTTAAGAATTTTACTTCAATTTATAACGACAAGTTCAACGTTTTGACTTATTTGATGTGATTCTAATAGTAGGTATATCATAAAAAAAATCTTCATGTCTCTCCTTTGATCAGTTCTATAAAATTAAGGTTTGTTTGGATAAAATGGTCCATAAGTCTTATATAAGAGAAAACTATGAGACAAACCTTTGAAAAATATTTATATTGTATTAATGGATATAATATCTTCTCCACACTTTTTTCACACAGAAGATGTAAATTAAATATATCTAGCGTGTCGATCTCAATCAGACCACCTCCTTTTCAAATAATACAATTTTACTGTTTTGAAGAGTAACAAAGATGAAACCATGAAACCCAGCCTGATCGATATATTTTTTTACGCTCTCATTATACACTCATTTATCTCTCAAGCTCAGCACCTCTCAATTTACACATGAAGCTTTGTTTTTTCTGCTGCTGCTAGCTAGGTGCATTTTTTTCACCTCCAAAACTCATTACAGCAGAGTGACTTTTAAAGGCCATTAATATGTTCTTTTAACAGTCATACTCCACCTCAAATATACTCAATCGTAAAAATACTATCAACATTTATATCGAATGTTAATAGAGACTTTAATTAGAAAACTAAATATTGTTATTCAAAACCTACTTTTACGGGATAATATCCATTAATCACAAAAGTTTTGCACTAAATAGTGAAATAGTGGCAATTGGTTTGATGATATTGCCGCTAAACAATAGCCTAAAATTAAAGTAAACTTTGTTGTAACTTATGGTGATAAAGATATATAACGTGAAATCGTGAATCCATCAAACATCATGGTAGCATGTCTTCAATTCAGTGCAATTATTTTCATCACTCATTTGCACCATCTTTGAACTTTAACATGATTGAAAGGCATTTCAACCATTATTTCACTAAGATTGCATTCATTGCTTGGGCTGGACCTAACGTTCTTCTGTGTTTTCTAAAGCATTTTTGCAAATTGTTTCAGGCTCTACGTTTTGAATGGCTCATATGTCTGTCTATTTGTGAAAAGAAAATTGGTCCCCTTTCTTCCCACTCTTAAAAGAAGACACTTGGTATTTATGTGTGATCATTGGTCAGTGCCCCGCATTAATACATTCTCCCCACTCTTTTTCCAAATGAAAAAAAAATGGTCACTTTCAAACCTATGATATGATTGGGAATGGGAATACTAAGGTACTAAATTAGAAAGCATTAGATGATTCAATACTACCATCCATTTATTATTTCAATTTTCAACTAATTTCTACATAATATATTTAAATTTAAATTTTAAAAAAATTAATAACATTTAATTATAATTCGTATAGAGATTAATAAGAGTTATGTAACCCACAATCACTTAATTAATAATTTCTAGTACTTAGGATAGCGTGTAGATTGAAAATTTTCTCCTATGTGGAACATGTATGCGTGGAATGTGAAGATTGAAAATTTTGTTCTGACATATATAAGTATATGTATATTCTAATTAAAAACAAGCTATTCAATGGGACAAATGATAGTTTCTGACGACCCTCTTACTCCTCATGTACCATTCCATTTCCAAATATACATTCACTCGATACGACAAGACACATATGACACACATAAAACCAGGCCTAGCTTCCTACGCTTTCCACGTTTCCATGCCTGCCACTCATCTTGCCCTTAGGGCTAGCTGGGAATGATCACAACAAGGAAATACGCCTGTTATATAATGTTGACGTTACACTGAGTTTTGTGATTATCGTATGTGTACAACTCAGACACATACATACATCAGTATTGGCCACATCAACGACATCTATTGTATTATAATATTGTATAACGTTAACGTTATCCCATATCAAATCTTTCAGCTGCTGATATGGCACACTGTTATTTGCTAACTTAAAGATCCTCTAGCAATAGCATTTACATAAAAGATAGGGAGAGATCACTTGAATTTTTGTTCATGAGGGAGTGGACCACGCTAGTAGTCTAGTCTCCGTGCTCCTTTCCGTATGAGAACGTTACTGAATATATATATATATATATAGACATTATAGTATTTAACAACATATATTAATTTAACAATATATAATTAATAAGAAATATCCATGCATGCATTGGAAACTTGAATTAAGGACCACTTGTGATAGTAACGTAGCTAGAGAGAAAGAGAAGGTGTACAAGTGTGTGCTTTGGCCTATTGCAAATGGGAGTGTGAGGAAAATGAACCCCATGCATGGTAGTGAAGATGTAGCTAGCAAAAACACAGAGAGAGAGAGAGAGAGAGGTGAGATCGTTTTCAATGGCTGTGATCGATTAGTCGTTGGCAGCACCTTTAGAGGAATCTGAGATCATCTTCTGTATCATTTGGCTTGTCTCTTCCTCCGACATTCGGTCGTCCTTACTCTTAGCTTTGGCATACTCCTCAAAAAACTCCTTGTTTTCTTTCTCTAGCTCGTTCCACACTGCACACATATTTATTATAAATATGGTACACAATATGTTCATTCAAACGTACGGATATATGCATGTTCTGTGGTTCATAGAAACGTGACCCTGATATTTGCACGTGCATGCTTCTGTTTGGTTTGGTGCGTGCAAATAGCATCGCAAATCAAACATATATATATTTATTTATCTTGATTTTTAGAGATTATAACATACAACGGAAATTATACTTAAATTTTAGACGTATGTTACATTCCATAACAGTCTTGGGGTCATTTAGGACGAAACACCATTTTTAGAAGAAGAAAAAATAAAATAAATTTTATCATAATCTTATAATTACTTTATTTATAAGTTAATATGTAAAAATTATCTTATATATGCTTCTTTAAAAAGATGGATTTTAACTTAATTTTACATAAGCTAATTTTAGCTTAGACATAGAATTATTTTATTTTTATTTTATTTTCTTAAAAGTATTAAATAGGTTTATCCATATAGATCCTTGTTCTTTCAATTTTAGACATCTATCAACTCACTTAAAATTTGGCATTAAGTTGTCATAATAATGTCAGCAACTATGATATATTGTTAGGATATATTTCTCAATATAACCACTTAGAACAGAAAAAAATAATTAGAAGGACAATAAAATAAGTTTTTTTACAAGTTAAAATTTGTATCTACATAAATTAATTTGTGGAAGTTTGTTATTTAACTTCTCTAATTGTTGATTTTAACTTGGGCATTAGTTCTTTCAATTTTAGACATCCATCAACTCACTTAAATTTCGCATTAAGTAGTCATAATAACATTTCAACTATGATATTGTCAGGATATATTTCTCAATATAACCACCTAGAACAGAAAATAAATAGAAGGATAAATAAATAGATTTTTTTATAATATAAGTTAAAATTTGCATATGTATAAAACTAATTTACAGAAGTTTCTTATTTAATTTTTCTAATTGTTAAGTTAATTTTAACTTGTAAGAGAAACTTAATCTAGTTAATTTTAATTAATGGGGAAAGCTTAATTAAGTTAATTTTAAATTATGGGAGAAATTTAATCCATTTTACCTTCTAATTTTCTTTTTTAATGGTGTTCACTGGAAAATTTATCCGATCAAAGTCAATATCTCAAGCCAAAAGAAAAAAGAAATCAACAAAGATATACTTTGATCCATACTAATTGGTATGTTTGTTTTCAATTAATTAGGTCTCGCAAATAAATTTTGTGATATAATATTTCATTCAGTAAAATTAATCTCAATTTAGCCTTTGATTGAAATTTTTCTCGAATCTATTTCACAAAGAATGATAATTGACACAAGTTTTAATTAGTAAGAGATTTTATTGTAAAACTAATTTATGATTTATTAAATTGAAAAAATGGTAAAGATTAAAATATAGTATTAATTTGTCCAATTTAGTTCGAATACTAAGATGCTTCTAAAGCCAAAATCTTTTAATTTCAAGATGAAGCATCATAAATAGACCCAGAAGTTTGAAAAATGTTTAGTGGAAGGGTCGAAGAATGAATTATATATATATGATCGAATATTGGTCTTGTGTCCAGCTTTCAAACTCCAAGAGTGAGTGGCGAGTGAAGAAACTTCAAGGTGAGTAGGCTTCGTAAATTCTCAATACATTCTCAATACCAAAACTGAAGGTTTTAATATTAGTTTTTCAATCAAATTGAATTAGCTAGCATATGGCAAGTCAGGGGTAT
Source organism: Glycine tomentella (assembly GCA_007407185.1). NCBI lineage: Eukaryota > Viridiplantae > Streptophyta > Magnoliopsida > Fabales > Fabaceae > Glycine > Glycine tomentella. Next base: position 1,671,536 of record PYAF01000602.1, read on the forward strand.
ATATAAATATAACTAGGTAGAAAGTCAAATTTACTTTTAAAATGATCAGATCACGATATGAAATGGTGTGTAATCTTGCATAGGTATACGTGTTGTTTATAAGGGGTGTGTTATTTAATAAACAGGATGGGTTGGAAACTTAATTGGAATGGAAAAGAAGAGAACATACCAGTGGATGTTATGACAGGCTTAATATTTGCATGCTTGGAGAGAGCTTCCATGCATTCTTCCTTTGACATGTGAAAGATCAAACACTTCTCAATCATGTGCTGCACCTAATTTTATCCAAGCATGTCACAACGATCATGAAAGGGGTATATATGATCAGACACAAAAATAAAAAAATAAAAATAAATGAAAGATAGAGCAGAATTTGTAGCTAGCCCTCTTACCATATGAATGTATGAAGCAGAAGAATTAGAAGACTCTCCCATGATCAATGATACTAACACTGGCTAGCTATATATGTGCAAGCTCACTTCACGAAACTATATATGTGCACTGTGTAAGTGTGATAAGCAGTGTCACAAGAGGGATGACTTATAGAGAAGGTGCAAATGTGATATGAAGAAGATTTAATGCAGACGGAAGACATTTAAAAAAGAGTATATTATTATGAGAGGGTAGTGAAGTGGGGGCCAAGAGTCCCACGTGAGAGATAGATGATAATTGGCTGAGAGGGGATTAGAGGAGATTGTAAATGACCACTCCTTTGTCTTGTGCAACTGCAGAGGAGCCCCCTCCACGTGATTTGTGGGACATCCCCACATAGAATTCCCTCAAACAGACAAACTCAGATCATCAATTGCTGCCACATGCAATTTTCCTGCAGCGTTTTCAGTAACATAATAACAAACCCTTTCTAGATGGTTAACAAATGTATAGTGCATAGCAGCAACAACATCATTAACTTGATCATTCTACACCACCTATGCTTTCTCTTGCCACCATCCAAAACTTGCCCATGCCTTCGCATTGGATTCACCCATTGGTCCATATCAGCCTCCTTTTCATTTGTGGTTAATCTTCAAATAATTAAGATAATATGTACAAAAGGGTATAAGTTGTTGATTAGAGTTCTTTTCGATGTAATTAAAACTTGCACTAATATGTGATATGTGAATTTTAGGGTTTAGGATTTAACTACTTTAATTAAGACCTTTGATGTTTTCCAGTGAAATCCTGAGATATCTCACAAACTTTGATTATTTGAATCCACTATGACTAATCATAGAATCCGTGACTTAGTTTTATGTGTATCTATGAATATAATTCTCATTATAAAAATGTTTTTAAAAACAGTATTTAGTTTAAAACTTTCATATTCGTTGAAGTTTTGGTATTTAAGTTAATTGACTGAGAATCCAATTGAATAAAATTCTGCTAGCTTAGTATATATGAATTGACAGTTAAAAGTTTTATATTGTAAGAGTTTGTTGTTAAAAAGTAATTTTAAAAGGAATACTTTAGAAATTGATTTTTGGATTATAGTTTTTTTGGTGAGGTGGTTTTTGGATATTATAAAAGGATAGTTGCATTGATATTTTTGGAAAGTTATAGGTCTCACCGGTACAAATAACCATTCTTAAAAGAAGTGTTGAATTTCACCAAAATCAATTTTGTGCGCTAAAAAACATATTTTTTACTCTCTTTTCTTAAAAAATCAGAAGGTGGCGAGTTTTGGCAAAAAAAAAGGAAAAGACATTCATCACAACTATGTTGTATCCCTTCTCTCCTAAACCCAAAGACAACACAACCAAGGATTAATTGAAAGAAAAGAGATTAACAACTATGTTGCCGAAAGTTTTTGTGACTGAGATAGATCTAAGATGTAGGCTCTCATTGGTTGGGTCGTCTTGTTGAATTTGGACCCAATTATGGGTTTAGAATAATTTCAAAGTGATAAATAGAAAAGGTGGTATTGATGGTCGAATATGTTATACACCCTCCACATTATTGGGCTTTTAGTAAACTGTTATCCTTAGACCCTCCAACTAACAAATAAACAAATATGTAAAATGAAGCATTAAGAAGAAAGAGAAAGTTTTGTCTCATGTTGAGATTTATGTATGTTTGGGTAATGGGTTCATGTTAGAATAATGTTGAAACACATTTTTATATAGTTTTAGGTGAATATTCATGATTTGGTTTTATACCGAGCAATCAATTTTTATGTTAAGAATTTGGAATAATTTTATGATGAATGATTTTTTTTATTAACTTCCTTTTAGAATAAAAACATCTCAACATAAATTATATCATTTTAAAATCAGTTTTACAAATGTTCGTCTAAACAAAACATTTACACTCCTTATAAATATTTTTAAACACATCAAGTTATTTAACAAAGACATAAAAGAAAATAAAATGCAAAGAAATTCTTTGTCAACAGATGTAAAAGTAGGTATGAAAAAAATGTGAGATAATCAAGGTTCCTATAAAAAAATCAGTCATGGTACTTTATTTAAAGGATAAACAGCAAATAATATAAATAGTAATTGATCTAAGAGGTGGTAGATGGATATCTAGTTTAAGCATTTTTTTTCATGTAGACTTCAAATAGTCTGTACCACCACAATATATAGTACGATATTTCATTTTGTGTTGTAGCTATTATTTACAAAGTTGATAATTATTCAATTGTAAAATTGTGCAAAATAGGGGTTGTCTAAAAGCGACGTGTCCCACAAGCTGATAATTCAATAGGGTAGTAGCGGTTTGGTGTGGCAATTATTTTTATAAGTTGATAATTCAATTCAATGGACTCATTCTACTTCTTTGCATTGAAATACAGCACACCAATTTGGACTTAGGATGACAACTTTTTTTTTTTTTTTTTGTAAGTTGGTAAGTAGGATCGATAATTCACTGAACTCATTCTACTTATTTTGATTGAATAAGCTATCTGTCGTTGTCATGATTTGAAAGTTTTTAAGTACTAGATAGTATAATGTAAGAAAAGTAAGAAGATTCAGCGAAATTAAGTTGGAATTTGAATTACTTCCACATCATGTGGAAACAAAACGTTGATTAATTACTATAAGCAACATTCGCAAGGGGCATTTAATTAAAATTCTCAAGCAATATCTGGCACCAACAGAATGGTGACACTTGACTTATTTTCTCGGATTAACCAGCAAACACTCGCACTATGAAATTTAGGTGACTGTTCATTCTTCATCCCATAGATCATCAAGAAGAGGCTTGGTTGGTCCTTTGATGAGCCTCTCTTGGTGGATTTCACTTATTTTCTTGTAATCGTCCTCTGACCAAACAAAAATCCCCAAGTTTTGCTTCATCCTCTCTTTGTCATAGCCCTTGACCACAAAAGTAAACACTTGTTCATATAGCCATATAGAAGACAAATTTGTTTAAAATTTTGAGATTAGTTTTCTCAACATTGATGGTAGGCATGGCAAGTCCAAACTCACCCCAATTTTGATGAGAAATACCTGAGTTGATCAAGTTTGGATTTGGGGATTACTTAATTTTTTTTAATCAGGATAGGATCAGGGATGGAGATGTTACTATTTGTCTCATACTTGTACCCATACATTTCTTAGTATCCATCTCAATGATGAAATTATTCAAATATGATATTTGATTTTATAAATACCAGGTTGAGGAAGAAATGTTGATGGCATTTTGGTGAAGTTGGTGGTTATTTTGATGATGAGCATTATTTTCATTTTCTAGTTATTTCTAATTTGGTATACTTTGAACTGATGAATATTGGATTAGTGTCTATGACTTTGAATTATGTTATTTAATATTTTGTGTATTTTGTTTACTTTAAAATATAATAGAATCACAAAAAATAAATGTGTTAGTCCTAATTTTATTTATTACTTGTTAATGTTATTTTAGAATTTTTACATAATTTAAGATTCTTTTCTTGACAATTTTTGTAGATAAATGCGTTGCAATGAATTTATTAATATATAAGTAGTTAAAATTAAATGTGTAACAATCAAATTATTTTCCTAAAATCAAATTTTTAATATAATTTTTTTATAAAAAAAACTTATTATACAAATCTGAACCTTAAAAAACTTATTTTAAATGTCCAATATTCAACAGATGCCTGAATGGAGTAACAAATTTCAACCCGTCAAATATAGAGGACATATACAAAAATATGTTGGGGACTTAGGATCGGAGATTGAGGAGGCAATACCTGTCATCACCCCATCCCGTTGCCATTTCTAATTGATGGACACATAGTACTTCAAATAAATAAAATAAAATAAAACAGAAATTAATTAGTATATACCTGTGCTGCAGTCTTGCCATGAGCATCAGCCAATTCTTTGATTACATCATTGTCCAGTTCAATATTAGAACCCCTACTAGCACCCTTCCTCAGGGGTGAGAATGCAGTTACAGTAATACCCTTTTCCTTGCAGAAATCTCTACGTTTCTGTTGTTGCCAGCCAAGGCTAACTTCTAACTGTTAAGGATTGATTAAGATTTAATTCAATCAGTGATTTTGATTTCTTTCATATCAGTGATTAACTTAATTATTAATTAAATTACCTGATTGACTGCAGGGAGGATGGTAGCAAAGGAGAGCAATTTCTCAAGCTTCTTGATGGAGAAGTTGCTCACTCCAATGGCTTTGGTGAGACCAAGTCTTTGGCACTCCTCCATGGATCCCCGATCACCCTTCATGTCAAATTCCACTCTCTCTGATACTTCAATGGGGTACACAACTTTCCCTGGCTTTTAGTAGCAATGGGCCAGTGGATCAGAAAGAGATCTATGTATTCCAGTTGAAGTGTCCCGCATGGTTATGAGTTACCCACAATTTGGTAGTGATGAAGAGTTGATCCCTGGAAGCAATTAGTCCTTGTTTAAGTGCTTGAGCTATGGCTTCTCAAACACCATAAGCAGATGCTTGATGACCTCAAGGACAGCATCTTTGGTGGTAACCGTGCTGGTTGCTTCCGCTGGCCGGAGGAGGAGTGGAGAGTCACTTCAGAGACTAAGGTGGCAGCCATTTTGCCTTAAGAAAATAATTACTAATTAACTTTTACTTGTTGCTGATGTCAACAAGAGGGTGACCATAGCTCCTTTTTATAATGGGATTTCAGCAATAAAGAATTGCCAATTTGCGATGTTGGTGCTTCATGGACTATCTACTGTCGGGTAGCTGCTGTTGGAATTCAAAGATGTATCTTTTGAATATTAATTTGATGGACCAAATACACACAAGATGACACTAGGTAGAATTCAGCAACTGGTCACAGGGGTGCATTGTGGGCCATGACTTCTTTTCAACTTACAGAGAAGCTTTTAAACAAAATTTAGAATTGACTTGGTGACTTAGTGGTGTGGTCTGAATCTAACAATGAAACTTATTAAACAAAATTTCACTATATATTATCTAAGGACATATATATATATATAAAAAGACTATTAGTTATTAAAAAAATAAATTGAAATGGTGCTGATGCTTTGCTTCTTGGGTTGGGCTCTAGCCTCTAGCCTCTAGTCTTGTCTTTTTCTGTCTCGTGACCTAAAATTATAAAAAAAAATGGCGCTGGCGCGAGCGTGGCGCGAATCGAAATTATGGCGCGAAAGAGCTTCTTCTTTATATTTCAAAGATTCTCACATTACACGATCTGCTGCATCCATGGCTTCTTCACTGGGTCGAAGAAGAACCCACGCTCCCAAAGCATCCTCCACCCTTAACGACGACGTTTCCTGCGAGGAATGCGGTGGTGGCCACTCCCCGTCCAAGCTTATTCTCTGCGACAAATGCGACCGTGGCTACCACCTCTTCTGCCTCCGTCCAATTCTTCCCTCTGTCCCCAAAGGCTCTTGGTTCTGCCCCTCTTGCTCCAATCACAAACCCAAGTGTATGTATTGCATGCATCACTTTCATTTCCATTCAGATCCCAAATCGATCAAAATAGTGTACTCAATATTCATGAGCTAGATTTTAGGGTTTAATTAGATCTCAATTGGGTTTTCTTTACATTCTATCAATTAACCTCCGGTGCTTTTGAAAATTGCAGCTTTCCCCCTTGTCCAGACCAAAATCATCGACTTCTTTCGAATCCAACGCTCCCCCGAGGCATTATCAAATCAAGGTAAGGCAAAACCATTTTCAGATTTATTATTGTTGTTATTGTTATTTGGGTTAAAGGTTAAAACTTGAATCTGGTGTGTGGTTTTTAGACTCGCGGAGGAAGCGAAAGCGGGGTGGGGGCTTGGTGGTGTCGAAGAAGAAGAGGAAGCTGTTGGCGTTCGTGCCGAGCGAGGACCCCAATAGGAGATTGGAACAGATGGCGTCGCTAGCGACGGCGTTGACCACAACTAAAACGGAGTTTAGCAATCGGCTTACTTACATGCTTGGGATGGCACCAAGGTCCGCTAATCGCCCTGCTCTCGAGCGCGGTGGAATGCAGGTGCTGCCTAATTATTTACCCTAATTTTTTTTTTCTGATATGGACGTTGATTGATTGGTTTCCTGATCTTTTTTATGCATTTAAATTGGCTATTTACACATGTTTGTTTATCTTTTGACCCAGGTTTTGTCAAAAGAAGACACCGAGACCTTAAACCTGTGCAAGCGTATGATGGAAAGAGGAGAATGGCCACCTCTCATGGTTGTTTTCGATCCTCTAGAAGGGTATGTATATGCAGCATAAACTGTCATTGTCTTTCTCCTCAATATGCAGCGCATACATAGTAGTAGTAGTGCTCACTATAGTTCAACAACTAACACGTAATATGCTATGGCTCCAAATAAATAAGCATTCAACACCAATCCCAATTTTGACATCACAACGGAAAAACATTTGACTTTTAAATTTCCCTTTGTGCAGCTTCACTGTAGAAGCAGATAGATCCATCAAAGATTTAACCATAATAACAGAATATGTTGGAGATGTAGACTTTTTAAAAAATAGGGAAACTGACGATGGAGATAGCATAATGACACTTCTCTCTGCTTCTGATCCTTCACGGACGCTTGTCATCTGTCCAGACAAACGAAGCAACATAGCTCGATTCATTAATGGCATCAATAATCACACACCGTAAGTTTCTTATTCTCAGGTTTTATTCTCTGCTACCTTGAGTTATTTTTGAAAGATGCAAGTCTAAATTAAAGATAGGCTAATTATAATTCAGAAAGAGTGTGCATATTGTTGACATTGCTATTGGCACAAATAAACTATCTAAACTGAAGGATTCTAGTCTGTTAAATAATTTTATCCTCGGTTGAAGTAATGTGATTGTTTGATGGAAACAACTATTGATGAAAGCTCTTGCCTCTGGTGTAGGGAAGGGAAAAAGAAGCAGAACTTAAAATGCGTGAGGTTTGATGTTGGAGGTGAATGCCGGGTTCTTTTAATTGCCAATAGAGATATTACAAAGGGGGAAAGGTTATACTACGACTACAACGGAGATGAACATGAATATCCTACCGAACATTTTGTCTGATTGCGTTGAAATATCAATTATAAGCAAATCACCCTAACAGGGAGGGATTGTAAACTCATTGTAAGCTCGTGATTTTTTCATTTCTAAATTGATTTAATTTTATTGTATAAAAATGACCATTGACCAAATGCATATTTTTAGCAAAAGTTGATATATCTTCCATAATAATAATAATAATAATAATACCTAAATAGATGAGGAAAAAGATAATAAAAGAAATGTTAAAAAATGCATTGGGTTGTTACTGAATAAATTACTCGGTACTTCCCTTGTTATCATCAGTGTTTCAAGTAAGAGAACTAAGTTGGATAAACATAAGTACATAAAATAAAAATATCATCCATGTCTAATCTTTGTAGACTTTGGAATATGTATGCATATTGTTCTAATGTTGATTATATGTATATATTTTATGTAATGGACACCAATTTTATAACTAAATTAGAATTTTATGTTGTTTTTTATGACATTAATAGACTTGATGGTTCAAAGAGATGATTTAAGTTGAATTGAAATAGGATTGAATAGGTTAGAAATCTTTTATTTTGGTAAAATAACCTATTTAGTTCTTTATTTTTATTTTTTTCATTTTGATCCTTTATCTTTGAAAAAAGGATCAAAATGATCTTTTTGTTAGTGCAAGCTTAACACTTTTGAAAACTAAGATGGTGATAGTTTTTAGCCGTCACTATCATAATATTTACAAATTTAAAAGAAATAAAAACTACCAAACATTCACAATCATCTTCCTCCCATTCATGTCTTTCATCAACACAACCAGATTTCACAAGTTGTGTAACTTGGCTTGGTGGTGTTTCGTTGAGACAGCTAAGGTGCATTCATTGCAACAAGTTTAGATTTGTATCGAGAGTCATGTCAATGAGTGGCTTTGGTTGGGATGGCAGGGTAGACCTGTACCAGCAAAACCATAGAGTTTCGTTGTTTGTGTGCTTGTGATTGTTGTGATGTAGAGGTTGTGCTAGTGACAAACTCTAATGCGAAATAACGCACTTGAGGAATTCCTTGTAGACGGTGGGGAGTCAGAGGATGTAGTGGTGCATTGGGAATTGGATCTCATGGATGATGTGGTTGTCATGGTGGAGGAGGAGGTTGGGAATTAGATTGAATCCTAATTGAAGAAATTTGAAGTTTTGTTGAGTTAATTTTTCACCATTTTGAGACCATTCATTCTTATTTTTTTGGATTGAGGGTGTGAATGATATTTTGAAGTTTTAAGATTTTTTTTGTATGTTGTTAAGTTGGAGATGAAGATGGCAAAAGATGAGGGAGGAGGAAGATGAAGAAAAATTCTAATGTGATGATTTTTAGTTGTTACTATTTTAGTTTCATTATCGATATTAAATTTGTATTGATAGAATAACCATTTTGGTTCTTTTTTAAAACATAAAAAACTAAAATGAACTTTCTAAAAGATAAATTACCAAAATGAATAAAAAAAAAGATAAATAACCAATAAATCATTTGACCTTTTTTTTTTCTTTCGTTAAGACATCATAAACTAATCTCTTCTACGAACTGCAAATCAATCCCGTAAGTAGCTTTGTGATTAACTTAAAACATAACAAGATTTTCATATTAGGGATACACAGCTGACAGACGATTTACATAATAAAACCATTCTTAAAAAATCATTTAATTTTACAACAACCGGCCAATCAAATATTACACAAATTATTTTTTAACATTGGCTTGATTACACCCGGTTTAACTTTAACCTATTCATTATTTGAAAGAATGGCTAAATACATTTTTTACTATACGATACAAACTAGACTTCAATGATCTTTAGACAACAATGGCTCCAATTGGGAATCTCTCTCCTTGGGGAGTGGTGGCCTGCCATTACCAGACTCCAAGTCGGTAATTGAAAGCTTCTCCCCTCTCTCTTTTGATAATCGCGCAAACAAACTTGGTTTGTCTTCTAATGAAGAGAATGGTGCTTGTGGACTATTAGATCCCCCTTTCAAGCTTTGAACATGTTGCAAGCAAACTTGAACAGCATCATGTACTCTCACAAAGTACCATTCTTTGCCTATCAACTCCACCAGACCGGATCTAGACAAGGTAAGCAGAACTTCTGGACTTGGATTGGATATTGCAATCTGCAAGAAGAATAAGCTCAAGTTGGTTGGTGGAGACATTGCAAACCTGTGGCAATTATTTCAAGAATTCTAACAGTAGTTGAAACTTCACAATCTTATTCTACCTGAATGTCCCGTAATTTGTACTCCTGATACAAGTCTTTCAAAGCCTGAACAGCACTAGAATCTATGTTGGTCACAGCTGCAGTCATCACAAGTCATAATAACCATATAATTAGAAGAAAGAAGTAGAATTATCATCATTATCCCTTTCATAGTTTAGCTATAACAAACTGAAGTGGAAAACAACATTCACAAATTTCAGTTCAATATGATTTATGTAATTCAGCATGAGGTAACTTAAAAGTAATGAAAATGATCAAGACCTGCTGAAAATGTCTCACACAGCAGCCACCCGATCCAGTTATGACACAGTTAACCACCATTAGACATTAGACATTTCAATAATCTCAAGACATCATTAATCACTTATTAGCCATATTAACCATTAGTGCCACTAGTACACATCGATAATTATATATTCACATTCATTTACTCTTGCAATTAAATTTCAACATGCTAAGGAAATACGTTAGCTTAAATAGTTAAACACGTGAACAATAGAGCATATGCCTCTTTGTGCACAGGACACACAAGACTTACGTGCCATCTCTAGAATCACAAAATAAATTCTTTCAACCTCGGGTCCACGTCTTTTAGAACCATCAACATCAACTTCGTATTCACGCAACCTGATAAAAGAACTCTAAATGAATTAAGGCAGGCTCTTGATTGGAAAAATGTCAATTACAACTCACTTCTAATTACCTGTCCTTTATGTAACTCGTGTTTGCAAAATAAATTGGAGCATCAACACGAACGATTACAATTCCATTATATGTATATGCTTCAGGGTACTGTTTAACATTCCTATAAACAGTTGTCCCTGGCAAACGACCCAAAACAGCTGCAGTGCAAATCAGACAAAACAATAATGTCAGCATACTTACCTATCTTACACAATATTTACACACCGAGACATTCCAGTGTAGAAAAATAGAAAAGGACTGATCTAAGTATTAGAATCAAGATTGCATTAGCTATATTGAAGTCGAAAGGTATACAATTTATATCTTGCAAAACTATAGCCATGCCCAGATGTTTATTTGAAAATCAGATTTCAAATTACTTCAGGAATTCTGTACTTTGAAATACACTCCTTATAGAATTTGATTAAAATATTAACCACTGAATTAACATAACAAGTAATTCAAACACATTACCAAATGTAGATACCTTAATTCAGGATTAAACCATTGCAACCTAAAACATGGTCCTATCATATTTTCTAATTTATTTTTCTGTCTTGAGCAGTTAACATTCCTTCATTTGTTGTAGATTATTGCAATCTTCCAATACTGATGCTGATGATTCTAGTGTGATTTCTTTCAGGCAGACTGATAGCCTGGTAGACTTTAGTACTCCATATGCACATGTATTGAATCATAAAGGTTTCTTTCATTCATAAAGGGTTCCGCAATTTTGTTGTTCATCAGAAAAATTTTCTTTCCAAAGTTTATAAATGTATTATGTTCTTATTCATGTATCAAGATACATAAATACCCAATACTAGTCTCTTATCGTTTTAGGTTCAAGGTACTCATTTGAAAGAAAGTATTTTTTTAACTAACAATATATGAGTGATATGACCATGATTCTTTGATTTTAATGCAAGATAGTATCTATAATGTGATTCAATTCTACATACATGATACAAGTGTGGAACGAACAAGAGCATACATAACTTCTGAACCTAGACAAATCAACTTACCAATATGTGGATTTGCTGATTCATGAATGACAAAAGCAAGTGAAACCCCAACCTACAATTTCAAAAACCTTATAAAGTGAGAAGTGATTACTTAGCATATGGAAAATGCCACAACTTTTGCATGTCCAACACAAGAAAATCATTTTATATTAGTTATAGTTGAATGAATCCAATATCTGAAGAAATGATTTTATACCCATTTCTTCTTTGAATGAAAGCAAGACAATGAAGCACTGAAGTTTTAGCCAGCAAACATGGTTTCACAATGAATATGCATAACCAGATAAAGATTTCAGCTTCACTAAGTTTATGCATCAAAATATGAACAGTTTCTAACAAAAAAAGTGAATTTTTTTTTTTTTTGCAATTATAATGCACCCATTACTTACTAACAAAAAAAATCACCTTGTACTCACCCCAACAAGGACGCCAATCTCAATACCAAGGAACAATGTTGTAGTGCTAGTAATGGTCCAAAGAAGAAAATCTTTCTTATCTACACGCCACAAAAAAATGGCCTCATGATAATCTACCTGAAAAATCATGCAAGAATTAAGAATGAATGCTTAGTTGACAAACAAGATAACCATCCAAAATGATAAAGCAGCTAAACAGAAATTTTCTACAATGGACCATTGCTTGAATTAATAAATTATAAAATTAATTGGGTTAGACATTAAGATATTTGATATATAATTATTAATGAAACACAAAGTTCTACCAATAATAATAGAATAATATGAATTAACACTAACTAAATCAAAACATCTATACAGTGGATTAGATTTCGATATGAAACTAACCTAACATATGTCATCAAAATCAAAGACTGTCTATCTCATAACAGTCTGAACAAGGATAGTGACAGACTTATTTTAACATTATATGTTCCATTTTCTACTGCATAAAACTAGTAATGCTTCCTCTTCCTCTCTTTTCTATATTGAATAAAAATATCATTTCTAACTACATGGATGTTGAACAAGAAATTAACCCTTCTGTGTAGAGGGGAATTCTTACCAGACCTATCACAGCAGAGATCACAATGGCAGCAAGGGTGCACTGGATTGTTGTAGCCAAAAAATTCATAATCAGCATTGAAGAAAAGAAAATGCATCTCTTACAATTTGAGTGATAGACAGAAATTAAGTAAACAAAATTTAAAAAACGACAGAAAGAAAAAGGTTAAAAAAAAAATCCCTTTTTTAAAAAAATTTCAATTAAAAGATACTTAAAAAAATTGTAGTAATTATGTATGTTTAAAACCAAAAAGAAAATTGCCAAAAAAAACTCTTTTAGTGCTTTTCTCATGGGCAAAAAAATAGATTTTGAAAGAAAAAAAAATACTAAAAATAAGCCATATCCTTGCATCATCTTTTTTAAAAACTTAAACAAATGGACCCAAAATTTAAATTATTTTGTCATGGATTGAATACCAGCAGAAGTCATTTGTAAAATGTCTCAGATGGAAGTAGAACTTCCATTGAATACAAGGAAAAGCATTTTCAAACATGGCCTATGACCTATAAAGACTTTAAAACAAACCTGAGGTATGTACTCAAATAATGGTGTTAGAAACAAAAGTGCACAGGTCATTATAATTCCTGAAACAATCCCAGATACACCAGATTTTGCACCACTTTCATGATTTACAGCTGACCTTGAAAAGGATCCTGCGTTACTCATTCAAAAGAAAAGAAAAACCTTTTAATATATATATATATATATATATATATATATATATTTTTTTTACATTTGAAAAGACGTTTTTTTTTTAAGTAAAATCATAATCTTGAAATTAATTGAGGCTTTGGAACCAAAATCTAAGTAGCCAACTACAAAATAGTGACTCCTTATTTTTCAGAGTCCAATTGAATATGTACCTGTTGTGGGGTATGCTGAAAAAAATGAACCAAGAACATTGGAAACACCGAGACCGAACAACTGTCCAAAAATATCAGGAAAAATAGTTGTTAGGTTTCTACTTTAAAAAGAGAAAAAAGAAAGAAAGAAAAAACTGTCTTTCTTTTTCCCTATAATGACAATCGAACCTTCCAGCCAACTAGCTGTCTAGCTCCCAACTTGATTCTTGCATAAATATTTGGGAGGGGAGTCCAGACATGTCCAATAATATGTTGGAGCAGTAAATATATTTTGGAAAGAAATATACCTCTTGATTTGAATCCAACTCGTATCCATTTTTCGCTGCTAATGCCTTGGCAATTCCCACTGATTCCTGCAAGTTGAAAATTAATTTAATTGGAAAAATAATTCCTAAGACACTATTTTCTTTATATTCGAAGAGGAGAAAAAGGAGATCTTACCAGTATAGCCACACCAGTTATGAGAAGAGCAGTTGGAATTAAGGACTGTGCATACTCAAAAGATTTTGGAACAGAAAATTTTGGTAGGCCTTGAGGTATATCTCCCACCTAATTAAAAACCAGTATTATTTGTTAATTCTATTATTTCTATCAACTTCATCAACATGCTAGTGAGTTACTGACCACAGTCATACATAGTTCTCAACTTCTCATTTACAAAAGAACATTCATATATTACAATAACAAGAGAAGTAAACCAAAAACACTAACATGAGTGTAAGACATTCAAATGAGAGAAGAGATTCCCCAATAATATAAACAAAAAGCAAATTAACATGATTATTGTGTATCAAGATTACATTCATAACCAAGAGTGTTTAATTAAGTCAACATGATCAACTACTTTTTTGGTTCATGTTTCTCTAGAACACAAATGTCAGAAATTCAGGATATCCTTTTTACCAATTTTCTCAAAATTTTATGCATGACAATTATAGGGGTATAAGAACAAAATGTTTTAATAATAATACATAATAGTTAAATCTAGTTAATGATGGTATCCACATGCAACTTCATTCCCTGTTTATTACTTTGGTAGCATTACCCAGATTCATATTACAATTACCATGCTATATATTTGACACTCACCAAAGAAATTGATGATGGATGAAATATTTTTGCAAAAACTGTTCCCAGAACTACTGCTGTAAGAGGACCTGCAGCTCTCAAGAATCGCAAGTACTTCCTCGACTTTCCCTGGTTGTATAACATCAATACAATGAGTAGGATGTTGATACCTAAGATAAGTATATTTTGCCAAACACCAGAGATAGATTCATACCAGGTGTTTCATGACAAGTAGTATCGCAAGCATAATGGATCCCATCACAAAAGGGGGCCATGAAAACTATAAAAAGGAAGAGAAAAAAAATCCTCTGTTAAAGAAAGGGTTTGACAAGTGAAAACAGCAGAATGACTTTGTAAAAAATATAAACAATAGAGACAGTTGAACATATATGGTGATTTTGAAGTATTATTAAATAATAGGTTCATGGCAGGCAGGGGCGGACCTACCTATATTCTAGGGAGTGAAGATGCACCCCCTCACCTTGAGAAAAATATAATTATATATACAATGTTGTTATCTTTTTGTCCCCTTTGATTTTATAATTTAAACCCTGATTCCAATTTTTTGTGTGTTGATAAAATTTTCTTTTATTGACTAGTTTCTCTCTTACATTTTGTTCTCTTTTCAACTCATTAGATATTTTTATGTTTTATTCAAATAGACATTTTATTTCATCTTATGTTTTATTTTTTATATATTGATATGCTCCTAGCATATAGTGCTTTCCAAGCCAATAGAAGCAAGGAATCCATCATAAATCACTGATAATTGTCTTTAAATGCTACGAATTGTGATTATTCCTTTGTTTCCATGTTTCAGCTAAATTTGATGATTTTATAGCAAGATTACATCAATTCAAATCTGCCTGACTCAGAGAATTCATGCCATCAGCGCCACAGCCACGCTGTCAGCGTCAGAATCAAGAAATCAAGAGTTGCTTGCGGCCAATTCACGCTACTAGCGTGAACCTCGCGCCATTGGCGCCATACCTTCTGCCAACTCACGCCATCAGCATGAAGTTGGCGCTACAAGCGCCACTAATGAAAGAGATAGGCCAAACCAATTGGCGCCACCAGCGTAGAAGTCGCACTACCAGCGCCAGTATCTCTGCCAGTCCACGCCACCAGCGTGGATCTGGCACTACCAGCACTATTGATGAAGGAAATGACCAATTTTCTCTACCTGCTGGCACTACCAGCGTGAACTCCACGCAGTCAGCGCGGGAGTTCACCATCTGTGTAATTTTAAAAGCTGATGGAGGGCAGACTTGGACTTTCACTTCCCCCATATAAATGCTTGAACCCACTGTGTTGAGGACACTTCTTCTGGACGAAAATCACTAAGAAAGGGTTCTAAGAAGCTTGGAGAGCTTGGCTAGGGCTTTGGGAGTTGAAGACTCAAGTGGAGACCTTTCTCCATCTTCTTCTTCTTGATGCTTCAGCTGGACATGTTTCTTTTTGATGTACCAAGGCCAGCCATGATTAGGTTTAGCTAGTTCTATTTGTAGATAGGGCCAAACACTTGATGTAAACTTCCATTGGAATGTATTGAATGCTATTATTCATTTATCAAAAGTTATTTTACTGCACTTTGCTTGAATGTTGTCTATCTCTTTATTGGACTTGATCAATCTAGTTAAGAGTTAAGAGCTAGGGTTCACAATAGGAATATTGGAGTTCTAGTCTTGGAACTAAGTGTAGTGACTTGCCTTATATTATCTAGGGATAGAAATGTATGCTTGTAGCTTATTCTAGTGTTTGCTTAATGCTTAACCCTAGAAAGGTGACTAAGGGATTAGAACTTTCAAGTGGGTTAAAGAGCTATTTCATTGAGGGATTGATGAATAACTAACATGTGCTGAACACAACCGCTGAGTAACTTAGATAATTGAATGTAGTAAGCGATACACGTTCATTGGAAGGAATCATCGAGTATGGGTGTCCTGGCTACGCTTTCTTTATCTTGCACAACTTACTTTGTTTGCTCATAGCTTATATTCATGTTTTAATCTTGCCTTTACTTTCATTTACTCAACAACCAAATCAATTCTTTTGCAAACATTTTATTTATCCAATTTTTAGATACAAGTTATAATACAATCGGTGCACCAATCTCTGTGGGACGATATCTTACTCATCACTTTATTACTTGAACGAACGGTATACTTGCCGATTTTGCAACATATATAATCATTATTATTTTAAAAAAAAAAATGTCCCCACTAACCAAGGGTCCTAGATCCACCACTGAATTGGTAGGCTGAAGGTCAAAATGGAATCTTGATTCCAAACAACATATGTTCAATTCTAAGTTTTTCAGCAAATTGCTATCTTCTCGGTTGTATGCTGCAACCAAATTCTAGGTTTGACCTTGATGCTAAAGTAACCTTAGATGTTAAGCTTAAGTTATTTTTGCTCTTCTCAATTTTATTTTCAATTATTTTATTTTATTTTATTTTTTTTTACCTTCCCAAACCTAATTTACTTGGAAAGAATTGAACATCCAGTCCATAAAAACCATCATCCTTCCTTGTGCAGACTGGCCCAAGAATCCATCAAACCAAGAATTTCAATTCAGCAGGTACCGTTCAGTTCACCATACCCATAAGTTGTCCCTAAAATCAAATGTTTTTATTTATAATCTATCCATTTTTCACCTACAAAACCTAACTATCATCAAACTCAATCCTAATTTCTTTGGTTTCCTACATGTTTAGTTATAGTAGCCTCCTATAAGTATACGTAGTTATGTAGTAAAGGTTAAAAATTAAAGAGATGCAGCAAAAGGATCAATTCTCTGTGACAGTGATATGAAGCTGATGCACGACTTAAATTTTACCATAAAAATTGCTAGATAACCATACCACCTTGCCAAAAAAAAATCCATTGAATAATTCAAGTTTCAAATGAAATGCATACCTTATCTGCTCCGGCTATTATACTCTTAACTACTGGAATGATCTTGCTACTCCCATCTATATCATACCCCAAGAAGTATTTTGCTTGAGATAAACCAATGACAATAGCTGAAGCGGTTGTAAAGCCAGATATCACTGAATGGCTAATGAAACGAATAAGCCATCCAAGCCTGAAATGACCGAAAAACAAGTATATGTAGGTTATCCTTAAAATCCCTTTCATAAAAAATTCAGGCTTGATGCTGAGTGCCGAGCCAGCAGAATCATATTAACTGCTGCAGGAGTCCAATCTCTCGCCTTGGTATAAAGCACTCATCTTGTAACTTAAGCCATTACAACTATCATGGCATTACTACTACTGGAATATCAAAATAATCATGTAATCACTTGTACATTTATAGATGCATGAATACAGAAGAGAAAGTAGAATTATATATTAGTTAGAGTATTAGATTCGTGAAAGAGAAAGAACAAGGACAGAAACTTTCATGCATGGATTCCTAGCCAAGTTAAGAAGGTATATCTATGTTGATGAAAATACCTCAAGAGTCCCATTATGCACTCCATTATCCCAACCATAAGGGACAGTAATATTGCCAGCTCTGTGTATAACTCAGTGGATGAATCAGCTATGCTACCTAGCACATTAGAGACCAAGAGAGAAACCAATGCCACCGGACCTACTGCAAGCTGGCGAGAAGACCCAAATATGGCATATACAAATAGGGGCACAAAACCAGAGTCTTCCTTGCAAAGAGAAATAACATCAATAAGCAGGTATTATACATAATTTCAGGACGTAAAAAATTGATGACGCATGTAAATAACAAGAAAATGTAGAAAAAAAACAATTTGAAACTAAGAGGACTGGTGAGAGTAAAAGGATAGAATCCCATTAATATTCACATATCAAGAACAACTGTGTTGCTTAGAAGTTAGAACAATGAGAGATAAGACTTATAAGAAAAAAATATCTGCTAGAATTTTTCCTGCTCTTACTCAAAAAATATTACACCAAACCTTAGTCCTCAAATTTTTTAGCACTGCGTTACGGAAGTTTGCTTTTACCAGAAAAATCATATCAGGAAAAAGGACAGAAATATAACACTATATTCAGAAAACAATTAAACACGGAACTGAGCTTAACTACATAAACACAATCCATAAAATTCATGAAGAGCACGGTAGTTCAGCAATCTTACAGAGTCCATATATCGGTTGAAGTCCAGCCAATTTTGCATACGACATCGACTGCATCAACAATGAACAGAAAACAAGCATCGATTATCTCAAAACTGTACAAATAACTAGCAATTCATTCAACAGAAAACAAGCATCATCGATTACCTGAGGAACGAGCATGACACCGACGGTGATTCCGGCCATGAGATCGACCTGGAAATACTCGCGCCATTTGTAGATGCGAATCCAGCGGAGGCAAGGGAGGAAGAACTCGATCCACTCCAGCCACGTCATTCGCCGGAGCTTCGCCGTCCAGCGTGAGAACGCAGCGTTCGGCAGCGACGACGACGACGACGTCGTGGCGGTCGGGTGCTGGAGAGGAATGATCCTGACGGGACGCGCTGATGACGGCATGGCAGAGGAGGTAGCGGCGGCGCGGAGGTCGGAGAAACTTGGCGATGCGTAGGTTATCTCCATGCGCACCGCCGGCGCATTATATATATATATATATATATATATATATATATATATGGCGTGAGAGTTTAGAGTTCAGAGCATGCAGTAGCTAGCTGTGGCGCATCGTTTAGAAATCGTAAAGGGAATGCAATGGTGGTGTTGAATTGACGAAGCTAAGGAAAATAGAAAATGGGACCCACGAAGAAATCTACATTTAATAATTAAGGAATAATAAACGCATTATACATGTTAAGGTAAGTGGAGACGTGTGGGGGAAAACTTCACCCAGTTTTTTATTTTATTTTATTATTCCTTCATTGAGGTTGCCCCTACGACTTTACCACCCATTTTTCGTTGCTCACAAGACATTTATTCTATTTTATTTTTTTAACCATGCTTATTATAAATTTTTTTTTGGAGGATCTTCGATATATTTACAAGCTTCGGCTTTTTAGTTAACTATTAGTCTCAATTTAAATTACATTTAAAATTTCTTCTCTTCTTTACGCATGTGTCAATGAAAATGAAACTCAAATTATCTCTCAAGTTTAATATATATTATTATAAATTGAATTACGCTCATTATTGTCACATTTTTTAAAAGTAAATATCTTCAATGGACATAATTTAATTAATTTCAGAAGAAAGATTTTGAAACATATATTATACATATAAACTAGGTATGGCAATGAGATCCGAACTGGGATTGAATCTATGGGTATCCGTCCAAATTCGTCCTAATTTTAACGAGAAAAAATTGAGTTTATCATATTCGGGTCCAAATTTTTTTCCAATATTATACAAGATAATGATGCACATCACCACATTTACCTAAAATCTGTCTTTAGGTGAAATTTTGTAAAATTGATTTCAAATAAGATTAATTTTAAAAAATATTTCTGCATAAAATTAATTCTAAGGTAAAGTGATTAATATTTTTTATAAATGTTATAAAAATAAATTAGTAGTAAATGAATAGTAAAATTCAATAAAAAAATCACCCAAAGACAAACTTTATGTAAATTATAATTAGGCACATGCTTGAATTAATTAACATATATTTTTAATTTAACTATAATTGTGTTAAATGCTAAAGAAAAAGACTAATAAATCATTACGAGTAATATTAGATTCAGTCTCTTTAAATAAGATTTCGAATTCAAGTTTTAGGAATGAAAAATAAATATGATTGTGAGGAAAAAATTCCACTAAAAATGATCAAATTTCCTAACAAAAATTAGTCATTAGCAAAACTAATAAATACTTCAGACCAACAATATTTTAAAAAAGTGTTAAAGAAAAAAGATTTACTAATATATGCTTCTTCTTTTTTTACAAAAGTACTTAGTTTCATAAAAAAAGAAATAATTAAAAAATCAAGGAAATCTAATTAAGTTAGTTGAATAAAATATACTAATGTTGTAAATTCTATGATACAAATTAAACAAATAAAAGTTTGATGTTAGATCAAGTTACACGAGTCACTGTGCTGGCTGCAAGGGTGAGTCCAACTGATTAATTTTTCTTTATTAATTTATTAATAAAATAAAAAGAAACAATAAGCGTTCCAACTATTAATATGCATGTAGTTAGTTTTTTCTCATCATCCCGGATGGATGTAATATGTAACCGGCCAAAAGCATATAATGTAATGCAAGTACTATATAACGTTAAACATTTGTGGCGGAAATTGCTACCAAAAGTTGTTTGAAAACAAGTTTGAATTATTCACATGAACTTAGACTTTTCTTGGGGCAGATTCAAACTTCAAGATTCAAGACAAATATTTTTTCTAGAAATTTTATATTATAGGAGTATCTTATCTCATGTATAAGATATTTCTAAATAATTTATGAGAATTAAAAATAATTATTTAATAAAAAAGGGACATATATACTATATATTAAAATTTTTAAAAATTATACAAAATCATCAAATCATAACATAATTTATTGATAAATTTGTTAACTTTAAATATAATTTTAGATTAAATGACACTGTCAAATTATTTTACATCATCAGTATGTAAATATTAAACTCTAATTTAATTAGTAATACTACCTTCAATCCTTTATATAAAAATAAATAAAATATTTTTTAATTATAAAAAATGATATAATATTAATTGTTAATTTTTTATACTTTTAATTATTATTATTATTATTAATCCTATTAATGAGATATTAATTAATTTCTCATACAAGTAAATGTTTAGACTATTAACAATATAACTCACACTCATTTGAAAAAAATATTTATTGAATCATGAGTAATGTCATTCAATATAACTATCACTTAAATTAATTAATTTTATGAATATTTTTAAAATAAAATTTAAATTTATAACATTATTAATTAAAATTAAAGATTAATGATTCTGTACTTAAGTATAAAAATGTTATACACTATCATTCAATCACATATAGTATTTTATATGAGTTTTAAAATAATTTTCCAATATCTTAAAATATATTATCATATATAATAAATTTGTTAATTTTAATAATAATTTTATTAAAAGTCATAATAAAAAAAATAATAGTATTAAGTTTTTACTATATTAGAACCCTTGATCTTTTTTAAGGGGATTAGAACCGTTGACCTAGTGACGAGAAGTTTAAGTAATTTTCACAAAGTATTAAGTTCTAACCATTTTATCCTCGTTATAAAAAATAATGATACTGCATTCCTGCCAATGATTTTCTTAAGGCAGATACTACCAATGTATTAAACTCATTAGATAATGTTCTCAGAGTAAAAAAGCTTGGGTGAATTGGAACACTAAAGACTTTTGCAATGGCAAAAATTTGATTTTTGGAACGGTAAATAATCTTTTTTATTTTTGAGTGAGTGAGTAGGATTAACAACTCTGCACGTTTTGCACTGTTGCACATGTTCCCCCACCCCCTTTCTCTGTGTGACTGCTCTTGTGAGTATTGTCTTGATATTTGATAGTGTTACTTACATATCCCCCCAGCCCCACCCATAGTAACGCCTAAAATCCTAATACTCTTAATAGTAGTATACAGAATTTTAAAACCCTTTTTTTTCTCTCTTACCTAACAATTTTAAAACCATTACACTTTCTCTTCCTTTCTTCCTGGAACCAAACATTGCAAGTATCCCTTGTGTCACTTGCCAAACCATTGCAAGTATCCCTAAGAAGATAGTGGTA
>PYAF01000602.1:1693702-1718656 GCA_007407185.1 Glycine tomentella
ACACGTAAAAAGTATGTTCTGTAATCCTTACATTTTAATAAGAAATCTACTCCATTGTATATATTATATACTTGCACATGTTAGAAATTAACCAACACCAGTACACAACATCTTAAATCCTGAATTAAGGTAGAAAGAGTGCACTGTACAAAAAAGGTGGAATGGAAAAGTAGCAAATTCTATTTCCCCTAAATGGAATCTGAAAGGGTCTCGCCTGATAAGCCTATCGTGATATACATTTGGAATATTATCAGGCTGCCAGAAAGTTGGGATTGATAGCTAGCAGCTTCTCAGTGACTTGCACTTAAGTTCAGATTCTGAACAATCAGAAATGGTTCAAATTTATAACTGACGGGAGATGAAAGGGCAAATGTAATAAACAAGAAGGCAGTGCTTTCCTGATTGCTGCTAAGAGCTAAGAGTGTGCTTGAGCATGCTCAGGTTTGTGACTGTACTCATAATCAAGATGAACAAAAGCACGCTCAATCTCGGGCAAAAGCTCAAGCTTTTCTTGCAATGATTCCCCAATATCATGAGCCTCTTGCAAGGGCATATCCGATGGCAGGACAATATCAACCTCAACAAAGTAGTGAGATCCAAATGTGTATGCCCGAACTGTATCAATGTGCCTCACAGCCTTGTGGTGGTTCCAGCATAGGTATGTAAGTTTCTGAAGATATTCTGGTGCTGCTGATCTTCCAACCAGGGAATTAACATTTTCCAACACTGTCATTGACCATGTGCGAATGGTGTACAAAGCCAGCTGCAGTAGATGAATTACACATAAGTAAAACAAGTAAAATTTGTACAAGTGACCAGGTATAAAATGGTAGCAACTGGCAAGTTAGATATACATATACATAAAGTAAAAATAAATTGTTTCTCAATACCAAAAAATAAATTGTTTCCAGTAAAAACATGTGCTCAAAAGAACCAACGGTGGTTCACTAAAATCTTATTAGTCCAGCATAGGGCATAAAGATGTGTACTAAACCATCATAATATGCACAGACACACAGACGGCTACAGTTGTTGATGGATCAGATTACTGGATGTGGTTCTTTACCTTCTATCCCTAAGAATGAATCGTTATAGCCTTATTATAGGTATTTCTCCCAAACTGACATATATCTCCTTTCCTAGGGATATAAACAGCAAATCACAACCTTTAACAAAAGGAAAGTAAAGTATTCACTTACAATGATAGCACCAACAGGGTCCATCCAATCATCAACATAATTTGCCAAAAGTGCAGCAATAAGGCCAATGACATTAGTGATCACATCAAAAAAGTGATCCTGGGCATAGGCTTTAATAATCTCATTGGTAAAAGAACGACAATAAATCATCAGCAGGAATTTCACCAAAGTCACTGAAAGCATAATGCCTACAACCCAGCGCTCTTGTTCCCTGGTCAAGTTGAATGCATTTTCCTGGAAATGTCATTATGAGACACATTAGAAATACCTAGAAATAAAAGAGATCCAGCAACTAAATGAAAATTTATTGTTTTATCAGTTTGGGAGTCAGATTTGCCTAAAGAAATAGAGCAAGAATCAACTTACAGAAGATATTAATGTGCGGGTAGACTCCAAGATTATCTGCAGTCCAAGTGTCGCCATAACAGAGGCAAAAACAAGAATTCCCTGTACCAAATTTTGAATTCAAAATCTCAGCACCAAGGCACAGTCATAATAACTCATTAGGCCATTAACTATTTAATAATGAACTTTCACTTAATAGTTTATACTTTATCTATAGAACATATATATAAACAACAGAAATGTATGCTAATTACTAAGTAGTTTTCTTGATGTTTAATTTGATTATTAAGTACCTCCTAAGAGTCACTGAAATCATATTACTACGCAAGAACAGAAGATGATGATTCAGATAGTTTCAAACAGAATATTAAATTAGGAGAACTGACCAATGGTTGCATCCGTTTCTTTCCTATAGGGTACTGATATGGGTTGGGTGTTTGCATGGAAAATGCAGTGAACCAGAGGATGAATCCAGAAAGGAGGTCAAGAAGTGAGTCTAACGTGGATGCAATGATGGCTAGGGAACCACTTCTGACTGATGCATAAACTTTGGCAACAAAAAGAACCATGTTTGCTGCGTTTGACACTCTAATGGCAAAAGTCTCACTTCTTGCTAACTTGTCTCGCTCCTCCTGCCCACACCAGCCGATATTCAGCAAAAGCATTTGACTACATATCAATCTTAAATCTAGAGAGCATAGAGGAGGAAATGAAATAGAAACCTTTGACATTCCAGGAATAAAACCACGCTCTGCTAAAGCATCCATTTCAGTAAAGCCCTCAAGCACTTCTACCTGCTGCTGATAGTACTCCGCAATATTATCTTCTTGACCTGAAGAAATATAAAACAGAAAAGAACAAAAAAGTTAAGACAAGATCCATGAAATCCCCTTTCACTTTAGTAGCACAGATGCCATACTCAAAGCACACAATTCAGAAGCATAGCTAACCTCCTATGAGAAAAGGGGAAAAAAGGATAGAGATTCACAGATGAAGAAAATGATATTTAAGTCATAGTTATGCTTTAAACTTCTATGATCACAAAAATAGGACAAATGAACTTCATTTCATGGACCACAATTTTTTTACAACAAGCTTCATAAACCAGAAATCGTCATACAAATGAAGTCGCAGCACAACAGGCAGGCTAATACAGCAATATGCAAACTTGGAAAGCATAAGCTTCAGCCAAGGCAGGGTCCCAAAAACTCATTTTTAGAAACAAAGCAGAAATCCAAACACACTCAGTTCAACTATAAAACCTAAGCACCAATTTTATGAAACCTCTTCCGCCAAAAATACAATCACAACAAAAAATAGTAATTCAGTGTCGAAGAAAAGTTTTGCCTCTAGTCTCTAGAGCTTGCAAATGCAAAACCCTATAGTCCATCTTCCAACAACTGCCCCCATAAAGCAAGCAATACCCAATACACCAAAAACCCACCGTAACTGTTCTATATAACAACAAAGCTACCGCATCATCAACCCAAATATAAAAAAAGAGCCGCAAAATATATACCTAGCTTACTTCCAAATTCCAACACACATTACTAAACCTGGCAGGAAAGGGGAAAATAACATAAAATACTACTACGCAACACTGAATGAAAACGAGTAATAGCATCTTTAGTGCAAAGGGGACACAATCCACATACAAAGAATAAAAAGGAAATGGATAAAACAATCACAGCAAAGCAGAAACCACAATTAACCACAACCACTAATGTAAAAAGCAAATTACAGATTCCTATTCCATGGAAAAAAAATAGTGAAAATCTTTGTCAACTTAAAAAAAATAATAAATAAAGGAGATTCCAAAAATTAACAATAACAATAATAATGGAAATTGTTTTAAGAAAATGGAATGAAGATGCGATTGTAGTGTTTACCTAGAACCCCATAACAGTCATGGAGTCCGCGAGGGGGTTTCACTTGCTTCTCCGTGTGCTCGGAAGATAGCTGAAACCCGTCGAAGTTCAACCGCCACGACCGGTCACCATTGCTCGAATCTGACAGCAGCGAGAGCTGCTCCTGGCCGCGAAGCTCCACCGGCTCCACCATTTCCCGGTCGCCGGGGAAAATCGGCAAAACGACGTCGTTTTTTCGTAGCCCGAGAAAAGCAAAGAACGGAAATGCCAAGTAGAGACCAAGGAATGTCGTTGTGGTTGGTGCTTGTTATAACAACAGCCGTAGCAGATTTTTGAACGGGGAAAGTGGGATTCAGTGGAAAAATAAATAAATAAAATAAGTGAGATCTCAGAGCGCGTGGTACACGAGAACGTGCGTTTTGCCAGAGGATGACACCTGTTAATTTTTTATTGGGTGGTGCTGAGCGTCATGACTCGCGCGTGGGTTTGAATTTGGAGGATTTACACGTGGACGGATCAGATTTTGTCACCGAAAGATTGTTTTGATGTGGCTGCTTTACAGGAGCAGCATGAATCTGAACCACTGGGGCCCGTGTCGCGTAGTGTCCCATTTAATTTCTTTTTTTATTTATTTATAGAAATAGAACATATCAGCGAATTGACAATACTTAGATAGTATTTCTGCTTAATTAATTTAGCTACAGACTTGGTAATTCTGTTACTTTGCATGGATGGAGAAAACAAAAAGTCAAAAACAGTAAAATAAAGTATCACATTTTTAAATTTGATTTTAATTTAAAATTTTGATCCTATTTTATTTTTTCATTCTAACTTAGTCCTTTGGCATCGGGATATGTTTGGGAAATGCTAGGGTGTGATCACGTCCATGGAATTGGAGAGTGTTTGGTTCCATTTGACACCTCGCTTGGGTGAGAATATGCAAATTATTATACATACTGCTATTGGTATGTGATTTGTGATGGATAATAATGGAGAGGAGAGTTATTATGTGGTGAGTGAATTCTAGGGCCCATGACTCATGATGGAATTGCTGAGCTGATATACATGACATCCCCATCCCATCATTCATGTTTTTGGTACTATTGGAATCGGATTATTCAAAGTTCGAACCTATTCTGAATTTGTGAAATAAATTAACAAGGCATTCTCTATCACTATCACTCTTTTTTTTCAATATTTTATAATTGAATGTATGTTATTAAATACGTCATTGGTATGTCAAATGCTTCATGTTTGGAGGACTATGAATTATCCCGTCCTCAAGAGGACAAACAATAGAGAAAGGCCAGTCCATATGGAAAATCGATTTTTTAATCAATCTCAAAGCTTGTTGAGACATTTGAACAAAACAAAACACATTATTGTATCTCCTATATACCAACAATAACCTAATAATAAGTTAAAGAAACAGTATAAATGATCTCCCAGAAAGACTGTTACTCAAATAAGCTTTTAGATCTATTTAGACAATATCTTACATCCAAAAAAACAAACAAACACTAAATCACGGGAATTTGGAACACAACGATGACATATCAAAATGGCACAACGATGAATTTGGAACACAAAGATGACATGTATCACTCATAAGATGTGACAAAGAAAAGGAGTGAGAACTGCTATTAAGCACCATGTATAAATAGAAGGAGGGACACCCTCACTCATAAATAGAGAGACTATATTTTTCATACAACTAGATTTATATGAAAAAAAAAAATTGTGTGTATGGTAATGACAGTGAAGATCTAACCTAAATCTTCATGCATAGTATTTAAATTCTTACCAATAGACTAACCTCACTCATGAGTTAAAAAAAAAAACATTTTTTCTTTTTTTCTTTTCATTTACTCCTTTGTCAATGTTTAGGATTTAGGAACAGTAACAATATATAATTTATCTAATAGTAAAACATGAACGAAATAATAACGAAATAATCAAATGATCCTCTAGTATATTACTAACATTTCTCACTTGTTTGGATTTGTTCTCTGTCAAGTTGCGTAATGGACCATAACGTTTCTTAGCCTGCTTTGATTCGATTTTCCGTGCAGAATGTGCTCATTAAATTTCGAGAGGTAGTATTTTCATATACTTTTTTAGGAATAATATACCTTCTGTCCTACAATAAGAAATGCAAATCCTTATTTTACATGAACCTAACATTGTCTTGTGGAGTGTGGGAATGGTATTGATCCTGAATGCAATGATTTTAAATAAACTGTTCTACGTTATAATTTAAGTATTTGTAAGAGTAATTTAATTATTATATTTTAAGATAACATAGGCTATTTTAATCTTAAACACTTTTAAATTTAAACTTTTAAAATTCTACACGATATAATTATGTATGTTTTCTATTTTTATTTTAAAAATACCTTAATTATAAAATATAACCATGGTATATTAGATTCAATTGTCGAAAGTATTCAAGCATTTTTTAGGTCTTCAAGTACGAGTAATAAGTAATTCTTTGCGAGAATAATTTGAGTTAAGTAAGAGGGAAGATTGAAATGAAAGATAAAACACATGATTGGACTAGATTCTTATGGTCTCAGTATCAATAACATCATCATATATTCTTACAGCTATATTTGGACATTTAACAATAAATGAAAAAAAGATAAAACAAAACAAAATAAACATAATGAAATTAAGTATAAATATTATATAGCTACTAAAATAATTTTATGATGAAATCTTCAAAATATTTTAAAAAATAAAATCATTTCATCATTTTTGGTATATATTATCAATATTTCAAATAATTTAGTTTATATTTGGATTAAAGTTTGTAAATATTAATTTGAACGTAAACTAAGTTACAAACTCAAATTCGATATAAAAAATGAATAATGTAACTTATGTTCAATATTTTTTATTCAGAAGTACGTTGATAAAATGAAATATGTTTAAATAATATTAATTAAAAGTGCTTTTATTTGTTTTTGTTGTTGAATTAATACTTCCAACGGAAACTGAATTTTCAAAAACAACCTAAATGTTGCTTCTAAGTTCTAACTATGTATTAAAAAAAAATATTGCGTCTAACTGAAACTCAAGTTCAATTTTTTTTTTTTTTTTTACATATTGAAGTTCAAATTCTTCTTTGGTAAAAAAAAAAAAAGACATTTAGAGGGAACTAAACATGATAAACAACAGAGTTCAAGAGTCTAAAAGTATATTAGAAGAGCCCAAACGACTATCCAAACACATCTAAACTTTATTTCCTTATGTCAACTTTTATCAAATCAAATGTATTTTTAGCAAAGCTAATTGACTTCAAATGTATGTCTTCCCTTTTTTGTGGGCCGGTCCTTGGCTAAGCCTATTAACATAGACATTACTTTTTCTTTTTTTTTTACATTAGAATAGAAATTACGTTTTTTTATACATAAAATAAGCATTACTTTAATCTGTTAAAGTATTAACAATAATTTAACCACTCAAATGAAGACTCTGTTTATAGTGTCCTTGCTATGAATTAAAAAAAGTGTAATTGTTATTGTATGCATAAAGACGATTTTAACACTATAATTTAGAGAAATGAAGAACATGTGAACTTTGAAGAGATAAATAATAGGTTCAAAGTTAGATAGCCTGTGAAGAGGGAAAACATTGAAATTTGTTGCTAAAGATTATCTTAAAGTTCATTGATTGTATTAGTTGTTAACATACTTTAATAAAAAAAAAAACAAGTCAGTATACATTATTAAAAATATAAATTGAATAATTTAATATCAATAAAGTCTGATTTAATTGATAAAGATTGAACTCATTTTTAAAAAGAATGTGATTTTAAATCTTGTTACCAATAGCAAGATATTGTCAAAGTTAACTTAATGGGTACTTTTTGTAAATGTTTTTCCGAGTTTTCAAGCATGTCTTAACTTTAATGAGTTATGAAAAGTTAATCAATTGGATTTGAAATCTTATAATACCGATTAGAGGGAGTTAATAATACATTTATTACCATAATAATAAATAAATAAAACATTTAAGTGTATTTAATAATAAAATGTATAATAAATATTAAGAAGCATTTATTATTAAGCCAGAGCATTAGTGACAAAAAGAGAAAGTAGTCTGTATATGCAAGAATTTATTTAACAATACTTACTAATAATAAATATAACATTCAAATGCATTTAATAATAAAATTTATAAAAAAAAGTTTAAATATATTTGTAATCATTGTAATTTAATGTATTTTTGCATTTTATTTTTGTAAAATTATTTTTGTGTTTTTAATCTTGTGTTTATTTTGTTTATAGTCCTCAAAACACTATAAATAACATTTTAAACAGTAAAAAATATTATATAGACAAAAAATAAAATAAACATAATTTGAAAGAATTGAAAATAATAAAATAATTTTCAGGGACAAAATGCAAAACACATGTTAAATTACAAAAATTAAAAATATATTTAAGTCTAATAAATATTAAGATGTATTTATTATTAAACCAAAGCATTAATGAGAAAGACAAAGTAATTTGTATATGCATGAATTTATTTAATACTACTAATAATAAATACATCATTTAAATGCATTCAATAATAAATATATAATAAATATTAAGATGTATTTATTATTAAGCCCCAGCATTAAGCAGTTGACAAAGAGAAAGTAGTTTGTATACGTAAGAATTTATTAAATACGAAGTTTTTACGCATATCAGATTGAGAATCAGTAACATGTATACTGACTAAATTATACTAATACTAGTATGTTTAACGAAGGATCAAAGCGTCCAAATTTTTTAAAATCCAAATAAAAAATGAACTAACGGTTGAATTAAACTACTAAAGTATTTAATTTATACTAATGAAGTGAATTCAAATATAAAATATATTTATATTTCAGAGTTTTAAATATCTGTCACATTCATAATATGTGAACATAAGATCAATTATTTATTTTGTTTTTAACTGCTGATTTACCAAATAAAATGAATTGGCACGAATTACAAATTACAGCAGAATCAACCAAAATTGTAATTTAGTAAAATATTTAATACAATGACAAAAACGGTAAGCACATCATAAATACGGATGTAAAAAAAAAATGGTGTGAACACATAAAGGTTAGCTTTTGTAACAAAAAAAAAAAAAAAAAAGAGTGTGAGAGAGAGAAGATATTATTAGGTTTTAATGAAGATGGTAAAAGAAAATGTTTGTAACGTGCAAACGTTGTTTCGTTTGTTAATCCTCGGAGATGACGACAAGGATTCCTCCAAATAAAATTCATAGTCTTTCCCCTCACTTGTGAATTCTGCCACCATGTTTCTCGTGTTCTTCAAACCCACCACCTCTCTTCTCTTTCTCTTCTTCTTCCTCATTATTTCGGTTACCTCACTCCACCTCACTACTCCGCAACAACAAACCGATAATGATGATGATATTCATTCCCTCACATACCTCTGGCCGCTTCCCGCAGAGTACACTTTCGGCGTCCACGCTCTCTCCGTTGATCCCGCGCTCGCGCTCTCCGTCGCGGGCAACGGCGGCGACTCCGCCATTCTCAGAGCCGCCTTCGACCGATACAGAGGGATCGTGTTCAAGCACACCGGTGTCGGGTTTAGTTTCTTCAGAAAGCTGAGGGAAAGATTGGTGTCTTCTGTTTCGGCATTCGATGTTGACACTTTGAAAATCACTGTCCGTTCAGACAACGAGGAGGTGAGGGTTTGGGCTTGGAGTAACTTGATTCCAAAAACTAGCCAATGAAGTGGGGATTGTTGCTTAATTGTATTCAACTGAGTGACAACTTTATTTTTTTTTTCTCTTTGCAGCTTCAATTTGGAGTGGATGAAAGCTATACCTTGCTGGTTCCCGAAGCCAAGGAATCTTCCCAAGTCACAATTGAGGTGAGGTGCATTATTGATTACGATTTTTGGATTTTAGTTTTAGTTTTTTTTTTCTCCTTAATGAATTTGAATATTCGATGCTACTTTTTTTTTGTGTGTGATTTGGAAATGAAGTTGCTTATCACAGTAAAACCTCTCGAGTCTTGATCATTAATGGGGGTACGCAAGTTACAATTGACTTGAGACTTGATCATTAATGGGATGCGCAAGTTACAATTGACGAGCACTTACAGAGTCTAGAAACTATATATATATATATATATATATATCCTACATGGTATGCACACTGTTGATCTGAAAACAGCTGAATGGCTCTAAAAATTATCCATCTTTTCTGAGTGCCAAAAGCTGAATTGAAGTTGGTTTCGGTTTTATTTTTTCTTTCTTTCCTTTTTTGTTTTTTTTTTTTTTTTTTTTGAGGAATCTTCCCACTTTCCCGTACTAGAAACAATTCAATCAAGCACTTTCGTTTTCTTTCTAAGATTACAGTACAATGCTTATCTTAACTTGTTTTTTACATATTAGCCTTGTAATTTACTCAAGCAATTTTGCATAAAAGGATAAGAAAATTATTGTTGATTTTTTTTTAACATTAAAGAATGAGGTAGAGTTGTGCTTGGCTGGTTACTTTTGGACTTTTGTTTTTTTGACAGGAGGTTATTTTTGGACTTGAACAAATAATGTAAATTATGTGATTCTTAGTCATTCTGCATTGTTGTATATAATCCTATTTTCTGATTTTGTTTATTGTAGGCAAATACAGTTTATGGTGCATTGCGCGGATTAGAGGTATGTAATATGTATAGTATTTGCAACTCAATCAGCACAAACTGTTTTTTTTCTTTTTCTTTTTACTTTATTTGGCGGTTTGAAGTGGAGGAGCAGTCATGGGCAGATGGTGAGGATGTAAAGACTGCAGATTGATGAATGGAGAGCAGTTAGTTCTTGTAGTGCTTAAACTTGTGATGCTTGATGACTTTATTTCATATCTGATTACTGGAATTGTAGATACTGGATATCTCTGGATGAGTTGTGACATATACTCTTTAAGATTGTTTCTAACATGTATCTCCATTCTCCATTTTTCATATTTTAGGTTTGTTTTTTCTCCATTTGATTGGTAAATCTATAACCTGCCGTGTCCTTGCATTTGGGATAAGATTTCAGCAATTTACTAGAATGTATTTCCTTATTATACCTTAACATTGTTGATCTTGATACTGTGGAAGTATATACCCTCCCCTAACATGTATATGTAGTGGCATACATATAGTAAATTGCTCAAAGTCTTAGTTTATCTGTATTTTTACCTTGAAAAATGAAGACTGATTGTTGTCTTTGCATGATGCCCCAGACATTCAGCCAGTTGTGTTCTTTCGATTATACAACTAAAACAGTAAAAATATACAAGGCACCTTGGTCCATCCAAGATAAACCTAGATTTGCATATCGTGGGCTTATGCTGGGTGAGGCACAATGTTTTCAAAGAGAAGATATTTTATTCTGCTAGAGGTTTTACACTATGATCAGAAGATATTGACATGTAATTTTTTTATTTGTCTATTTTGGCAGATACATCAAGGCACTATTTACCTATCGATGTAATTAAGCAGATTATTGAATCTATGTCGTATGCTAAACTTGTAAGATATATGTTCTAAGATTCTTTCATTTTTCTTCCATGCTTTTTCTTTTCTTTTCATGTAATGCTGAATATGAAAAATTTATGCTTCACAGAATGTTCTACATTGGCACATCATAGATGAACAGTCATTTCCTCTTGAGGTACCTACATATCCAAACTTGTGGAAAGGTTCATATACAAAGTGGGAACGTTACACAGTAGAAGATGCATATGAAATTGTCAAGTAAGACTCATCTTATCCAGATTAATTTTTGTTCTTCTTGTTTTAACTATCTTCCTCACAAAAGAAATTTTACCAAAGGAACAACAAGTTGAAATAAATTATCTGTCAAGTCTTTGATAAAATTATCTTTGCCTCAAACTGTCCAGTTGTAAATAATTTTGCCACATCAATTATTCTATTTTAAACGTGTCACTCATTTTTCTATGACAAGCAATTTTGAACTTGAAATAGTTAAATGTAAAATTTCATTTGAAATTGTGTCGAGGGGACAAGAAATGCTACCAGTGGAATGCCTGTTCCTTTTATTGACTTGTTAGTTTCCAGTTACTTTGAATTGGATTTCTTAATCTATCATTGATAAATATTGTGTTTTCTTTTCTTGCTTCACACTATGTTGTCTATAAAGCTTCGCCAAAATGAGAGGTAAGGTATCTTCAAATTCCTTTTCCAAATTTTCTGCTACGTAATATCCTCAGCATTTTGTGTTGATCATGTTTCAATTTAGTGTTTTTTTTTTCCTTTTTTGTCTTTCGTATTCTTTGTATCATGCAAAATACGTTTATAAAAATAAAAGTGAATCTGCATACTTTTATAAGGCTATATCTTAAGGCTTTTAAAATATTGATGATCCTATATTTATTGAGTATTTGCATGATTTATTGCAGGCATAAATGTGATGGCAGAAGTGGATGTCCCTGGTCATGCAGAATCATGGTAAAGCACATGCCTTGGTCATTTTTATTTATTAAGTATGGCCTGATAGTATGATAATAATTGGCTTTGTTATTGTGACACATGGAGACCCAAAAAATTAACTTTACTTTTCAAAATTTATAAATATTTCTTTTAAGAAAGAATTGTCCATAGAAAAGTGTATTCTAGCTTGCAAACTGTAACGTCATTGAGTTGAGTGCTTCTGTTAAAGGAAGTTTGATGTTGAATATTGGTCTGTGCTAAACTCATTCCTCCAATGATTGGTACTTGCTAGGATTGACATAGAATACAAATTTTGTTTATTTTAGCAAGCAGTTGATTTTTCTCCTTTTCATATTTGCTTGGTCTGATTATTACCTGGATTTTTATTCTATGAGTTTTTTTTTTAAACAATTTGGACTTTAATTGTTACTCCAGCAATTTAATATTTCTATTTTCTACTGACAAGTAGCATTCATAGCAAATTCTTAAGGTTTTTTTTTTTTTTTTTTTTTTTGTAGGGGTGCTGGATATCCTGATCTTTGGCCATCACCTTACTGTAGGGAGCCACTAGATGTTTCAAAGAACTTTACTTTTGATGTCATTTCTGGTATTTTGACAGGTTAAGTTCTTATAAAACCTTAAGCCCCACACTTGTTAAGTTCTTTTTAGATTTATGCATTACATTTATTAACTTTCTCCTCTATTGAATATCATTATGACTTCTTGAATTCTTGCTAAACAATATATTGGGAAGATTATATTATAAACAAGTTCTTATATTCAGTTGCAAGTCACTTATCTTTTTTCTCATTTAATTTAACAGTCTTTGATAATTTTCATCTTCTATTTTAACATGGCAGTGGGAGATATAAGGTTGGTTGGGTGCTAAAGGGAAAAGAATGAAAGGAAGGGAAGGAGGGAGAGGTCGTGGGTTCGAATCCCTCCACTAACAAAAAACTAACATTTAACAACTAATATTGGCCTATCAAAAACAAAAAAAAAAAAAAATTAACATGGCAGTGGTGGTATTACCTTGTTTGTTAATTGTTACCTTACCTGAATATGCACATGTAAAAATGCATTATTTCTAACAACTGCTAGGTATCATTGTTTAATTTGAGGATGAAGGACATTAAAATTTTTATTTATTGAATTGATAATTTTAAGGGTTGAAATAATGGATTTCTGATATCAAATTACCAATCATGGCTAAAAAGTAGTTTGCCTTGTTTTATGATATATGAAATACAATAACAATAATACATTATTTGTAATAATAACTTATGACATTTTCTGGATACAGTATTAGTCATTTATATTTAATAATACTAATATTCTTTTGTTTTTACTTTTATAGATAGTGTGACTGTGGAGTAAATAAATAATAAAATAATTATTTTACTGATATCGCACCTATAGGTTTTCTCGAAATTTTTCTCTAGTTACTTTCTTCTCTATCTCTTACTAGTAAAAAAATTATATAGTATTTACTCTAAAGATTTGGTTTGCTATGACCTGCTTAAGTAGCTGGGCAATAGATTAGGAATCCAGATGTTTGCTAACCATATTGAAACACCAAAGAAAATCAAGTAATCCAATTCAAGTTTTTAACAATTTTGGCTGTGGTTATGATTGCATATGTCTACTGTACCTCCAGGAAAGTAATCAATAACGTTCTAAAAAAATACCCCTTTCCTTATGATGAAGCAGTTCAATTGTTATATCCTTTTTAATTATATTGTTGACATCAAGGTACCATACTGCCATAGATATAATTAAGAATTTTGTTGGAGATTCCCTTAAAATTACTATTTTAGTTTTCCTTTTCTATTTATCTGTTTTACCTAACATCCCCTTTATTAGTTTCAAAGTTTTAATCCAGTCTTGTTGAAATGGGAGATTATATGAGGGAAATATACTTCCTTATGCTTTCTTCATTTTTCTTTTATTGTTTGTTTCTGCATTAATAAAACATGCATCCATCAACTCATATGCATCTTTTTTCTTGTTTCTTCAGCCACTTAATCTTGTCCTTCATATATCTTGCTATATTGTTAATATTCTTGTCCTTGATATATCTTGTTATATTATTAATATTATGTGGATTGTTAAACCAGCTTATCCCAACATCTTCTATTTGTGTATTGTGCTCCTCTCTCTCAACACATAAACTGACTATCTTTCACTTTTTATAAATTTTGTAGATATGAGAAAGATTTTCCCATTTGAGCTATTTCACTTGGGTGGTGATGAAGTTAATACAGGTCAATCTAAGTGATTTCCTTCTTGCAACTTGCCAAAGAACTACTTGAGCTAAAAGCTAAATTCGTTTAAATGAGGGGAAATGGTTTTTTTTTTTTTTTTTTTTTATCATTATTATGTCTTTAAGTTAATTTCTGAAGTGATAAATGCTATATGAGAATGGAGAGTGATAATTGCCATACATTCCTACATTTTGTTGTTATTTTGGGGCAATTATGTGATATCTTTTTTATGTATTTGAGCTTCATTTGTGTTCCTCTTAAGTTTTGAATAAAAGCTTAGTTTGTTTAGAATTTTCTAATTTTCTACTTTTTACACTTGATCTTGGGTTTTTTTTTTCATGTTTTGTAGAAAATTTGATGAAGGACCATTTGGAGAAGAGTTAACAAGCTTTGGCACCATTTTGGAAGGAAAAAAGAGATAAATTCTGCCAAGGCTTAACCCTACCACTTTGGTACGGCTTAAGCCCAACTCTGGAGGAAAAACATGGATGCTATTGTGCTTAAGCCTGAAACTTTGGTGCAGCTTAAGCACGACCCTTAAGCATGCCAGTTTTTTATTAAGCTGCACCAAAATTGCAGTGTTAAGCACAGTAGCATCCATATTTTTCCTCCAAAGTTGGGCTTAAGCTGTACCAAAGTTTAATCCTTGGCAGTAAAATCTCAAATTTATCTCTTTTTTTTTTTTTTTTTCCTTCCAAATGGTGCTAAAGCTTTTCAACTCTTCTCCAAATGGTCTTTTATCAATTTTTCTACAAAACACAAACAAACAACCCAAGATCAAGCGTAAAAAATAGAAAATTCTAAGCTTTTATTCAAGACCTAAGTAAGAGGAACACAAACAAAGCTCAAAAACATAAAAGATTCCACATAATTACCCCAAAATAACTACAAAAGATAGGAATATATGTCAATTATCAGATCAACAGATAAATCATTGATGCTGTTGGATACGCCTACCACCGACTTTCTTCCTTGTTTGAAATCTATATTCTAATGGTTCTGCATTGTTATCTTTGATATTATGTTAAAAACTGCTATTTTAGGTTGATGCTTCTGTGCAAACTTGTGATTGTTATGAGTTGATCTTTACTAAAGTTATCAATTGAATTAAAGTAATCTAAGTTCAGATGTTATGAGGGTTGCAAGAGCAGATACATCATACATGTACATCTTTCTGAATTGAAAGTTCTTTATCTTAAAAACCCATGGAACTCATGTTTCCTCATAATTGTTTTTCATGTACTTTTTTCTTTCCAATATTTAGAAACCTTGAAAAGGATTGGGATTCACATTTCAAGGGGGGCCTCTAGCAGTCCACACACTTAGTTTCCATGAGTTTATTTATCATTGAAGTTTGAAAAGCCCTCAAGTTCCTTAATATGGGTATTTTGTCTATTTAGAAGTGGTTTCATAGCGGGGACCATGTGTGTGACTTCCTAAATTTATAATATATCAAGTAAAATAAAGTAGTCTTTACATGATTGTTGAAATATTGAAGATATTTGTATTAATGCTAATTGATGTGAAATTATGTTTTGTTTGACAGATTGCTGGAGTAGTACTTCTCATGTCAAGGAATGGTACTAACATTAGCTTGTTAAACTCATATTACATTCTATGATGACTTTTTGTTTAGCCATTTATGTACAATTTTTGGAAATTCAACTAAAACTTTTTATGTGTAAAGTGTTAGGAAGTCCCACATTGCCTGTCTCAATTCTCGGGGTGCAACTTATATATCTGTTTGGCAACTTCACTTAGTGCCAATTGGTTTTAAGTTGAAATCTAACATGATATCAGAGCCTATAGCCCATCTTGGTTCTCACCTATTATAGTAGGCTCGCTTGTTCTGGCAGCTGAAATGTATGACTTGGCACACAGTGTGCTTTGCAGAAATAATTTCATATCAAACCTTGTATTTTTGTTAATTGGGACGGATTTTTGTCGCCATATTTGAGTGACTTTATTTTTCATCTTTTGGAATCAACTATTTTTTTTGGATTATTTGCTTTGAAGTTGTCATGAACCAATAATCTGAATTCCCAAAAGCTTAAGTTGTTAGTTGGAGATACACGAATGGTTTTAAGTTATATCTTTAACACATCCCCTCATGAAACTGCCATCTGGGCTTGGAGGATGGACAAATGCATAAGCCCATTTACCTAGTGTTGAAATTTGATTTTTTTATTGGAAGGATCAAGAATGGGGCCAGCAATGATTGACCTCTAGAACACTTGATCATAGAGGCTCTATTACCATGTCATGACATGAGCCAACAATTGACACATGAACAGTTTTATATTAGTTTTTTTTTTAATCATTCATAGGAAGAATTAGCTACTCAATTTTTTGTTCTTTTCTCCCCTCTTTCTCACACCATTTTTGGTATGAGCATTGAGGTGGTTGTCAATTTCCAGATAAGTTAACAACCATAGTGATTCTGATTAACTGTAAGCGTAAAGGTACTATTTTTAGATGTGACATTTATTCTGTATTTTGACCATTACTCGAATGCAGGCTTCAGAGTCACAACATGACCACTAGAGATGCCTATCAATATTTTGTACTGAAGGCCCAAGAGATGGCTGTTTCGAAAAATTGGAGTCCAGTGAACTGGTATGATCTGTATATATATGGTATTATAACCAAGAAAAACAATTTGTACCCTTAATTCGTCCTTAGCGTCTGTTTCACCCGAGTATCTTTCCATCCTAATCCTTTATGTTGAAAACATCAATATTTCAAAATTCAAATGGCACCCCTAGTTTGCATATGCTTGGAACAGTATAGTTTATGTGCAAATCAATAAGTAACTGTTCTGTTTAGTGCATGTTCTTTAAATGAAGATACATTTTTTAGATGTGACTTTTCTTTAAAAAAAAATCTCAGGGAGGAAACCTTCAATACGTTTCCATCAAAGCTCCATCCAAACACCATAGTGCACAACTGGTGAGTTTCCATATCTGTAAGTAGTTTTATTGCAGGGCCAAACATGTCGTAGTTTCAGAGTAAAGCATTTCAAATAAACATTGTAGGTTGGGCCCTGGTGTCTGTCCAAAGGTTGTTGCAAAAGGTTTCAGGTGCATTTACAGTAATCAGGGTGTCTGGTATCTTGACCATCTGGATGTACCTTGGGATGAGGTCTACACTGCTGAGCCACTACAGGGAATACATATAGCTTCTGAACAAGAGCTTGTAATTGGAGGAGAAGTTTGCATGTGGAGTGAGACAGCCGATACATCCAATGTTCAGCAAACAATATGGCCTCGAGCTGCTGCAGCTGCAGGTAGGCATGTCTTGCTGATGCTAAGTTGTTCAAAATTCTTGTAGTGTACTTATAGTGTTTTTGCCCAGCATTCTCCTTAACTCTTAAACATGTCTTCCTACCTGCTAGTAGTAATTCTAAGGAAAATGTATCAGGCAATGAGCAACCTACTCGCTTTTCCTTGTGGGATAGCTAGCACATGGGGATTTAAGCTGTCATTTCCTGATATAATAACTGATTTTGTTGCAGAAAGTAGTTAGTAGAAATTTCAGTGCCCCTCTTCTATTATATGAAAATTTGGTCCTCTCTTATTTCTTGATTTATACCTTTTGAGGATCCATAAAAGATATAGGCCTACATTTATAAATCTATCATTCTTTTTTATTATATAATGGTGCCTCTTTCCTTTATCATATTCCCTTTGATGGTAGCATGTATTTTTTGGGGAAGAGGGAAGAAGGGGTGTGTGATTGAAACATGTAGACTGCTGATTTTGATTATGCAAAATTAATTACTCTTTTGTTTCCCACAGAACGCTTATGGAGTCAGAGAGATTCTACCTCACAAAATATCACCTTAATTGCATTGCCCCGGTTGCTAAACTTCAGATGTCTATTGAATAGACGAGGGGTTCCAGCTGCTCCTGTCACAAATTATTATGCTAGAAGGGCACCTGTTGGTCCAGGGTCATGTTATGACCAATAATCCTTGTAATGATTCACATGTTCAGGTGTAACCTGGTATGCAAGTAACTGATGTTTCGTCTACTTTACCTGGTTGATGAGCTAGAATCATTATTTGAGCTCAACTCCTTGGCAGATATGGTTGTTGATGTCAGAACTCTTTAATGAACTTGCAACAGCCATGTTGCAATGTAATTTATTGTTGAGTTAAATAAATCATATCCAGTTTACATTTTTTAATGTGTTTCTAAAAGCAAATTATATAGACTTGAGAATGCTAGTGAGTTAGCAATAGTATCACACCACTATACAAACTATATAATTCAATCATTAATAACCCATTAACCCTTCTAATAACATTGCACATTGTAAAGAAGAAAGATTAAAATTAGTATCTAAGGTTCAAACAGTTAACTTTACAATATTTATGTAACTATTTTTGTCTTTATAGTGCTCAAATATAGCAACTAGTAATGTCCCCTAGTGCACTATGATAAACGTATTATTTTCTGGGATCGGTGATCCAGTTCCCCCTCCCCCCCCACCCTCTAGAAAATATTTTAATAGCCATATCATTTTTTTAAATATAAGGTGGACCTTGCGCCCTGTTTGCATGGATATTAAATAGAACTTGTTAGCTTGATTAATCAAAGTTTTAATAAGTAACCAATTTTGTCAATTATGAACTTATGAATTAATTATTTTATACAAATGACCGCCAACCATTCAACCTTGTTACTTTTACTCAAATTTTCTTGTGTTTTCCATTTTAGTCAATCCAGGTAATATTCTTGCTTTAAAGGATTGAAGTAAATGAATATTTTCCATATGTAAAACACAGAATCAGATTTTTTTTACACGGCGAAAAAGGCTGAACCTATTTAATATATTTGTGTCGCGAATAATTTCAGTACTTAATGTCATTTTGGAAATTGTGCTACATTTCCTAATACAAACAGATCCTAAATCATTAACGATGAAATTGTGTGTGGAAAAATATTTTGATAGTTTTAAGTTCAAATTTCAATGCTACAGCACGAAATCCATATAAATTGAGTAATATTACTAATGAGTATAAAAAAACTCATTTGGTACGCAAAATTTCGAATTTATAGCTTTAGCCTTTAGCAATTAGGTTCTACCTACGTAACTATATATGGATGAGTAGGAATAAATGCCATTTTTTAATAAAACCGCAACACCTCAAATTGGCACCACATTCATAAATCAACTTTCGTATTATTTGTCATTTTAGTCCATAAAAACTTCAAAACTCATTCAATTTTTTTTTTATCACTCTCCATTTTAGGGACAACAATTCATGAGGAAACCAGTAATAGCCAAGCAAACCTTATATGATAATCCTGGTATTAGTACCTAAGTCATAATATCATAACAACATAGTAAATGATTGACAAAATTCTGGTAAGGAGGGGATTCCTTCCATTGCCCTATAATTCCTCATTACGTGATGTACGAATTGGCAAATATTTCTCTAGACAACCTAGTTTAGTAAGGAAGCTTCTTGTTGCAACATAGTAGTATTAATTAACCACCATCCACCACTCGTGAATAATGAAGAAGGACATGCAGTAGTAAATCTGAGTGGATCAACATTAAAGGGGTGTTCCACCGAATTGCCGGGGCTTCAAGGCTAAGTGCTAGCCAATAAGTGCATTTATGACTCCAACAGAAAGCACGTGTTAAGATTTATACCCCTCTTATGTAGTAGCTTGTTCTTGAAAACCAAGTTGTGATCATAAAGTCTCCACGTAATTAAGTAAGTAAAAACCTCAACTCTTTTGTACTACTCTAGCTAGCTACTGGATTTAAATTTTAAATTCAAAACTGATATAAATATAATAAAGTCACTCATCAGCTTAGACTTAATAGCCTAAAGTTTATAGAATAATTGGTTCCATTCTCGACAGTGACTCAAGAAATGTTTTTAAAAAATGCAACAAAATTAAGACAAAACTAACATTGTAGTCTTTTAAGTATTTTTTTTATGTGATTTTCTAATTAAAATTAGAGTTTCACCTTGATAGTTTATGCTAATTCTAGTGTAAACTTTTGTTACACAAGTCAAACTCAAATTTTGATCGAGAAATAATTAATACACATGTTTGATTTTGCTTTCACAGAAATGGAACGCGCGTCAAGGTTAAGTTACGAATTAGTTAGTAACTTCCACTTCTTTTTTTCCCCTTCAATTTGATGTAAGTTTAGCTTGAATCATACGTGTAAAAAGTAGATCCAAACACACCTGTTTACCAAAACACATTTAAATAATTATATCTAAGTTTTATCCATAAAATTATCCACGTGCAAGCCTCATGATAACTAATTATAACAAATGGGGAGTGACCATTAATGTTTGATTGGTTTACCATATAGACTGATCCCTATATACAATAATTAATTATGCGTGGAGGCATAAAAT
The DNA here is from genome assembly GCA_007407185.1 of Glycine tomentella. NCBI lineage: Eukaryota > Viridiplantae > Streptophyta > Magnoliopsida > Fabales > Fabaceae > Glycine > Glycine tomentella. The sequence continues at coordinate 1,714,219 of PYAF01000602.1, forward strand.
GTGGCAATTAAACCATATAATACTACACGTAGCTAATTGCGATAATAGGCTTCTAGTTCTAGTTTGTCTACTTTAGGTGGCATCCTTGTGTGCCCGTGTGTACAATCTTTTCAAAAAATGTTGGGTCTAAGTTTTTAAAGTATTTCAGGCTTTGATTGGAGGTTGGTATCCTTTTTATGGCGTTATCATGTCTTGTCAACAAGAAATGCATGCACGTATATATATAGTCATTAGTTTTATATTAACATAGCAATGAATTCATCACCTGACATGTTCCAAATGTTAGAAATTGGAGCATCACTTTTAACAACTTTAGTTAAAGCAATTAATTGGTGATATCACCAATTATCCTTTTTTTTTTTTACTGGAATATCACCAATTATCCTAGGACTGGCTGTTCAGGAGAAACATTATATCTTAGAAATTTCTCCTTTTTTTTGTCAAAAAAAAAAAGTAATGGTTCTCTACTATATAATTAACGAATTAATTATCCTTCCTCTATCTTTCTCGTGATCAAAACATTGATGACAAATATGCCCAATAATTGAATAGGTGTACTCTTTATTATAGTTTTGATGTCAGCATTGCGGTGGTCATATCAAACATCAATTAGAAGCTGGAATGGCTTGGTGCTTTTGGCAAACCCTTAAATTATTGTGTTTTCTAAAAACATATGTTTTCATGTAAAAACTATGATTAAGGTTAATTTAAATATATATTTCAATTGTATTCAAACAGTTTAAAATAAATATTATCATAATTAGTTTTACTTAACTACTTCAAAACAAGATTGACACATTAGTCGTTTCTTTGCTCCTGTAATGATAGTTGGTGGTGACTAATATTTGGTCTCAAAGTCAAAATCCCATCAGTATTTTCTTTGAAGTCGTTAACTTCTGGTTCAGCATTCCACATATGATCTTCAAGTTAATTAACTAAACCTAGAATTAAGAATCTTCCCTAGAACCAGGCTTAATTAGAAAGTTAGACCATGATAGGTATAAAATAGAAGTGAAAAAACAGAAAAATATGTCACGGTAGATGGGAAAATGAGTAATAAACAGGGACGTATATCATTACGATGGATAAAATCATAGTACAAACAAATAATAGCAATGATGGTTTGACGAAGAGACGCGCGCGGGCCATTTCATAACAATATATAATGCAATAAGAAATGTTAATGGATAACATTATTGTCCAAAGACTTAAATAAATAATGTGTCCAATTATTAAATTGCAAATAAATTTATATAAAAAAATTACTACATAAACACTCGTCTTTAGTATTTAATCAGTTTATTTTGAAAATAATACTTATTTTTCTATATACTTTTGAGTTTTTTAAACAAATAATTATTCTCTTGAAATAAACTCATCCCAACATGCTATAATTTGGGTTTATTTTAAGTGTAAAAGTTTTTATAAAAAAAAAAAAAAATCACCTAATCATGCATATCTGCATATCTGCTTGCTAAAAAAAATGGAATAATTTTCTAAAGGGTTAATACTTTGCCCAAAACAAATGTTTTTTAAATATTAAGTGATAGCTAGCCTCCAAATCTTAGAAATTGAAATTTCTTAATTTCTAGATGTCTATTTTGATTTCTTGTATGCACTTGCTGCCTATAGTCATATGTGTGGGACATTCCATCCCCTTGACGTAAAACTAAAAAAAAAAAAAAAATACAGGGTAAGAGACTAAGAGTTGCTTTGGGATAACACCTTAATGGCTGAGAATGGAGATACTCTTGAAAATGGTACAAAAGTTGTATTATTGGTCGAAGTAATCCCTTTGAGGTTCAGTCTCTATCATTTTCCATGTACACTATTTGTCTTATTGAATGTTTGTTATTGGAAGACTTTTGAAGCCATGTGGGAAAGTGTAACTTAATGTCAATTGGGTCCCTAATACTTAATGATATCCAAAGATAGCTCCTCTCCCTTCGATGAAAGTTTATGAATTATGAGTGCTGCTTAATATATAGGGTATTTCTTCAGCGTGTGACTGCTTCTTTGCTACAATATCATGCAGGGTTATTGTCATCACCTGCACTATAGTGTCAAACTCCATCCATGACGTTAATTTTCTAATGGCTGACACAATCATAACATCTCCTTGTGAATGGGAAAATATATTTTGACAACAAAATGAGATAATACAATGCAGCATGCCCCCTTTGATATTATGGTGTATTTTTCAGATGCGCGTATATAAAAAATGAAAAATATTTATATAATTCTATGTAATATATATATATATATATAATAATAGTACTACTTCCGAGGTTTTATACCACAAACAAAATAAGACTAGACATGAAAATAGTCACGTGGGTTATTTTTAATTAATAACATCATAATTTAATTAAAAATATCATTAAAAATAAATAGTTTAAGTAAGACAATAAATGATTTATTTTTCATTTAATACTTAATTTATAAAGTAGTAAGATGATTTATAAGATAATTAATAGAAAGATATAATATTACTCTTTGGTTTTTATATAATTAAGGACGTGGAGCCGTATATGATGAGGTGTTAATTCTATAATGGATATATTGTGAATGCCGAACTGAAAGTGTACTACTTGTCCATGCATAACCACATCCCTTGTCATGATAAAAATTTAATCAAGATTTCTTTAAGCTTGAGATGAAGGTTTGAATCAATCAAAACAATAGAAACACGTGAACGAAATAATAAACTGACTAATTAAAAGCATTCATTTTCTTAAGGATTGACTACGTACCATGCTCTCCGCCAAGAATTGAAAAAATCATTCTATATATGTTTTCTATGCAGAGTTTTGTCACTTCAAAGTTCAAAACTCAGTTTTGAATATTCTATTTGACATGAATCGTGACCAATTTATCATGAATTATAGTAAACAGATTATTCATTACAATTTAGTAACGTCTCATATATTGATGCTTCAGTAATCGCTTGTGTGTAATGTACATCGAGCCAGCCTAAAAGCGTGCATGCAATGCCCTTAAGGTTGGATCGATATAGAGAATACCATTAATATTATGAATCTCTTTATATATATATATATATATATATATATATATATATATATATAATGGCATGGAAGCATCCAGCTATAATTTAATGAGTATTAGTAATATCAAGTAATGGGGTTTCTCCATATAAAACAAAATGTTTTAATTTTCTTTATCGACTCCATTTTTCCTCTTAGTTATGCAGAAATAACACAGTATAATTTTGTCTTATGGGTTTGTGTACTTTCTTGAATTGAAAAAGAGAAGCACGTGAATTTCAATTTTAGTTTCACACACGTGTAAATATAAAGTGTAACATTCATGTAAACAAGTGTATAAGAAGTTAAAAGGTTAACGTATGAATGAAGGGAGAAGAAAAAACGGGAGTAAAAGGTTAAAAAATATATAAGAATGCATATGATTTGAGTTATATATGTACAAGTTATTTGAGTTTAACTCATTAAATATTCATGGGTCATTTGTTAGATAAAAAAAAAAAAAAAAACACTCAAGCTTCATATATGGATCTACTATTTAAATGAGGTTCACTTGTAACTTTTTCTACTTTATATATATATATATATATATATATATATATATATATATATATATCAGCCTATCTCCTCTACTTTCTTAACAGTCCGTACTTATTTCAGTAGAATTTTTCAGTGATATATTTCGATTATCTTTCCCATATGAAAATATGTGAAATTTTATTGAGATTTGAGAGTGTTAAGATGAATTTTTAAGTTTATTTAATTATAATAATCAAGAAGTTATAAATTTTTTTATTGGTCCAATTAACACACGTTTTTATTTACAGATTATCATATAATATTAGTTTTTTTTTTTTTACCTGTGGGATGTACAAATTTTTTATATTGGATGTAAATTGTAATAATTAAGAATGACAATGTAGGATATCCTAGAATCCATCCGCATACTTACACTTAAAAATTTTCTCACACTCAAGCTCATACCCACAAAGGTAATAATTTTAATACACATGCCACACTTCTCATTGGTTACCAAAATACTCATATGTATCCATTATTCACATTTTAATTAATATGAAAAATAAAATAAAAATATTGATTAAAAATTATAGTAATAATAAAAATAAAATTTAATTCAAAATATTTCACAAAAATTATAATAAAATCATAAAATATCACAAAAAATAAAATCCCACTGTTTCCAAAAGCAAAAAATAAAATCCTATCCAAAGATACTTTAGAAAATAAAAAATGTGATTTTTAATGCTAAAAGATAATGTTTTGTAAAAGGTATTTAAATGTGATATTTTTTAATAAGAAACGTAATTTATCTATAATGTGATCAACCTGTTAACAAATAAGGATTAATAAATGAGTTATTTTTTTTATCAATTAACAAATTAAAATATGATCTATCTCTTAGTTTTTTGTTTTTG
>PYAF01000602.1:1718756-1813945 GCA_007407185.1 Glycine tomentella
CAAAAATTCCTTAATCTGTTACTCGATTTAGTTCCAAAATAATAATCTTTTTTTGTCTTTCAAAATAATGGTTAATTCTTTTAGCTTTTCTTAAGCTATTTTTTCCAACAATACCCCTTATATATAATTAAGAAGATAAAACAATACTTGCACTGAAAATAAACACCAAAAATAAGTTGGTGGTTAATATAATGTATTTGTTATTGATATACTGAAAGATAAAATTATGATGAAAATGCTAGAAACATTTTTTAAACACACTTTTCCTTGTCAGTTAAAAACTTAAAACTTATTGAAAATAACAAAAACGTGTGAATCCACATTACATTTAATGATTATTTCTCATAATTTTATTATTTTCAATAAAATTAAAATAAATTAGAAAGAATATGTTTTAAATATTATATTATTATTACTCTTTTTTTTTACAAGAGTAGTTGGAAATCTGGGAATATTTTTGTCGAAATTTATACAAACTAAATATTTGTGCCATAACATAACCTCAAAAGACTATTATTTTGTAATGAATGGGGCATAAAAGAAAATATATGAATGTATAATAACTAATCAATTAGCGTGAAATTTTAAATACTCCTTAATGCTACCTTTAAAATCCATTATTTTTCTTTTAATACTTAATAATAAATAATAAATGCACATTTAAAATTTATTTTCTATTAAATGTTCCATTGATTAGTATTATTCATTAAATAAATAAAAATAATTAAGAGTTTTGCTACCCAATATCACAAGGGTACTAATTAAGGAATTAAAAGGAAGAGTTTTTATTGAAAATTATATGGAGTACGTTTTTACTCATCTTAATAAAAAATCATTTTCCTTTTACTTGCCAAAAACTAAAAAATAATTATCTAAAGTGTCTTTATTTTGTGTGGAAAGAAACATGTAAAACTTTCTTACTTTATTATGTAATAAAGATAAATGTTAACTAATATTTGTAAAACACTTATTAAAAATGTAAAAAAAATAAATGAATGTATAATAAATAATGAATGAGCCTGCACAAATTCAGATGCTCAATAGTCATTAGTGATATCATTAAAACTCATTATATTTTTCCAATATGTAATAATGAATACACATCTAATAGTCATTTTTTTTATTAAATGTCCACTATTCATTGAATATTGAATAAATAGGTTAAATATAATTTTAGTTGCCTATTTTATCTAATTTGCAATTTAGTCCCTCATTTTAACGGTGAAACCAACTTTTTTTATTGCATTTGTTAGACGAAAATTAAAGTTCTGAGTTAACATTAATATTTCAAATGAAAATTTAGTTCCACTATAAAAAAAAATTAATTACATGTATGCATACTTCACACCTCATATTTGAAACTTAAAAGCATTAAAAATATGACAAACAAATTGTTGACTGATAATTATTTTTCTTTCCTTAAATGGCAATAGTCATCCTTCAATTAAAGAAATATGTTTAATTTCTTCCATATATACTTAATCCAAGTCTTGGTTGGTCTTCTCTCCTGGGTTGGCATTGCAAGACAAATCATATTCCTGATTCATGTGCCATTTTTGACTAAAATTCAAAAAATAAACTTGAGAAAACCCCAAACACAAAGAAAAACTGAGGTGGCATAAATATAGAAAGGACTATCCCCACACAATACAAAATACTACTATATGTATGTACTTACCCTTCTCTTCCCTCCTATGAATCACTTCTCTTCCTGCTCTCAACAACAACTCAATTACCTTTCTGCCTTACCCAATTCCTAAACCCCAATCCCCCCTTTTCAAATCAAATCCTAATTCCCCTCCCAAACCCCAAAAAACATTCACCTCTTCATAAAAATCCCACCTTTCCTTCAATTTCCCCCCACCCACCCTCTCAGTTTTTCACTTCAAGATTCAGACGTGCTTTCTTTCCGCTACTCTCTTTTTTTCTTCGTGGGTTCCTTTCCCCTTTCTCAAATGCTTAACCCTACGCGGCTCCGATTTCTTCAATTGCCTTCAATGCGCACCATTTCTGCGTGACCCATAAAACCTAGGTGCCTAGGACTCTTCCAATCTTCGTGGGTTTTGCTCGAAATTCGATATTTCCGATTCTTTTGCTAGTGGGTATGGTGGGGAACGATGACGCGGGTCACCTCTCCGCCTCCCGGAAAATGTTCTGGCGGTCGGCGTCGTGGTCCGCCTCGCGCACCGCCGCAGGGAACGCCTCTTCCGGCGAGGCGGAAAAGGGCTTCGCCGATTCCGGCGCCGCCGACGATCCCCACTGCCAGAACCGGAGGTTCGGTCCGCCGCCGCTGACGCCTCGGTCACAGCAGAACTGCAAGGCGCGGTCTTGCCTGCCGCCGCTGCAGCCGCTCTCCATCGCCCGGCGGAGCCTCGACGAGTGGCCGAAGGCGGGCTCCGACGACATCGGCGAGTGGCCGCAGCCGCCCACCACCCCCGGCGGGAGAGGTAATGGTAGCAATGGTGAAAGGTTGAAACTTGATTTGTCTTCCATTCAGCATATCAACCCTGATCATAGTAGGAGTAACAATGGAAATGGGCTTGTGAAGAGGGATAAGATTGCATTTTTTGATAAGGAGTGTTCAAAAGTTGCTGATCATGTGTACCTTGGTGGTGATGCTGTTGCTAGGGATAGGGACATTTTGAAGCATAACGGTATCACTCATGTGTTGAATTGTGTGGGGTTTGTGTGTCCTGAGTACTTTAAGGCTGATTTTGTTTATAGGACTTTGTGGCTGCAGGATAGTCCCTCTGAGGACATTACTAGTATTTTGTATGATGTGTTTGACTACTTTGAGGATGTTAGGGAGCAAGGTGGGAGGGTGTTTGTGCACTGTTGTCAAGGGGTGTCTAGGTCTACTTCCTTGGTCATTGCTTATCTTATGTGGAGGGAAGGGCAGAGTTTTGATGATGCTTTTCAGTTTGTGAAGGCGGCGAGAGGGATTGCTGATCCAAATATGGGGTTTGCTTGCCAGCTGTTGCAGTGCCAGAAGAGGGTTCATGCTGTCCCTCTTAGCCCTAGCTCTTTGCTGAGGATGTATAGAGTTGCTCCACACTCACCGTATGATCCTTTGCATCTTGTTCCAAAAATGTTGACGGATCCTTCATCGGCTGCGTTGGACTCCAGAGGTGCGTTTATCGTGCATATTCCTTCAGCAATATATGTTTGGATTGGTAAGGATTGTGAGGCCATCATGGAGAGGGATGCCAGAGGGGCTGTTGGCCAGATTGTCCGGTATGAGAAGGTGCAAGGGCCTATTGTGATGATTAAGGAAGGTGAGGAGCCGGCTTCCTTTTGGGATGCTTTTTCAAATTTTTCGCCTTTGATGGACAAATCTGGCAACAGAGTAGAAGATGGAAAAATATTAACTAGTAAAGTTTTGCCTGGTGAGAGGAGAGTGGATGCATACGATGTTGATTATGAAGTTTTCAAAAAAGCAATCACTGGAGGCTTTGTGCCTCCATTTGCTTCATCAGGCGAACATGAAACCCATCTGCCTGCAAGAGAGAGTAGTTGGAGTGTAAGGCGTAAAGTTTCCTCTGCTAATACGAAGGAGTTTGTTTCAGCCCCTCGGTTATCCTTTCCAAGGGTTTATTCAGATTCCATGTTGTGTATTTATACATCAGCGAATGCAAATTTGTCTCCATCCTCATCCTTGTCGTCATCGTCATCGTCTATATCATCATCCTATTCACCGTCTTATGTTTCTCCAGATTCCATTTCTTCTGAATCTAGCACTCATTCAAAGTTTTTGTCAGAAGTGTCCCCAGATTCTTCCTCCGTAGTTTTGACTTCTATTCCTGTATCTTCATCTTTGTCTAATTTTTCTAATTTGTCAATCACATCAAATTCTACTTCTCAAACCGTGTCTAACAGTACAGATATCCTTGGCGTCAAGTTATCACATCCCTGGTCTCAGTCAGCCTCTTTACCGTTGAAAAAACCATCAACTTCCCTTGCTGAACGCAGAGGTAACTTGTCAAAATTTTTGAAGTTGCCACTAATGAATGATAAGACACAAGTAACAGATAAATCGTCAACTTCTCATGCTAGTCGAGAATATGACATTCTTGTTAATGGCAATGTTAGCTACTTGCAACAATCAGATAGTAAAGATTATTTTTGCAAGTCTAGCAACCATGCCAAGGATGGAGGTGTGAATTCAATTCAAAAGTGTGAGCTGGCATTGTGTCCAAGCATTGCTGATAGCATGGACCTCAAGGAATCATCACTTAGTCAGTCTACAGCATTGAAGGGAACTAATGAGAGTGGCTTACTGGAGTGTAATGTCGCACAAACTTCGGTATATCACTGGCCCAGTTTAGAAAAGATTGAGACATTTGGTGCAAGTCATTTGGATTCTAAAGCTGCTTTTGTCATATTCCCTTCCAATATGCGTATACATGCAGGAAACATTTTATATATTTGGGTAGGGAGGTCTTTCAATTGTGATGCTTCACAGGTTCACTTAGATATTGATAAACAGACAGATTATGTAGGAGTTGTTGACTGGAATCAAATTGGTTGTGATCTCCTTGCTCAGTTTAGTTTGCCAAAGAACACAGTCATGAAGGTATGAGCTTTTCCTTCTTTTGTTATTTCATTCTTAAAACTCTATGCATTAAATAAGTTGATGCAGTGGTGACATGCCTGTTTAGTACTATCTCCAGTCCTATATGTAAATTAATTTCATGCTTCTTCTTTTCTTTTTTCTTTTTTTTGGGTTTCTATTCTAGATTAAAACAGAGTACCCACTGACTAGGGCAATTTATGCAAGAAAATCTAGCATTTCTTGCTATATTCTGTACCACCAGTATCTATCTTTTTCCCGCATTCAGTGGAATTGATAGCACGAGAGGTGATGGAATATCTAACTGAATCTAGTGTTTTTTGTTAATTGTTAGATTGGGGTGATTTTTAAGATATTAGGTGGGCCAGCTGTTGCAACGTGTTTTTTCACAAACCATATAAAATTTCTTTCTCTTTTATTTGTAATTAGTAACAAAAAAGACGTGAAATTGATTGACTTTAATTGTTTGAAAGGTGATATTTCATCATTTCATTTCACAAAAATAAAGATGCAGAAACTGTGAGAATGAAGGACAACACTTTGCTATAGGATCTGCGGACACTTTGATACAATAAATCCTATTTCATTTCTTCGGAAAGTGATTTTCTGTGAAGTGCATCTTCATTTTGCCTTTTCCCTTGATGTTACATGTTTTATCCTTTAATTATATCCTTCTCTTGTTTGCATCAATAGTTTAGTATTGTTAGATCGTGATCAAAGTATTGACTTTGAACTTCAAACCATTTCTTTTTTGTTTCCTATAATTCCAAATTTATGGTCAAGAAATCACTCCAACCTTGCCTTGTTAGCATTTGTTGATTTGTGATATATCTTCTATATATTTTTCTGTTCTAAAAAAAGATTGAGTTGGGCATTATGCACCATGGATTGTCCAAATATTTTGAATTCTCATGTTGATCTTCTTTTCTGTGAATAGGTTGTTAAAGAGAATGAAGAACCTTCAGAGTTCCTTGCTTTGCTGAGTTCATTGTAGCTAAAACGATACTAGGAGAATCCTTGGTTCAAAATAGCTTCTTTAACCTTTTCCCCAGCACCTGCAGCTATCTCTTTGTATGGCAAATTTTCAGGCTCTAATTTGATCGTCCCTGTGAAAAGAAATCCAGTGAGGTAATGAATAGCTGTTACAATTACTCTTGTTCAGAGCATTTAGTTTATTTGTACTGCTTAATTTTGACTATTTTATCATGGTAATAATTGATTTTTATTTTTATCTACCTATAGTTTATATTGCATATTATTAACATGTCTACATGTTTTTTCTCTAATGATAAAATACATCTAATCTGGATATCACCTTTGTTGTACCTGCTGCATCAATGTGGTGGCAATATTTAACAATTCATACCCATATACTTAGAGCAGTATTTTGAGTTTGTGAAAATATATTAAATCGCAATTGGAAAGAAAACCCTTGTAAATGTTACTTATCTGATATATGATATACTTCCAATTTATAGATTTTTCAAGGATCAGAACATTACTGTTTAATGGTATACGTGCATGTCCCATTACTGTTTTAATTCTTAAAACTGAGTTTTGTTATATGTTACTTGCAGGAGGTTGCCCCATGCCAAGTCAATTGTAGCTCGGCTGATTGTACAGTGCAGTGCTTTAACACCCTCAACCTAGAAATCTATGTTCAATATACTCAAATTTCTTTCACATTCTCATGTTATTTATAAAAAACAATTCCTTCTTAGCTCTCTCTCTCTCTCTCATTCTCTTTCTCAATGCGGAAAATGGTGTAGTTTATTTGCTTATATGTGAACAATTTCCTGATTGAGAATTTCTAAGTTGAAACAGTAGCTGGGTGATATAGATTTCTTAATAAAAAAAAAATAATACTAGTATTAGATTGGTGAAAATGCTTGTATGATAGACAACTAAGGTAAATGTTTTTACATAATCCCGTGTTCATAAGTAATCAAACATGATTAACAAAGCAAATTCAATGAATGGTTGCGGATACCAGACAAACGATTGTAAATTGGAATTTAAAATTAATGCAATTTGAAGATGGGATTATGCAATGTTCTTTAGATATGGTTTGCCATCGTTTAAAGTTCGGTTACATTTTTTAATTAACTGAAGTAAATCGATTCGCTTCTTAATGTTTGGATTCAGTTTGATATTCTCTTAAATGATGAATGAAAATTGGGAGTGAAGTCGATTATTCCTCCCTGTCATCTTCTTTTCTTTTTTATAAAAAAAATTGGGTGCATTTTGATGTTTGAAATCTTTCACCTATGTTACCACTTTTCTCATAGGAAAAAGGTAAGAAAAAAATCGTTTTTGTCAATCACTCCCTAGTTACAAACTTAGATGGTGATCAAGACACGCATTTATTTGGTCAAAAGGTATCCAAGAAAGATGTTTTTAAATACTTAAGATCTATGTTATAAAAAGGTAGTGAGATAGATGAGGATTTACGTCATAGAGTGGAATGTTGGCCAGCACATAGGCAACATGAGCATAAAATAAGGTAAGCAGAAATGAAAATGTTAAGGTGGATGTGTGGATATATGAAGATAAATAAGATAAAAAATGAGGATATTCGACGAAAGGTATCAGTGGTACCGGTATGTGAAAAGATGAGAGAGCACAGATTGAAATGGTTTGGGCACGTTATGAGATGGCCACTGGATACTCCTGTAAGTACAAAAGTTTGTTATCAAGAGTTAGACACAAAGAGATGTAGAGGTCGACCAAAACTTACCTGGGGAAGGGTAGTTAAACAAGACCAAATGGAGTGGGATATAGATTGGCGGACGGTATGTCTTAGGACGGAGTGGAGAAAAACTATAAGCTTGGTGGAAGGTTAAACCCATTAGTAATTCTATGTTCCAGTCTTTTTCTTTTTTAGTTTTTTTCCTCTTCTTTTCGCCCTTCTTCTTTTCACCATTCTTATATTTTAGCTTTTTTTTTTCTCTCTCTTTTGTCCTATTTTCGTTTTATCATTTGATTCATCTACCACCGACCCCAATTAACTTGAGTTAAAGATACTGTTGATGTTGTCTCCCTAGTTACAAATTTGATGATTTTTGTACATTGTAAAATCAGGAAGAATGCTAAATTAACTGTTTTCAGTATGAATCACGTTGAAAAATGGACGGATTCTATGGTGCATTATTGCTTTTTTGTTTTTTTTTTTAATCAAAAACATTTAAGACATTTCATTCATAGAGAAGAAATACATTAAGGAACTTGATAAAAGACTTGCTGTTAGCTTGTTAGTGGTTACAAATAGATCTTACCATCACTAAATTTCTTGTATTAATATTTTTTTATATCAAACTTGAACATAATTTGATATAGAAATTAATTTAAATAAATTCAAATTTATTTACATTATCATGTAATAATCATAGATTGCTATGTACGATATTAAATTCTATGATATTTTAAATAAAAAAGTAAATAAATTCTTTAACTAACTTTTATATATTATTTTTTAAAAAATCCCATACTTTTTATCATACCCTTCTTTTTTTATTTCCAGTAAACTAATTAGTTTATAATTTACTAGTAATTAATATTATCTTTGTTTTTTTTTTAAATTTCATACCAGAAAAATACTTAAATTAACTATTTTTTACAACAGTTTAAATAAACTTTCAAAAATAAACAATTTTTGTTGAGCTAGTTTATGTTCCGTGTCTCGGACCGGTCCATCGGTGTCGACCCATATTGAAAACTTTAGACACAAGTTCGGATTTCAGATCTTGGGCCCGATAAGGCTGTTCCTGTAATTTCGTGTTCTATATAAACCACCTCCCTCCTTCAGCTGCTTAACCAAAAACCCTAATTCTACAGCAGCCCTCCGATTTTTAAGGTTTCTTAAGTTCTGATCGATTCATATTCATGCGTTTCTACTAAGTCATTTCTTTTTGAATGTAAATTCTGAAGCTGATTTTTGTGTAGCTTTAGTTTTACTTTTTTTGAAAAAACTGCTTATGCTTTAAATGGCTAATGCAGTTTAGTGTTATATGTATACATGCAGGAGGTTGTGTGAATTGCTGGTGAGTGATTTCAATGGCTCCTACTAAGGGTGAGTCTTGCATTATTCTTTTAACGTCCATAAATATTATCTATCTATCTAGAGGCGCATCTATGTAATGTTAATATTTATGCTTAGATGCTGAAAAAGTTGGATGCTAGTAATGGTCTGTTTTGTGCTAAAACATATCCTGTTTGCTGATTGTTGGTTAGTTGATTCATATGGTGCATATTATGGTGAATGCATTATGTTTTTTGGTTCTGTATGGCTTTCCTCTTTTGGTTACGGGGCTCGAGTTTCAGTGTGTGCTTGTGAACTGAATGAATGTATGCCTAGTTTAAAGAAAATGGATGTGCCACTGGGTCCTTTCCTTTAATTTTACACGAATGAAGAATATTTTGTTTTTCATGTATACCAGTCTGTTTGGAGTGTTTGTCGAGATGTTGACAAATGATAATGCTTACATGTTGAATTCTGTAGTATTATACAGGATTGCATAAGTATTTTGCTTTCCTTACATTACTATTTAATTTGCATTTCCTTTCAACTACTCGGTCATAAGTCATGCCCTGCTTTTCTTAGCAATGTATGATATAAACTTATCGTCATTTTTTGCTAGTTTAATGTTCTCTTTGCATAAGTATTCACTTTAAGGTTTTAAGGTTGATGCATTGTTTTATAGACATAGTTGGCAAAGGCTCAAAGTAATACTGGTTTCCTGCTAATGATCTAATTGCTTTTTTCCTTGTGTGTGCAGTGGACAATGCCAAAAAGGCTGATCCCAAAGCTCAGGCCTTGAAGACCGCTAAGGCTGTCAAATCAGGTGGCCAAGTGTTTAAGAAGAAAGCTAAAAAGATCAGGACATCGGTTACATTTCACCGGCCAAGGACCTTGAAGAAGGAAAGAAACCCTAAGTACCCTCGCATTAGTGCTCCACCCAGAAACAAGTTGGACCATTATCAGATACTTAAATTTCCTCTAACTACTGAGTCTGCAATGAAGAAAATTGAGGATAACAACACACTGGTTTTTATTGTTGACCTCCGTGCTGACAAGAAGAAGATTAAGGATGCTGTGAAGAAGATGTACGACATTCAGGCAAAGAAAGTGAATACATTAATCAGGTAATGGAAATGATAATGTATTAGATCTGCTACATGTATATTTGAATTGTTGGAAAAAATAAACAAATGTAGAGAAAAAGGACTAATTGCTTAGCTTACAGTGGTTGCTATTTAATTGTGTCCTTGAATTAGATTTATTAATACGAGTATTGCATTGAATATTATATTAAGCAGTATATTTCTTTTCTTTTTTTACCAACTTGCTTTTTTTTTTTTTTTTTTTTTTTTTTGCAGGCCGGATGGGACAAAGAAAGCCTATGTTAGGTTGACTCCAGATTATGATGCCTTGGATGTAGCTAACAAGATTGGTATCATCTAATAAGTTGTACACTTGTACTCTTGATTTTAGTGAAGTTAATCCTTCATTGTTAAGATAGTTGTTCTACATGTCCTGAGTTATTACTCTTTGTTTTCCATATGTATTAACTATTGTTCATTCAATTTTGAGTTGAGAACATTTTTATGAATTCAGTTTTATACTAGTATAATTAATAGTATAAAAGTAGTTTACTGACTCCATTGTTTCCAAGGTTTGATCAATCTGCATTTCCTTATATTCCAAGGTATAAATTTATGTCCCAAACACCAGCATAATTGAGTTTTCTTCACTTGGTATGTGTTGTCATGTTGGTAGTGGATAATTTAAAGATATGTTCATGGTTCTGTCACAGTTTTACCCATATGTAAATTGATTACAGAAAATTCAACTCATTTTTGCTTGTGTGTAATTAGCTGTCTTGTTTCTTGACCCACACAAATGAAACTGGTGATAAATTTAATCTAAGGGTTTGCATTTGGTTGTGGGTTTGAATCTGGGAACAGTCTCTTTTGTATATAAGGGTAAAGCTGTGTACAATGACTCTCCCTTGTACCTTTGCATAACAAGAATCCTTTTGCAACAGAGGTATGCTAGTTTTAAAGGGTTTGTGTTTTTAGTATTTATCGTGTAAATTGATACATTGTAGTGACAAAAATAAAAGTGCTGTTATTGTTAGCAATCAATTAATGTATTAGTTTATATTATTTGAGCTACATCTGGACTCCACATCACAATCTCTGCCCCCTCATTCACCTTTGTTCCTTTCAACCAAAACTTGTCTGCATTAGTCATGTTATTAGAATTTAGAATCTATTGATATACACAATTAAAAAATAATTATGGCATGTTCCTATTTACTTTTCTTTTTCCTTGGTTGCTATTCATGACATTTTTTTTAATATTTTTTATATTTTGAATACCAGACATAGTCAGGTGTCTACCGTGTTTGGAAATTTGGTAGAGACTGTTACATGTCTGGGACATAATATACTGAGAGTGAGTCTAATAAATATGGGTTTCCCATGTTGTATTATATAATCTCTTAGAAAGGTGTCCATCGTTGCCCAATAATTCACATTGTTATTATTTGAGCTACATCTGGACTCTACATCTTTTTGCATTAGACACACAAACAAGATTTAATTATTACAAGTTCCAATTATGGTGGTTGAATACCTGTGTTAGTTTTTTTTTCTGTTTGTTGCTGAGGAAAACAATTCATGATTTGTTTTTTCTTTTGAATACCAGACATAGTCAGGTGTCTGCCGTGTTTGGAAATTTGGTAGAGACTGTTACATGACTGGGACATAATATCCTTAGAGTGTGTATGATCAATATGGGTTTCCCATGTTGTCTTATAACTCTTGGAAAGGTGTCCATCGTTGCCCAATAATACACATTGTTATTATTTGAGCTACATCTGGACTCTACATCACAATTTCTGCCCTTTACTCTACTTTTTTGCATTAGTCATTCTTTAGAATATATGAATGTATGGATATACACACACAAACAAGATTTAATTATTGCAAGTTCCTATTATGGTAGTTGAATACCTGTTACTTTTGTTTTTTTTTTTTTTTTTCCGTTTGTTGTGGAGGAAAACAATTCATGATTTGTTTTTTCTTTTGAATGCCAGACATAGTCAGGTGTCTGCCGTGTTTGGAAATTTGGTAGACACTGTTACATGTCTGGGACATAATATCCTTAGAGTGTGTATGATAAATATGGGTTTCCCATGTTGTCTTGTAACTCTTGGAAAGGTGTTCATCGTTGCCCAATAATATACTGTTATTATTTGAGCTACATCTGGACTCCACATTGCAAAGCCACTGCCCCTCACTCAGCTTTGTTCTTTTCAACCGAAACATTTCTGCATTAGTCATGGAATAAGAATTTATGAATGTATTAATATACACGTTATGGTGGTTGAGTACTTGTTTGTTGTTTTCCCTTTGCTGCTAAACAAATGAAAGAGGAAAAAAGAGGAAAACAATTCCTGACTTTTTCCTTAAAAAAACCCAGAGATAGTCAGGTGTCTGTGTGTTTGGAAATTTGGCAGACTGTTACATGTCTCGGACATAATATACTCTTGGAAAGGTGTTCATCGTTGCCCAATAATATACTGTTATTATTTGAGCTTCATCTGGACTTCACTTCACAAAACCTTTGCCCCTCATTATCATTTATGTTAAGTTCCTATTATAGCGGTAGAATACCTTTTAGTTTTTTTTTTTTTTCCTTGGTTGGCAAACAATTAATATAGAAACAATTCATGACATTTTTTTTTCTTTTGAATACCAGACATAGTCAGGTGTCTGCTTTGTTTGGAATTTGGTGGATACCGTTACATGTCTGGGACATAATATACCAATAGTGAGTCTGATAAATATGGGTTTCTCATGTTGTATGATAACATCTTTTGGAAAGGTGTCCATCGTTGCCCAATAATATGCTGTTATTATTTGAGCTACATCTGGACTCCACATTGCAAAACTTCTGCTCCTTAGTCTCTCTTGTTACTTTTAACCTTAGAAATTGCAAAAGGAGAATCATATATTAGTCGTGCATTTAGGATTTGAGTAATAAAATTTAATATAATAATAATCATTGCAAGTTCCTATAATTGTTGGTGAATATTTGTGTTTGATGTAATATTTTTTTGTAGTAAACTATTATTAACATTATTATTTTTTTCGTTGTTCTCAGCGTATTTGTTTGTTATTTAATTCTTCTGGATAGTTAAACATATTCTGATACATCAATATAATTCTGAAATCATGCAACCTGTGACATAGTATAGTAGCTACAGGGCCTGTGGTATTTGTCAAGACTATTTGGTGAACATTTCCTGTAAAAAAATAGGTTGCCCTGTTCAAGATAATGGTGTGATGCGTCATGTACTATTCAAGAAACCAAGCTTGTTCTGTGGATATTTAGATGTCAGCTCAGGATCTTCATTTATTGGACAATTAATGAGTTAGTAACCTATCGATAGTTTTGAATGGCATTTATCTTAATGCATTCAATATTGTGACTCTTAGTCTGTCATAGACTGCAATGTTAACTTAGGGCAGGCTTTTTGACTCATCAGGTCCATTATAACACAGTATAAGATTGTGTCTGCAGTTTTCAACCTGTGTTACGTGGAACTGATGGAAGTAGTAAGTTTATTATTATGTCATGGTCAATCCGATATTGTGTTCCCAGATTTGATGTTCCAAGGCTTAAGAAAGGAGTGCAAAACTTTAAGCATGAATATAGTCTGTGTTTAAGATTGATTGATCAGAATATACATCAGACATAAAACTTACATAAATGGATTGAGGCAGCGAGAGTAAATACGTAATAGAGCTTTCTTGTATGTCGTTCGTATCATATGTTCTTTGGGTAGTTTAATCATAGTTTGCGCTGGGTTTTGAATGGGCTATGTTTCGTTTATTTTATATAAATTCGTTCGCATTTAAATTAAACTCTTTGGTTCTTCGTTACCATTCTTTCAGTTTTAAACTCATTGGTTCTTCGTTACCTAAAAAAACTCTGGTTTAATCCAAAGTTGTGCATGTGAAAAAAAATAAAGTGTATGGAAATATATGCATTGCCGTTCTCAATTCCTCGAATAATTAATCTTTGGCTTATAGTTGAGGAATATCTTGTGTTAAAAAAAAAAAAAAGAATTCCCCCCTTCTTTTTTATACAATGCATTACTCATTTATTGTACATATATTTGGAGAAAGTTATAATCAAAAAACAGATAAAACTTGGGACTATAAAGCTCAAAATTCAAATGAACATTCTCGCTGAAGAGTTTAATATCTCTAATATGGTGGTAATAGTAATGATCATTATTAAACGTCGAAAATTTTGAAGGATTCTATGACTGTGTGCAGCCTGTCTTTCATCTTCACCCATCTTCTTTCGTTTGCTCCTGTCGTCAAGGTGTAAAACTTACCTACAATTAATAATTACATTAAAAGCAAAAACATCAATAAAAATCTTAAGTCTGGGACTAACTTCCAAAATGTGCTCATAATGTAATTGCTATCTCATTAATTGTTCATTAGTTGTGTAATGTTTATTTATCTAAAGAGAGATTTTTAAGCCTCGAGGTTAGTTTTATGGCTTTGAATTATGGAAATATCTTGCTTTCGGGTAAACAAAAAAAAAAAAAAAAAACTCAAATGATTTGTTTTTCCATAATGAAAAAAAATAATTCTAAACTTGGATACAAGATTACACACATTTTCTAATTTTAAAGGTTCAAGGCACTTTGCTATTTTTTTATGTAGGTTTTTAATTCAGTAATATAAAAGGTCAATTTTCAGACATCATCATGCACTTCAAATATTTAAAAGGATCAAATCATACCATTGCCAATGGAGACTGTGCTGAGAGCATGACGAGTATAGTTCGGAGCCTGAGCAATGAACTCAAATTGATAGTATTTTTTTCCTTCAACATCTTGCTGAAGCATTACATAGATGGAGCAAGCCATGATCAGTGTCTTTGCAGTTATACAAACATATATACTCACACATAAGAACCAGAGATCAGAACATTGCATGTGAAGGTACTTGATGCAAGTGGCACACATTTTGCATAAAAGAAATGTTAATCACAGGGCACATATTCATCAACATGATTAGATACCTTCAGGGAAAAAAAAAAAAAAACAACGAAAACAAATTCAAGAGTAGCATTTTCACCAAAAAAAAAAAAAATCAAGAGTAGCAGTTAGTTGCTTGAAGATTTCCTATTTGACAACAGTCAGTCAGTAACCAAATTCAGAGTTGTTTATGATGTGTTGAATACATTAATTTAACACTCTTCATTAACATTTCAAATCTTCACAAATCACAAGTTTCTAAATTGTGATTCTCCCTCATGTCCGGAGGATCAAACCAAATGACAGAATATGATGACGACTAACTGTTCTCTGGCCAAATACACTAAAAAACATAAAAAAAAAAAAAAAATCTGTTCTTTTTATCCAAAAGAGAAAAATGAACATTCTTCTTTGTAATCCCATTTCTAACAATTATCGAATATTCTCTTCTAAATTTGTTGGCAATAGTTTTTGTATGAATGCTACAAACCACTAAAACTGGTATTCATCTAGTTTGCCGATGTTTAGTTAGGGAAGATGTCAAAAATTCCAGTAGCTTATATTGCCAATCTATAGTAGTTTTGAACACATGAAATAATTGTTTTTCTCTTAATACATTGTAACATGAAAAATAATGACTACAAACAAGGGAAAGAGATGTAAAATATCAAACCTCTTTTGCTTCTACTATCTTGGTTTTCTGGTTTGGAGGGGCCAAAACCTTTTTTATTAGAGTTTCGGCAACCTCTTGAGGGGACCCAAATTCTGTAATATCCTGTTTGCCAGTTGGTATCACATTTACACTGACGTTCTCCAGTGGTTCAATGACATCTTTGAACACCTTATCTTGACCTTCAATTACTACTTCCTGCTCACTCCCCATGATAAAAAAGAGATGAAGGAGCTAACCTTAACTTCCATTTTAGCTTTGTATCAATAAATCAACTTGATATAGATATAAAAGTCACACTAGTGCAGAGTGCAGACAGTATTATAACAATACTCACCTGCCAACCAAAAGGGTAGAGAAATGAATATCCATCTTTCTTGTCCAAAACAGGCAAAAATCCTTTCTTATTTTCTGCAGCAACTGAGCCATATCAAGGGTATATCCTCAGGATGTCAGGCCTCAGTATTTAGGAAAGTCACAGGTGTCATAATAAACAGCAATTGTTACTTCGTGATCAAGCACAATTCAGTAACATAAGGAAAATTTAACTGCTTAAAATGCAATCTTACAAGAGTTCGACTGTTGGTTGAACAGAAAAACTAATGGGGCAGTGGTTCCAATGGCAATCACTTGGCGCCTTCTTTGTCTATCTGCCAAGGTATAACAAAGGATTAAAAACAAAATTGATAGTCCCAGTTCATGATAGCAATTCAATATTAATGTCTTGGAAACAAAAAAAAAAAAAAAAATTAATACTTACTTACTACCATACAAAGCAAATAGGAGGACCAATAAGAGGATGTTGTAGGAGAATATAAAATTGTTCGTCAGATACTTCTCTAATAAATTTGTTTACGACAGGTATAGGGATCGCTAATCAAAATTAAAAAAAAAAAAAAAAAAAACTATTAAGATTTCACCACGAATAACATGAAATTCGTATTAGGATTTTCGGTGCCCCACATGACACCCCAACAACATAGCTGCTTAAGTCATTGACACATCACATGTAACTTGTTATAAGATAATGACAGCTACAAGTTGAAAATGAAAAAAGAACAAGCCTTGAGAAGTTAAAGAAGCAGAGGGTTCTTGGACAGCTTTGACAATGAAGGAAATAGCATCTCTTCTAGATGAACGAGTGACATGCTTCTGTAACAAAACCATATTTGAGAATGAATAAAATTAGCACTAGTTAAAAGCAGGAATGTATGTGAAGGTACCTGAGGGAAAGAGGAGTTGTGAAGAAAGGCTCGGTGAAGGGTTGGGGAATTCTGCAGCAGGGACATCATTGTTGTTGTGTGAGACTGAGAATGCAAAGAACAAAGTGACCACATGTTATGTGGTCGAGGACTCACTTTTTGGAAGTTTCACTTATCCACATCACAATCCATAATAGCCTTTGTGCTTTTCATTTTTTATTTCATATCCTTCTTCTCTCACTTCAATTTCGAAATGCTATGCTATTTTAAATGCTTATTTTTAAAATAGTAGCTTTAATAACTTTTTTGAATAATATTTTGAAACTAAATCCTCTCGTACCTGTACATGCTATATAATGAACGCATATAATTTGCTTTTATATAATAAATTTAATTTCTAATTATTGAAAATTGGATAATATTCATGTATTTATTAATAATTTTGTATATCGACTTTTATGTTGGTTGCCAAAGACCTAACATAACCCTACTCCTTAACTTGAGCTTAAAATCGGCTAAAACATATGTAAAATTAAAGGATTGAGAAAAAATTATTGTTGCACATATTGATGAAAAGATAATAGAAGATCATTTATGATAAGTTAGACATATAAAAAGTTCGCAAAAGACGTTAATTTTAGTCATGTAAAAAATAAAAAAGAAAAAAATATATTGTAGAAAGACATGTAAATAATATTTTTGAAGTTTTGATTTTTAATTGTGTTGAATGGTAATGTGTAATCCATATAACTTGTTTCAATGAATGAGATAAAAACGTTGAAATTGTTATTACTGTAGTTATATGTTTTTTTTTCTTCTATAACACGTGTTTGTTTAAGTTTTATAATAAATTCAACTAGTATTTTTCTTTGATTAATTATTCAATAAAAATTATTTCCAAGTTTATTTATGGGACACATGATCTCACCATTATTTAATATTTTCTTTTACAAATATTTTAAAATTTCGCAAATCATTATTTTTAAAAAAAATCTTCCATTATTTTGTTACCTCATTTTTCTTAAAATATTTTTAAAATTTATATTAATTTTTTAATTTTAAATCTCAGCTATTTATATGATCAAACTAATCATTTCAACTTTTTAAAACTTTCCTCTTTTCTCTTTAAATCTAATTTCTTTATTTATTTTTACTTGTTTATTTGATTACTTTTATAATTTATTTATTTTAAGTTATAAGTTTAAATTTTATTCAAATTAAAGATATCGTACAATGCACAAAATAACTTGCTA
This sequence comes from Glycine tomentella, assembly GCA_007407185.1. NCBI lineage: Eukaryota > Viridiplantae > Streptophyta > Magnoliopsida > Fabales > Fabaceae > Glycine > Glycine tomentella. Next base: position 1,736,519 of record PYAF01000602.1, read on the forward strand.
GTTTGAATTTGATACTCAATTCATTCACGTTACCTGGTTGAATGGTACACACCTATGGACCTTGGGAAACATCTTTATTTTCTTTATTTGGGGATTTATTCTGCCATCCTCTGTTGAGTCAAATGGTGCAGACTTTACTCAGGTTTTATTTTTTATTTTAAAATATAACCAATTGACCCAGTGTGGTCAAATGATTTAGACTTAATTCTCTTTTTTCCGAATCTTCCTCCGTCGTGTTTTTGAAAACAAGAATTGGCCCTTGACTGTGTATTGTTTATTACATTATAGAATCTTCCTCTATAATATACTATAAAACTACCTGTAATTGTTTTAAGTTTTAAATATAAGTAATAATTTCTGTAAAAAAAATATATAAGTAATAAATAATCATACCGATTTCATTATGTTTTCATCTTATATAGTTGAGCGCCAGGTAGGAGAGTTTGATCCTTATTTTTAATTTATTTTTACTTGAATTCTAATGAACTCAAGAAAATAAAAAGACGAAAAAATGAATTGAATAATCAAGAGAGATAAAAATAATACTAAGTTCAAGGTAAGAGACGAATTGGAATCTTCTCCAGCCAAGAATACCATTACCAACTTAATATCTTGTAAGATTTTTAACCTTTAATTGGTCATTGCACAATAATTTAGGAAGAGGAAAAAAATTGTAAAGTACAATCCTAATTTCAGTGGTAGAGAAAATTTTGTTGTTGGAAAAGAAGAAGATTCATACTATTCTAAAACAAAAGAGGTAGGATTTGATGTTGAAACATTGAATAAGCTATCCTTCATATATTCTTCCACGCCCTCTCTTGTTAGTCTAACATTTTTTCTTTAATTACTCATTTATTTACTATTTTTTAGAGAATTATTCATTTATTTAATATACATAATCTTTATATTTTAGTTCTTATACCTAAATTTTTTTGTTTTAGTTTCTACATATATATTAATTTGTTTTAATCTACGTCATTTAAAATCGTAAGAACTAAAACAGATTAAACAATATATGTATGTTGACTCAAATGAGTTAAAATTGTAAGTATAGAGAATTAAATATGTAACTTTAAAATGTAGAGATTAAAACGTTAGGATTGTATATGAACTAAACAAGGAAGTAAACATTATTCCCCACTTGGTTAAGTTTAGTGATATGGTCCTATATACATTTCCATAAACTGATAAAAGTGAGTGACAATGCACAAGAATCCTTTCCATAGTAGCAAGCTTTTGCCAGATAACGAATGTGACTTGAAGCCACTAAAGATACGTAAAAAAAGATGAGTGACAGCATAGGGTATAATTAATTAACTTTCTTGCACTACTTCTTCCATCATTCATGCGCCTAGTCTCCCAAATTTCAGAAAACTCTAAGAAGAAAATGGGTGACATTTGAGAGTGCCTCATCTATCATCTATGAATTGGCCTAATAATTAGTAAGAAAAAGTCAAAAGAGGGCCCTTGAATGCCATCAAGCATGAACCAGAGACACAATTGAGCACTCTAGCACTCCAGCACTATGAACATTTGCACAAGTTCTCAATGTTTTTTCAATTTATTTTTTCTTTTTCGTCATCCCCTTTTCTTTCTCAATTTTATCCCTAGTGGTCCTTTCGTAACTCCCAATCCCAAAAAGGCAAGAACTTTAATGATTTCATCGACAAATAAGAAACCTTTTAAAAACTTTTAGAAACACAAAGGAAAAACTTCAACAAACTACCTTTTCATTATTTTTATTATTAATAATGTTATTTCTTTTTGACATTTTATCTGTTTTCTTTATTTTATGGATAACTATTATTTTCATATAATAATATTAAAATGTTCCCCATTTGTGCTACAAATATAATTTACCGACCGTGAAACTGTTTTAAAATAAAATAAAAATATTTTAACTGATTAAAACCAAATAAAAGTCGCAGTTAAACAATGGATTTCTAATATTATTCCTCGAATATTTTTTTTAAGTAAATCTACCCACGCATGAATGTGTTTATCAGCTAATTTTAAGCGAAAACAACAATTTAAACAAGTTTATATACAATTAATTATTTGTATAAAATATATTAAAGAAAATATGATGATTATAATAACTTAAATCTTTTAGTTATTACCTGTAACAATTAACTTTGACTATAAGTATATTTCAAAACATAATATAAGGGATATCTTATTGAATATGAATATCAAACATTTTTTTTCTCATTTGATATTTTAAAAATGATACGAGGTGGATCAATATTTAGATCATATAGTTGTTTAAGTAAATTATTGGTAGGAGTGACATGTTGAAGGGTGGTGGATCCTATAAGGATTATGATCTTCCTCCTCTTCCGCCGCCGCCACACTCACTCTTTTGCCTCTGCTGTCGATGACAACGATGACATGGCCTTGAGATTGGGCAACCTCTACATGTTTCCGATGACTCACCTAACCATCACTGACAACGACTCTTGCAACGACGACGACAAAGTTCTTCCCTCAACCTCCTATCTTTGATAGTTCCTTTTCTTTGTCTGGTGTGTTGATGGTTACTTGCAACTGCATGTATATGTGAAATGCAGAGTTTTAGGACGCTCATTTTTTCATTTAGAATCAATCAACGAAGGAGGTTTATCTTGTAGTCTTTTTAGAGTATTTAACAAGATAAGACAATTGATACAATGGGTGGAGTGCTTAAAGCAATTTTGTAGAGACATCATCATTGTAATGTTCATTTGTATGAGGTTCAATACATGATCTGAGACCAAGATATAAGGTATTGACTTTAGTTTGGATCAAGCTAAGTCCTAATGTCCTTCGCAGTCTAAGGAGTGTTTGGCTAGATGACACAATTAGCAACTTAACATTTACCATGTTGACCTAGGTAAATGTCAAATTATAAACTTTATGGCCTTTCGAGTCAAGCATATCTAGTTTAAAGACCTAATTCGGGACAAAAATATTAATGCATGATTGGATTCGTGTTGGATGATCCAAAATCACATTGAAATATCATCTAATGCAATTTTAGGTATTTGGGTGAGTGCAATAAATTTGATTATGAATCAAATTGGTTTTATAAATTATATTTGGTCAAAATCAATTTTAAAGTGATACAATTTATGTTTGTATATTTCATTATTATTTTTAACTAATTATCTGATTTATTTTAAAACCAATTTAATAATATATGTTTTTATTTAATGTAAAAGTTACCTAAATTTAGGTCAAATGAATCAATTTTGAATCTAAAATATGTTTATTAAGATGAACTAAATCAATAAATCATTAATTATTTTGGTAAAATAAAATAAGTAAAAGTTCTGAAAGGATTTTGTTAGAGATTATTAATTTATAATAATTCATACATATTATTTAACCAACTGAGTTAAAACACTTTAAATATAATTATACAAAAATTTACAACAACTCAATAGAACATAAGTTATATTTATAAATAATTTAATGATTAATTAAATATTTGCAAAATAAATTTTTATTTTTCATCCATGTAATGCACAAATTAAGTTGATAAAATTAATTATATATATATAGAGTGTAGTTATGTATATAAAAACATTAAATCTAACCTTGAGAATAAAATTAAAAAAATGAAAATGTAAAACACATTAATCGATCAATTCAAATTAAAACATCTAAATTAGAATACCCAAAAAAAACATCTAAAAAAAAATATCTCTGCGCTCCTTCACTTGGCACACCAGCATGTAACACATGTCATTTCTAACGACTCTCACTCAAGGACCCTAACGTAATTTTGCACCCCCACAAAACCATGATCCATCATCATTGAGCGTGACTTTACCAAAACACCCTTCTCCGTTGTTCCAGCTTTGCATGCATGCCTTTGTCGTCACAGCGCACACTCACTGTATCTGTGTCCCTAAAAAGCATAAACCCATACAAATCAATTAATATTTAACCAAATATTAATAAATATTCATAAATTAGGAAAATACCTTAAAGCACATCGACGCCGGCGTTTGACCGTTAAACCTATAAAAAAAAACAAAAAAAAAATAGAAACAACTCTCCCAAACCCGAAGAAGGAGAAGAAGAAGAAGAAACCGGGAGAGGGTTCACAATTTTCGCGTGCTGCCTCCGGTAACGATAGTTTCCTCTCTCCGTGCACCGTTTCCGACCTGAGAAGGCGTAAAAGGAGACGGCGACGGCGGTGCCGGCCAAGGCCAGGACGACGTCATTCGCCGGAAGAGGAAAACAAAGAGGCGCAGTTATAATCCAAGGATTTTAAGTTTTTGACTGGATCTGCTGAATTGAGAATTTTCGTTTCCATTTCGGCAAGAGAGAAGAGATGATGGTATCGAGAGGTTTGTTCGGGTGGTCCCCGCCGCACGTGCAACCACTTACGCCGGTTTCGGAGGTGTCGGAGCCTCCGGAGTCGCCTTCGCCGTACCTGGACCCCTGCGCCGAGACCTCCGCGTCGCAGCAGGTGGAGGCGGAGGAGGAAATGGAGGAGCCGGAGGAGATCGAGCCGCCGCCCGCCGCGGTTCCGTTTTCGCAGCTCTTCGCATGCGCCGACCGCTTCGATTGGTTCCTCATGGCAGTCGGTTCAGTCGCTGCTGCGGCGCACGGCACCGCGCTCGTCGTTTACTTGCACTACTTCGCGAAGATCATCCACGTGCTGCGGTTGGATCCTCCGCACGGCACGTCGCAGGAGCAATTTGACAGGTTCACCGAGGTTAGATTGTGGTTTTCATGCGCAAACTCTAGGTTTTTGCTTTAATTTGTTTTCCCCTTTGTTTAAGCTGAGGTGATGTTTTACCGTTGAGATGTAATTGAAAGCTTTAATTGTTGAATTCATGGACAAGCTTTGTTGTTATTAGACTGGGTTGGGGGTAGTGGTGATGCGTATGTGCATATAGCTTGTACATGTAGGTTTTCGTTTCTGATAGTTTGATTTGGTTCACTTGGCTAGCTGGTGATTGACGAAGGTATTGTTAGGGTTTAAGGCTTTAAGCTATGTATTTCAAAATGTGTCTTCTATTTTTGTTGTTCTTGTAGTCTTCTAGGCTGCATGTACTGTTCTATTAGTTTTTTGGTTTCGTGTCTGGAACTAAATTGGTCAATATGTGGGAACTTCCGTGCGGAGAAAATTAGAAACTTTGGCAATTTACATTTTCTAAATCATTAACTCCTGCTGTTTCTGTAATTGATCGAACAATGAGGAGTTCAAGAAAATTGTTTAGTTCTGCTGATTTTGTCGTTGCCTTGTCTGCTTTTGAAAATTGATTATTTTCACTGGCTGCGGCGGTGCACTTTTTGTTTTCATAATTTCTCCTCTTGCATTGAATTGGTGCAATGTTGCTTTAGGTATCTGTGAAATTAAATTTTCATGGACTGTCTAAGCCTTGTCTAGTTTGTATGCAATTGTAAGGGTAGATACTTTAGTACTTTTGAGATATTTGGTATCATTTTGTAGTAATAAATGAAATCATCTTTGATTATCGGCCCTGTCCATAACGGTTTGTCAGTTGTCATAAATAATTTCATTACTTTAGTAATCTGTAGTTTATTTCAACTCAATGAGTTGATTCATGCAAGAGTGACTATCCCATGGTTAGTTGAGTCATGGAGCTAATATTTAAACCTATATATCAGCCTGAGCTTTTGGAAGTGAGCTCTCTTCTTAAACTAATTGCCTGAAGTGCATTGCTATCTTACAATTTTTCTTATCTCATAAACATACAAGGATGAAAGTGGGTTAGGATTCCAATTAGAATTTAATTGGTTATCTTTTTCTAGGGTGAATTTAAGTTTAGAAACATCTTATTGAGGTTAAATGACTTGCAATTTTCAGAAAATAGGAAGGGATTTTAAAGAAAGTTTCTTTTGTAGTTGACTGCTGGAAAGTACCCGTGGAAAGATGGCTTTCTATTTGATATCTTTAGGGTTTTGATGGGATTGCTTTGTGTTGCCGTCTGCCAAGGAAAATAAATCTGGAAAGAATACAGAATTAAAGAAAGCAGGATCATGTATTGGAGAAACCTAAGCACCACATTTCACATCTAGGGTTTGATTGCATTATGAGGGTACACTTGGTCGCAATTTGCTGCCATAATTCATGAAACTGATCATTTCATTAGGAAAGCAAAGATGTTACAACTTTTTAAAGAGGCCTTTTATACTATAACTTATCCTCCAATGGTATGGAATAAAGTATTCTGTAAGGATTTGTGCCTCCAGCTATTATGTAGACAAAAATATCTTAACAAGACCGGATTTCAGCTAAATAACATAAGCCCAATTGCAAATTCAACCCAAGACCATGAAACGAAAATTATGATATCCCATTGGGTTGAAAATACTTGAAGTTTTATTCTCAGATAGGGTGGTTAGAATCTTCTACAGTTCTACTTGTATTTGTCATGTGAGTTGTGAGTGGTGGCCTGATTATTTCTTTTTGCTTTTTGCAAAGGATGGTAATTATTATGGTGGTTACAATTTTGTCTCTCCTTGTCAAGAATGTAGAGAGTAAAAAACAGGAAGGAAAGGTAAGGAAGCGGTTAATATATTGAATAAAAGGCGTTGATTGTACTGATCCTACTCCTGTATTTGTATTGAGAATATTGTTATTGGTTTCACAATGGCACATATCCTTTCAGTTAGAGTGCAGTACAAGCAGCAACTTCCTTAAATCCATAACAGTTCCCTAAATTACCAAACTGTATATGAAGACTTCAGACAATAATATAATTTTAGGAGGTACTAGCTATTGGGTGTTTTATGAACTGGTAACATTTACCAGGTTATTGTGGATAACTAGCCTTAAAAGCTACATATTTGTGACTTGTGTTAATTGTTATCTGGTATTCTTGCGTTGTAAGTACAGCTTCAAAATACATTCTGTTTGTGTTTGGCCTTTTGAGCTCTTGGAGGAGAGAGAGTAGAAGGATCAGAAGGCTTTTTTTTTTCCCCATGCAATTGATTTGGTTTTTCTATTATTTGGGGGACCTTTGAAATAGAAAGCATGAAATGCTTAAAGTCAGGGGAACATGCTTTTCCTCTTCATTAATGAGCATGCTGAAGTTTTACTCCATTTTCTACTGTTGTCATGGTTTCTCTTAACTTTTTCATAATTGTATCTCTCTTATTCTTTGTTGGTCTGCTTTTGGTATACCTTTTGTTATTTGAAATTTTGAAAAGAGGAAACTTCAGAGGTGAAATTATCTTCAGTTTTCTGCAAGGCATTGTTGTTTGTGAATCAGTGGACTTTGGCTAACTTACTTTTTTTCTCTTCTGCAGCTTGCTTTAACTATTGTTTATATTGCTGCGGGAGTTTTTGTTGCTGGATGGATTGGTAAGTTAAATGTGTATTTAATCATGAGAAGTGTGCTTTACGAGATGTTGCATTTAAGTCTTGTGCAATTCTAATGCTTTTCCCCTCCTGTTAAATAGAGGTTTCATGTTGGATTTTGACGGGAGAACGGCAGACTGCTGTCATCAGGTCAAGATATGTTCAAGTACTACTTAATCAAGACATGAGTTTTTTTGATACTTATGGGAATAATGGAGACATTGTGAGTCAAGTATTAAGTGATGTGCTGCTTATCCAGTCGGCCCTTAGTGAAAAAGTATGTCTTATTTTAATCATGTGTATAAATTACTTCCTTTGAAAATGTTAATTTCTCTGCAGTTAATATCTTTGGACATATGTCTTGTATAATGTATTTATATGTTTTTGATGATACAGGTTGGAAATTATATTCATAATATGGCTACATTCTTCAGTGGTCTTGTCATTGGCCTTGTCAATTGTTGGCAGATTGCTTTGATAACGTTAGCCACGGGTCCATTTATTGTTGCTGCTGGAGGAATATCAAACATATTCCTCCATAGGCTTGCAGAGAATATCCAAGATGCATATGCTGAAGCAGCTAGCATTGCTGAACAGGTTGTTTATCGTTTGATTTTAATTGTGTTACAATGAATCAAGTACTTTCCTCTTTTCTTGTGTTTATGCACGACATAGTCATATAGATGAATGCTTCAAGATTTTTGCTAGTTATTTTCTCTATAGCATGATGGAGTCAGAGTCTCAGATTATACGTAGAGCTATTTATAGTTTACATCTCTGATTATTGTATATGAAACAGTTTTGAAGTAGGAAATGCTCTGATTGCCCTGATTGCTCTGTTTTGTTAATAAGATCAGAAATGCTTCAATTTTATCTTTATTTTTTCTTTAATATTTTGAATTTGAAGTGGTACTCGTAAGAATGGTGAAGTGTTTTAGTGCTACTGATTCTCAATATAGATAATTTCTTGTGTTGCAGGCAGTTTCCTATATAAGGACATTGTATGCATTTTCAAATGAAACTTTGGCCAAGTATTCATATGCAACATCACTGCAAGCTACTCTTAGATATGGTATATTAATCAGTCTTGTTCAAGGGCTTGGTCTTGGATTTACATATGGACTAGCAATCTGTTCTTGTGCATTACAACTCTGGGTTGGAAGATTCTTGGTTATTCACGGAAAAGCGCATGGTGGTGAAATTATAACAGCTCTTTTTGCTGTAATTCTAAGTGGCCTGTGAGCATTATTCCCACCCAACTCACATATTTTCATATATGTTAATTATTTCACCTAAATTTTTTGTTACTTTTATTCAGGGGATTGAATCAAGCAGCAACAAATTTCTACTCATTTGATCAGGGACGAATAGCTGCTTATAGACTATTTGAGATGATAAGTCGGTCATCCTCATCTGTTAATCATGATGGCACTTCCCCTGATTCTGTGCAAGGAAATATAGAGTTCCGGAATGTTTATTTCAGCTATCTGTCTCGTCCTGAAATCCCTATCTTGAGTGGATTTTATCTCACTGTACCTGCTAAGAAAGCTGTAGCACTTGTTGGCAGAAATGGCTCTGGAAAAAGTAGTATTATTCCACTCATGGAGCGTTTTTATGATCCTACATTAGGTCATTATTTTCCCTTTCATGCAGTATGATTTTACTATTGCATTCAAAGTGCTCTCTATTGGTCATTTGCATATTTAAATTGATTTTCCAATCTGTGGTTCAGGAGAAGTTCTTTTAGATGGTGAAAATATCAAAAATTTGAAACTGGAATGGCTGAGGAGCCAAATAGGACTAGTCACCCAGGAGCCTGCTTTGCTCAGTTTGAGTATAAGAGACAACATTGCTTATGGGAGGGATGCCACCATGGATCAAATTGAAGAGGCTGCTAAAATAGCTCATGCACATACATTTATCAGCTCATTAGAGAAGGGTTATGACACACAGGTAAAACTTGATTGCATTATCATGTTTCCTTTAGAGTGGTATTTTTAATTGTTTCCTTTAAGTGGCAGTGAGGTTTTAATTTCCAAAACTGGTGCTCCTGGCTTTCAGGTTGGCAGGGCTGGTCTAGCTTTGACCGAAGAGCAGAAAATAAAACTTTCTATTGCTAGAGCTGTGCTTCTAAATCCATCAATTCTTCTTCTTGATGAGGTTACCGGTGGACTTGATTTTGAGGCTGAGAGGGCTGTTCAGGGGGCTCTGGATTTGCTTATGTTGGGACGCTCAACAATAATAATTGCTCGAAGGCTTAGTCTCATAAAGAATGCTGACTATATAGCCGTTATGGAGGAAGGTCAGCTTGTTGAAATGGGTACTCATGACGAATTATTAACACTCGATGGCTTATATGCAGAGCTTCTTCGATGTGAAGAGGCAGCAAAACTTCCCAAGAGGTCACACTTCTTCCTTTCCCATGCATTATTGTTTGTCTACCATAATATAACATGGATCTCTTAAAATATTGGGATGTTGAAAGAGGCAAGAGTTTGTTAAGAAAAATATTTCTTAGAATATTAAACTAATAATGTTTACACTTCTTTAGTGCATCTGAACGACCACTGAACTACAGCATTTAACATTTTCTGTTTGAATAATGTTTAAGATATTCCCACTGGCAAGATGGCTTACTTTTTTTTTTTTTTCTCTTTTAATGATCACCAGGATGCCTGTTCGAAACTATAAGGAAACCTCAGCCTACCAAATTGAGAAGGATTCTTCAAGTCATAGCTTCAAAGAACCATCATCCCCTAAAATGATGAAGTCACCCTCTCTTCAAAGAGTTTCTAATGTATCCCGACCTCCAGATGGTGTCTTTAACTTGCTAGAATCACCAAAAGTCCAGAGCCCACCGCCTGAGAAAATGCTTGAAAATGGTCTGGCATTGGATGCAGCAGATAAGGAGCCATCAATAAGAAGGCAAGATAGTTTTGAAATGAGACTGCCGGACTTACCCAAGATTGATGTTCATTCTGTGCATCGACATATGTCAAATGAGTCTGATCCAGAATCTCCCATTTCACCTCTTTTAACATCTGATCCTAAAAGTGAACGCTCCCATTCACAGACTTTTAGTAGACCACTTAGTCATTCGGATGATGTTTCAGTTAAAATGAGAGAAACAAAGGGTGCACGGCATCGAAAACCACCGCCACTGCAGAAGCTGGCTGAGCTTAGTTTTGCCGAGTGGCTTTATGCTGTGTTAGGAAGCATAGGTGCTGCTATCTTTGGGTCTTTCAATCCCCTTCTTGCTTATGTTATTGGTCTTGTGGTGACAGCTTACTATAGAATTGATGACCTTCATCACCTTGAACGGGAGGTAGACAGGTGGTGCTTGATCATTGGCTGCATGGGTATTGTGACTGTAGTTGCCAACTTTTTACAGCATTTCTACTTTGGTATTATGGGAGAGAAAATGACAGAAAGAGTTAGGAGAATGATGTTCTCAGGTTCATAACTCCTCTTTTGCATTGTTTTTCTTTTAAAAATTGTATAATTTTGAACATTACTTAGCCTGCTTCTATAATAATGGCAGCCATGCTACGCAATGAAGTGGGATGGTTTGATAATGAGGAAAACAGTGCTGACAATTTGTCCATGCGATTGGCCAATGATGCTACTTTTGTGCGAGCTGCTTTTAGCAACAGGCTTTCCATATTTATACAGGACAGTGCTGCAGTTATTGTTGGTCTTCTCATTGGTGCTTTGCTGCACTGGCGGGTAGCACTTGTGGCTTTTGCTACCCTTCCAATTCTCTGTGTTTCTGCCATTGCCCAGGTTTGCACCTGCTGAAATATAACTATTTTGAAATGAATGTTATTAAATTATTGTACCTGTTCTAGATAAGTGAGATCTGTGAAATACATGGTTTTTATTTTCTGGATCTTTAAATTATATGAATTAATGAATGGCTTGCCAAAGCTTGCTAAGAATAATAGGAGTCTGGTTTATTTACTTTAATTTTCTGCATGAAAACCATATTAAATGCAGTCTGCTCGAATATTGCAGAAATTTTGGCTTGCTGGATTTTCGAGGGGCATCCAGGAAATGCACCGAAAGGCATCTTTGGTTCTTGAAGATGCAGTTAGGAACATTTACACTGTTGTTGCCTTTTGTGCTGGTAATAAGGTAATGGAGCTCTACAGGCTGCAATTAAAGAAAATATTTAGGCAGAGCTTTCTTCATGGGATGGCAATTGGTTTTGCATTTGGCTTTTCACAGTTTCTACTTTTTGCCTGTAATGCCCTGCTACTTTGGTACACTGCAATATGTATAAAACGTGGTTACGTGGATCCACCTACTGCACTCAAGGAGTACATGGTTTTCTCATTTGCAACATTTGCACTTGTGGAGCCTTTTGGATTGGCTCCTTACATACTTAAACGACGGAAATCTCTCATATCTGTGTTTGACATTATAGATCGTGTGCCTAAAATTGATCCTGATGATAGCTCAGCATTGAAGCCACCCAATGTATATGGAAGCCTCGAGTTAAAAAATGTTGATTTTTGTTACCCATCTCGTCCTGAAGTGTTGGTATTGAGCAATTTTAGCCTCAAAGTCACTGGGGGCCAAACAGTTGCTATTGTGGGAGTTTCTGGGTCAGGAAAGAGCACTATAATATCTTTGATTGAGAGGTTTTATGACCCAGTTGCAGGCCAAGTTTTCCTGGATGGTAGGGACTTAAAGCAATATAACTTGAGATGGTTGAGGAGCCACCTTGGTCTTGTTCAGCAAGAACCTATTATCTTCTCAACAACCATAAGGGAAAACATTATATATGCAAGGCATAATGCAACTGAAGCTGAGATGAAAGAGGCTGCAAGAATAGCGAATGCTCATCATTTCATTAGCAGCTTGCCTCATGGTTATGACACTCATGTTGGGATGAGAGGTGTTGACTTAACCCCAGGGCAGAAACAGAGAATTGCAATTGCTAGGGTAGTGCTGAAAAATGCCCCTATCTTGTTGTTGGATGAAGCTAGTTCAGCAATTGAATCTGAGTCAAGCCGAGTAGTGCAAGAGGCTATAGACACACTAATAATGGGAAACAAGACCACTATTCTAATAGCGCATAGGGCTGCAATGATGAGGCATGTGGACAATATTGTAGTGCTTAATGGAGGACGGATAGTGGAGGAGGGCAGTCATGATACATTGGTAGCAAAGAATGGTTTGTATGTCCGACTGATGCAACCTCATTTTGGTAAGGCTTTGCGTCAGCATAGGCTTGTTTAGGATGGGGAGTATGTGATGATGTGACTTTTGAGTAATTGCTACTAATTGTTGGCTCATTTTCTGCTTGAGTTGAATCACTGGTGACTTCTGCACCTGAAGGGGTTTTTCCAAGAATGTGGGGTGGAAACTGGAAATTGTGGGTGGCAATGGGAATGATGGGGCTTGGATCAGCACCTGGCATTTGTAGGCATAGGAAGAGAATACTGTAGGACAAATAGATGTGTAGGAATTTAAATATAGGATTTTGGAGTTTGGTTGGTTTTGCGGACTTGGTTTGAATTCTTTTGGAGTCAGGCATCGTAGACTGAGGGTGTTTTCTATCCATGGCATTAATTTGTTTCTCAAGAGAGAGTGGAATCAACACTAATTCTACTGAGGTTAGGTGACTCTTTTACTGGACTTCCTTTTCACTCTCCCTAACTTCGTGCGGATGATGAACTTATTCATAACTGTAATTTTGTTCTTTTTTCTTTTCCAATTTGTCATAATTGTAGAAAGTTCAGATCGAAGAGTTGTAACCTCTGTATATATATAGCAATAGTTTGGAAGGCATTCCTTTTGCTTCTTGAATCCTGGGTATTTTTCCCTACATATTGAATGCATATTTTCAAGTGTATTTGGCCAAGAATCTTAACTACGTACTTAGTCTTTCATTAAATTCATTTTTTCAATCCTTTTGACTTGAATAAAGATTCAAAGTTTAGTGCATTTCATTTCCTGCTTCGCGTCCAATCACCTGCTTCTATTACATGAGCAGACTTCCGAGTTCTGTGCACACAAATGCTTGCTTTCATTCGCCTCCTTTTGCCTGGTTTGAGCTGAAGCAGCTTTTCAAATTTGTTTTTTGCACGTTTGCTCTTCGAGCGTGACAGAAGAAGAGGCCAGTGTTCTGGATTTTTTATTTCCCCCTTTTTCAGTCTACCATTTTTTTTTCTCTCTCTCTCTCTAGATTCTGTAGTTTAAGCAGAAATCTACACAACCCCACCAGTAAGTGTAGATGGATAATGTCGGTTTATGCTAAAATGTTTTTTCATCCCTTCTTTCATATATCTAAGAATGGTACTTCGGTTCAAAAGTCTAATCTCCCCCACCCCATTTTTTACATGAAATAAAATCACTTGTTTCAAATCTGTAGTCATTGGATTTTGGTGTGCCCGTGTGTAAATTATTTAGAATATGTTTGAATAATCGTTTCAAAGAGTAATTTTAAAAGAAAGGAAAATAAATCAGTTATTAAAATTAATTTATATACTTCACTTTTATAGAATTTTTTATTTAACTTTTCTATAAATTGATTTTAATTTATGGAAGAAGTTTGATTTATTTTCTTTCATCATAAATATTTATTGACAAAGTTTATTCAAACAAGATCTTATCATTTCGGAATGTGATAATGTTTACTTTTGAAAGAAAAGGTAAAAAATAAGATCAAAGTAATTTGTTAAACAATGATATCCTTATTGGATTTGAAAATTATAAATAATTTAGGTTTAAACTTATTTTTGGTCTTTATAATTTTATATTGTAAAATTTTGATCTCTTAAAACTTTTTTACTACACATTTAGTTCTTATATATTTAGGGACAATATGACGATGACATAATAATTTAACACATTATTACTTATTTTTATAAAAGTGATTACTATATTAGACACCCAACTTACAACCTATCAGTTATTAAAAAAATCAAACGGGTCTGTTCTTAATTATGGTCGTCAAATATTAGGCTAGCCGGCACTTTCGCTAATGCTGAAAATATTATCAAGCAAAACCTTTTGTAAGAATCCTTTGATCTCCCACTTCAGCTACATCACATCACAGCCACACACGTGGCAAAACTATGACCAAGTTTCCTAATGAAGACTCCACTCCTTAGTCCTACGTTGCATGATTACAATATTGTAGTACAGTCTTACTGACCGTTTCCTTAGCCGTTAATTTTGGTTTTTAAAGTGCAAACAAAGCTCTCACACTTTGCCTTCACTTTTTTAACCAAATTATATAGAAAAGAAAATCAAGAAACACATAGTTTCTCTTCTGTTTCTTGAGCTATCTAATAATAATGGCAATGTATAGAATTGCAATTGGGACCCCTGGAGAGGCTGGCCAACCTGATGCAATCAGAGCAGCATTTGCAGAATTCTTTTCCATGATCATTTTTGTTTTTGCTGGGGAAGGATCTGGCATGGCTTACAGTGAGCACTCAACATAGTATTCTTTTCACTCCAAAATGGGTTTTACAAGTTTATATATCTTAGTCCCATTTAAAGTTACATTGCAGTTTAGAATAATATTTAAATTACAAATGTTGCAGACTATTTTTAAGACTTTAGTGTAAAGTTAATGCCAGACATTCGATATTTCTCTGCTCTCTCTTAGCCTCCCCTGATTAGGAGAAATTATTATATAGTCCAAAGAACATCACATGTTTATAGTCTTGACCAATCTCTAAGTGGCACATAGTCTAATTTTTCAATTTACAAGAAAAAAAATAATAAAACTTTGATTACTTGTTATATAAATATTGATGGAATCTATGATGGTCCCGAACCATAGTTGCTTACATGTCTAAGTAAAAACTAAGAGTGTTATAAAACAAAGTGGTAGGAAGCAGAGTCACTCATACTTGTAGTAGTTACATACTTCCATTCTAAATAATTCTAGCTACATAATATTTGTATACTTTTAAACAAGAGTTGAAAATTTCAACACGACGTTCAATAGTTGTATCCTCGATTTTGATTGCTAGTGAAATGACTCATTATTGGTTATTTTTCGCAGGCAAACTTACCAACAATGGACCTGCAACACCAGCTGGTCTCATTGCTGCATCACTATCTCATGCATTTGGGCTTTTTGTGGCTGTCTCTGTTGGGGCAAACATTTCTGGTGGTCATGTGAACCCTGCAGTCACATTTGGTGCCTTCATAGGAGGAAACATAACCCTGTTGAGAAGTATTTTGTATTGGATTGCACAGTTGCTTGGTTCAGTTGTTGCATGCATTCTTCTCAAGTCTGCAACCGGTGGAATGGTAACCATATTTCACCTTCTGCTTAAGCCTTAATTTAACACTGCTTTTCATAATTTATAGTAACCTTTTGCACTCAATTCATGATTGAAACTCTTAATTGATTTTGCAATTTCTACATTGCAGGAAACAACAGGCTTTTCCCTATCACCTGGTGTGTCTGTCTGGAATGCATTAGTTTTTGAAATTGTGATGACTTTTGGGTTGGTATATACAGTTTATGCCACAGCAGTGGACCCAAAGAAAGGGAATGTGGGAGTTGTTGCACCAATTGCAATTGGCTTTATTGTGGGTGCCAACATCTTAGTTGGTGGTGCATTTGATGGTGCATCCATGAACCCAGCTGTGTCCTTTGGCCCTGCTGTGGTTACATGGTCATGGACCCATCACTGGGTCTATTGGGTTGGTCCATTCATTGGTGCAGCAATTGCTGCAATTATCTATGATAATATATTCATTGGAGATGATGGTCACGAACCTCTTTCAAACAGTGATTTCTAGATTAAGGTGTCCTTATTGTCCTCTCCACATTGAGGAGTGAATAAATTATTAGAGATGGTTAAGAATTAAAAGGATTCTGAGTACTCTATGTTCTTGTTGTAGGAATTAAGATTTCTCTTTTCTTTCATGTAATAGAGATGAAGAAGGAATTTTCTAGATGTAATCTTTAATGTTAGACCAATGAATTTGTCATTTACATTAATAATGTATTATTGTCTTGCACTTGCCATTGTAAAATTGTTTGAGACAAAAGTAATTTTATCAATGAATTATGATCTTTATTTTTGTGTTTAGTTTACTTTTATCTATTGAATTTGTATTAGAACGTGAGCTACAACATTTTTAACTGCAAACCAAACATGCAAAAAGAATTTTGAAAAAAAAGTATTTAATAAACATTTTTTTGTTTAAAATTACATTTTAGATTATTTTAGTATTAAATAATGAATTATTATAATTACATTTATTTTAATTATATTAAATATTAAATAAAAAATGATTTAATCTAAATGATTGACAGAATGATATAAAGTCTTGTTATGTTTAAATAATTGAAAACGATTTATTTAATGAGAGAACTTGTGTTCGATTTTCATCATGTGTATAATTTATTTAGACCAATGACAATTATGTATAATAAGCTAGATTAGTCTTTGACTCATTAAATTAGATTGAAGAATATTTGTAGATTTTAAATTAGGAAAAAAAAAATCAAAGATGATTTTATGTTTAATTAACAGCCCGGACTTACATGCATATGGGTCGATAATCAATGTTTCAATTTGACTTAACCATGAATCTATAAATTTAGTTACACGTCGCTTTTAATTTGGAAAGAGGAAGAAGCTATGTTTTAAATGCATGAGCCATGAGGTGTCACTAAAGGGGATGCATCCAATCACATTAATATGTTTTTCTTTTCTTTCTTTCTTACAAGATCTACATTTTATTTTATCTTTGTCGTATAAATTTTAAAAAAGTTTCATTCATTTATTTATTTACATGTACAACAATGTAAAGGTCTTTTATTTGAACTAACACATTATATATTTTTTAATTAATTGAAATACCTTTTCTGATACAAAAGTCGTACAATTTTTGAGACTTTTTTTTAATGAAGTCGTATCCATGACAACAATTTTAGTTATTTTTATTTTATTTTTAGGTTACGACTTTGAAGTCGTCTATGTCTAACGACTTCAAAGTTTTGTATTTCCCAGTACCTTAAAATTGTGCATTGTTTATTATTTGTAACTTTTTTCTTTCTAATTATTTGTAAGTTATTTATTTTCTATATTTATGTTTCTAATATTATTAATTATTATTTGCAAGAGAATTAAAAAAAAGATGTAAACAAAATACTTAAATAAAAAATGTAATGCATAGAGTTTTTTATTTTTAATATTAATAGTGTAATGATGTCCCACAATGGAAAGGTCAGTCATTAATCGTATACATAATGAGATGGATGAATCAATTTCAAATAAGTCCAAGAAACACTCGTTGTGTAGAATTGAAGGACATAATCATGAAAATTGTCCAGCTAAGCAAGTTGACCTCTAATATTGTGTGTCCTTTCTATTTTTATGTTTGTGAATAATTAATATTGTTCTATTTATTTTAATGTATTATGTTATTTTTATTTTAATAAAATTTTTTATTAGTAAATTATTTTCTTATTTAAATTATTTTAAAAAATATTTTTATTATTTTCTTAGGAATAAATGTTGAAATTAAATAAGTTAATAATACTATAAAGTCGGAGGACAATTCATGACTTTAAAGTTGTAAGATATTAGCAACTTTAAAATCCTGTAGTTCTATACGACTTTAGTACATTTAATTTTAAAAAAATAAACATTAATAAAATAAGAAAAGTCGTAAAATAATTTATGACTTTATTAAAAAAAAATTGAAGTCCCAAAAATCATACGACTTTTGTATATGAAATCATAACCTTCTATATGACTTAATCCTACTTGGTAAATAGTTCAAAAACTATCCTCATTTGGTAAATTAGAAAAAAAAAATTGCCCCCTAGTGATCAAAAGGCCAAAATCTTCCTTTTACCAAATACACCTTTAATATAAGCAATAAAGTTCCATCCACACTACATGATAATTGTCATGCATACTTGGTTTTTGCACTTAAATTACATAAGAATTATCTCGTTCTTCTCTTTTAATGTTTGGTTTGATAAAAAAAGATAGGAATTTTGGTTCTTTTGGATTTTTGGCTTAAGAAAGTTAATGTTAATGAATTTTATAGTTTTAGCTTTGTTTTGTAGAGTTTTAGTACAACAACAATGGATTGCAAGATGTTGAAGAACATAATCAGCTTACTTAGCGCGCTTATAAGCCCAGCTTGGAGGAACACGTGTCAAGCATCTGGTGGTTATTCAAGCCAGATGTACTGTGCATGGCGCTCAGCGCACACATGCAGACTTAGCATGCGAGGTCTTTTGAAAAACATGACAGTGCAACATTTTTTAGGAGTTTAAAAGGGTACTATTCAATTGGACAAAAGGAGATTGCCTAGGACATTTTTCTGGAGTCTAAAACCACTTTGGGAGCTTTTCTTCTTTCATGTTCTCCATTTTCTTTGTTTCTTCTTGTTATTTTGGGTTTCTCATGACCATGAGAGGCCAACTTATCGATTGTTGGGGATTTGGATACCAAAAATTCTATGATGTAATGATCTTTACTATCCATTTAATGTTATTTCAATATTATTGCTTCCTTTCTATGTTTATTGATTTGTTTATGGTTTGATCACCTATATACATGTATGTTATAGTGTTTTAATTATTGTGAAATATTTTTACACTAAGAACTTCTAAATAACCCATATCTAAGGATGAAATGGTATTGATTAGCCTTATTTATGCATATTAACTCTTAAAGCAAGTTACTTGGTTTAGCTTTCTAAGGAATTAGAAGTGAAATGAAGTGTCTTAGGCTCTTTCATATGAGAGATCATGGTTAGAGTAGATTAGTTGGTGAAGGTAATAGTTAGAATAACTTTAAATGGTAAAAAAACATTAACATCACATCAAGAGTTCATTTGGTAGGTCAAGCACCCAACACTTCTACAAAATATGCAACAAATTATCATTTTTACCTCCAAAATGTTTGTTTTTCTTGTCTCTTTGAACCTTGCTCTATTTTTCACATCTTTTATTAGTCTTGAACCTTACATTTCTACACTTTTATCCTAAAATATATCAATTTTTCTTCATTCCAATGCTTAAAATTTGGTTTATACAAACTACGAGCCCAAACAAAGTCTTTGTAGACTCAAGACTCGATCTTATTGTTGATTACTACTTATAGGAATTGATACGTTTGTCAAGGAGTTAACACTACACTGGACAAATACTTTCTCTATTTCTATATATAAGACTCAATTGCCTAATTTATTGAGATTAAGAAAAATGATTAATTTAGTTGATAATAATAAGTTTATCTTAAATTTATAAATTTTTTTCTAAAACAATCCCTTTAATTAATAATCTCTCTTATAATTGTTTGTCAATATAATTTAAAAATAATTAATACAAGAAACATTGAATTTTATAAAAATTAAAAAATATCATTTGAAATTTAAGTCTTATAAATAGAAAAAAAAAAAAAAAAAGATAGTCACCTTCCCTACTAGCTTTTCATGACAACATCAATCAAGATTTTAAGGCAGCAACAAAGCCAACAAACAAACAAAAATAACTTTCAAATAAATGAACCATCCATACTATATTTAAATATTTGTATAGTTAGTAGCAATAACATAAGGAGGGAAAAAAATAGACATATTACAAAGAATTACACGTTGTTATTATTCAATATTTAATAACTTCCAATATTTTTTTAGAAACATTAATAATGTATTAAATATATACATTTAATATAATTAATAAACTTGTTATTTTTTAAGAAATGAATATATAAAAATAATTAATCATACTTTTTTAATTTGAAATAAATACTAATATATTGTTTTTTATAGCAATGTAACGAATTTAAGATCAACTACTAGTTTTGAAAATTTAAGAAACATCAATGATATAATAAAATTAAAATTTACATGATAAAATATAAACTCCACATAAACAGATATTAAACCATTTCTTTTATTAGTTCTATATATGAAATGAGCGAGTGTTGTGTAGATAAATTACCCAACTTTTATTAGTGAGGAGTGTCGTGTGGTGTGAGCAATAGCAGCGTAGACTTTTGGTCCCCACCCTTTCCATGTGTATTTAATAGCTAATACTTTACAAGTAATTATTTTGTCTAGGACGACACCCTATGTATCATCATTCATCACTCAATTCTGGATTCATTGCAGTCACGGTTTTCACACATTTAGTAGCGAGACAACGACCAAACCTTCACAAATTTTAAAAAAATATATCCAAATGCCACGATAGAGAAAATAAATACCAAACTGCTACGTGACATAATTCGCTGACACTGGTAGCGAATTTAGTATGCTAACGTGACGACATTGTAGTGGCCACGTAATTCGTTACCCCCTCCAGCAAATTACGTGGTCAACATGTCAGTCTGGCACCTGAAACAGCAGGACACGTGGCAAGCTATCCCAAATTCGCTGGGGACATAGCGAATTACGTGGACATGTGGCAGACAGGCGAATTACATGACAATGGAAAAAAAATCTTAAAAATTTTGAACGGTCATAACTTTTGATAGAAATATCCGATGGAGGCGTATGATATGTCAAAACGCTTGAAATTCAAAGGTGAACATTTTGACATATCATAGGCTTCTATCAGACATTTTTATCAAAAGTTAGACCATTTAAAGGACATATCATACTCTTAAGTCCTAATTTTGAGGCACTTAGAGGCATTTTTTGAAAAAATAGCGGACCAACTCCCCTTTGGGAGTTGCCCAAGGCTTCCCCTCTGAATTTTGAGCGTTTTGACATATCGTACGCCTCCATCGAACATTTCTATCAAAAGTTATGATCATTTGAAGTTTTTGAGATTTTTTTCCATTGCCACGTAATGCGCTATGCCCCAGCGAATTTGGGATAGCTTGCCACGTGTCTTGCTGTTTCAGGCGCTAGACTGACATGTTGACCACGTAATTCGCTGGAGGGGCTAGCGAATTACGTGGCCACTACAATGTCGCCACGTCAGCATACCAAATTCGCTACCAGTGCCAACAAATTATGTCGCGTGACAATCTGATATTTATTTTTGTCGTGACAATTGGGTAAATTTTTTAAAAATTTGTGGCGGTTTGGTCGTTGTCTCTTTAGTAGCTACGTAGTTATGATTTTTAATTAGGTAAAATTAGTTTCTTATTTCTTTAATTCAATTTATTTTTTAATATTTTTTTAGATTTAATTTCGTTATCTAATTTTTTAAATCGATTCAATTTGGTACTTTAGTCTAAATTACAAGTGATTTTAAATCATCACAAAATATATTTTTCTCAAAAAAATGAATCTGTTTAAAAAATTAGAGAGTAAATTGAATTGATTTTAAAATATTGAAGGTGAAATTAAAGAGGATTAAATTAAATTTAAATAATAAATTAGAGAAAAAACTAATTTAATCTTTTGAATTATTCACTTTGAATTGTTGAATAAAAATAATTTATATTTTTTTCTTCAATAAATTCGACTTAAAACATCTATTTAAGATTTAAATTGTCCAAATTTTATTTGATATAAATTCGATAACTGGCTAAATGTGTGAACACGAAGGCTGCAACCAATTTAGATAAATCATGATTGATCCTACACTCTGAATTCATGGGCAACAATTAAGCCATTTAACCGTGAACACATGAATTAAGTTCTGTTCTAGAAGAAACCAATTCCAAGAGGACCACGAAATCCTCAGAGTCCATTCCTTCCATCAGCAAAATTGTTACTATCTTGACCTCAACATTTGTACTTTTACTACGCCAATAGAACTGGTCCTCGCTATCCTTCTCTCATGCAAACCTCAATGATAAGAAAAATCTAATGGGTCCATTATCCATAGATACAAGCTTTGCGTCAATTCAAATCAACTATATTAAGAAACCTTGATCTGCTGAAAGATTTCTAGGTCAATTATAATATAAAACTCAAATCACGACTTTAAATTAAAGATATAGAAGAATTTGCCAGTTATACAAGCTACTCATATAAAAGCCACCGAAATACACTGACAGTTATTGCCCCCCATTTGACCATATACATATGTTGTCGTAATGAAGGAAAAGTCCAATTTTGACCAATTTTGATCAATCATACTTAATCATATATCTAGAACTCGAATTTGAATTTGTAATCACCGGTTAAGATAAAAAATCTCGTGATAATTGATTTGATCCAACACTCGGTGGTAGCCTCCTCCGACAATTAATTACATTTATTTGTTTTACATATCTCCTTGTTGTGACTGCATAGTCCGCATGAATTTTAAAGTTACAAATATATAGATGTCATTGGAATCTTAGTCCAAACAAGACCATACTGAAACAGCAGATTCATTCCATATGGGAAAGGATCTGTTTAGTAATCTACCAGACGAAATTCTAGGTCGCATAGTTTCATTTCTACCAAATGAATCATCACTAGAAACCAGCCTTCTTTCTACAAGGTGGAGAGACCTGTGGAATGAAGCTCTTGTCAAGCATGGAACTCAAGACGATATCATAGGTGTTGTTGCTGGTTTTATCACACGTTTTGAGGAGTTTGATCCATTGAAGCATCCTAGAAAGCTTCAATTTCACTTTGCTGAAGACGGTGTAGTGTCAGCAACCGTTGCAAATAATAACAAGCTTATGCTTGATTTCTCCCCTTGGAAAGAAGAGATTCAAATGGGGTATGAGTTGGAGTTCAAGCTAACTAAGCAACACATAGCCACCTACCAGTCTTTTCCTTCCACTTTCTCAGTCAAAACCCTCTATTTGAAGTCAGTGAGTTGTTTCACAAGTGAGATTGCTGCCTCCATCGTTTCAAATTTTGAGCATCTTGAGAACTTGGTGGTCATTGACTGCAAAGGGTTGGAATCTTTGAGTGTTGACTCCACCTCTGAGCTTCACATGTTAACCATCTTGGATTGCTTAGAGTTGAAGACTCTCCATCTCAAAACTTCTAAGCTCAAGTCTTTTCGGTATCGTGGGCCTCTTCCTTTGATCAGGCCAGAATATCATTTCAACCTGAGTGATGCCATGCTTGATTTCAGATTAGGACTAAGCTGCAGTGGTTTAAAGACAAAGGATTTTGATGCTACCCTTTTAACAATAAAGAACTCTGAAGTTCTTACTCTGTGTAAATGGACTTTTGAGGTATGTCATGCTTGTTTAATTGCAATTTTTTGTTATTTTTTCTATACATTGAGAAATCACACCATGGGTTGAACCTCTACCTAGTACGTCTATGCAAAATTCTGTCAGTTGACATATTCTTATAATATTAATATGGTGTCATATGGTTAGGGCCTTAGGGGTTCCATCCCCATGTTCATATGTATAGAAAAATGTGTTGAGAGGTGTCAACCTCTTAAATGAATATTAGAATTTTGAAAGATTAGTTTCTGACTTTTGATTAGAACATAACTGGGTACAAGATGTCTCATTTTCTTTTATGCTGTGAAGTATGAACAATTTAACTCCAAAAAGGTTCTCCTTTTGTAGGAATTAATATGGCCATCGATTTCTCCTTTATCTAGGAGCTTCAAATTCTATAAATTAAGAGAGTTATGGTGGATTGACAACTATCATGAAGATGAATACAACATGGATGCCTTGTTCTCCTTCTTGAATTTATGCCCTTCCTTGGAGCATCTTTTTGTGACTGTAAGTTTCTTCCTTAGGGATTAATTGAACCTGTTCTGCTAAGCTTTTAAGGTTTCTGACATAATTCTTTTTTTTTTTTTTTACCGATTGATGTGCAGATTGATCCTGAAAGTTATTCGGCTGGGGGGTCCAATTCATGCTTAATGAAACGGACTAAATGCACAGAACTGGAACATCTTAAACTGATAAAGTTTATGGGATTTTCAAGTCGAAAAGATGAAATCTCATTGGCTAAATGTTTAATTCATCTGATCAAGGGAAAGCCTCCAAAGATAAAGACTTCAGATGGGAATTGCTTGGATGCAGTGTTTGTGCAGTGATTTTTACATCAATCACATCACAGCAAATCAAGATTTCCTGCAAGTATCAAAGAAAGGAAAATTATTAACAAGTCATGTACTAAGCATGTATGCAATGCAAGGTATTATAAATATATTTGTTTCTTGTGTCCTACTGCCTCTTTCTGTGGTCTTGAAGTTGAAGCAGGGGTAATTGTGGATTAAATTGATTCAGATTTGAAGAATAAAAACAAGTGATAGTGTAATCGTTTTTTAATGATGGCATCCAATTGATTTGGTTCAAAATATATTTTGATCAAAATACATCAATGACAAGTTTATAAGCTCTCTTATATTAATTCATCAAAATACTAAATCCAGATCCAACGGAGATAAAATTAAGTTTGACTTTTGGGTAAAATAAGAAAGTTTCTAAATAAATATTGATAATATAAAAGATTTTAGACAAAATATTGTTTTTAATATGTATTTATTTATTTTTATTTATGTTGAATTGGATTCAAAAGCTAGTTATTTATATTTTAATCTTTCAACTGTTTTGTAGGTTTTAATTAGATTTGACTAGTTTTAAGCATTCTTGTTTTGAACCCCACAAAGAAAGTGTAGTAAGCTTTAAATATGGTTCCTAACTCCCTATTGTGGAAAAGAAGTCGACGATTACAATATCAATATTCAATAGTACACTCATCGAAATATTTTCTGTTTCTGTTTGTTGCAATGAAAAATTATAATCGAATTTAAGAGTCAGTTTTAACTACAGAACAAAGAAAACAGATAAATGAAGAAAAAGGGAAACTTACACACAAGATTACCATCTTAAATTTATAATAAAGTGATTTATGTTTATAAAGTTTTATGTATAAAAAAATTGTGATTAAATTAATATAATATTTTACCCAATATAAAAACTATATTTTTCATTTTTACTTAAAGACGCTTTTAGAAGTAAACTTAATTTTTATTTCCCACTGATAAAAAAAGAAGAAGTAAACTTAATTTTATTTAAGATTTCACTCAAAATCATGTTTATTACCATCAAACGCACATGGGGATGGGGGTTATCAACCACCTAACGCCGGTTAACCCAACTTATGAAAATTCGGTTATTAGCCCTAAAACTTTTATTGCCAAGGTTCCAAAAGGGGCTTTTTTTTCCCCTTAAGGGGGATTTATTTTTTATTTACAAATTGGTTGCTAAATTTTGGTCGTTAACATTTTTTTCGACAAAATATTGTGATCGCAAACATAAAAAAATAAAAGAACACAATATTTTGTCGAAAAAGTGTTAGCGACTGAATTAACGATCGAAATTTAGCGACCAATTTTTTTTTAAAAAAAATAGAAATCGTGTCACGTGACACTACTTATCCACAATCAGGAATTTTTTTAAAATTTACCCCCAAATGGTAAATTAAAAAAAAATCCTAAAAAAAAAACTCCAAAAGGAGAAACTCTTTCCTATCATATCCTTCAATCCCTCCAAACAATGATTTCATTATCCTTCTGCATCCAAACACTTAATTGACGAATTTTGAAAGGACAAAATAATGCAAAGAACCTATGATATTCATTGAGATCCTCCTGAAATTTCAGAAAGGAAAATTGCATGATGTCATCCAATAGTTTATAGTTGTCAAATTGAATTTATAATTTATATTGACTGAGGGTAGTCCTTAAAGAATTAATTAATAAATTAAAAAAATATGATTTAAAAATATCATAAGATGTGTTAACATTTTTTATTCTTTAATTAGACCCCCTTGATCCATCAAAAAAATTAGATCCCCATGAGGATATTTATTAGCATTATTTTTAAAATAATAAAAAAATCTCTATCCATAATTTTTTTTCCAGCACTATGTGTCTATGTCTCTATTAGGTTTGGTACAGAGAAAGAACGGGGAAAAATGGAGAGATTTTTTTATAGAAATTCAGAGGAGAAGATAAAAGAGCTACGTTTTTTTTCCTTTTATCTTTCTCTCTCCTCTAATATTGGAGTGAAAAAATTGAAAGTTTTAGATTGGCAAATTAATTTTTTTTAATCTTATTTTATCTTTCATCTCGATCCTTTGTTATTATTTTTTGATAATAGTATTTATGTTTTGTCCCTCTTTTTCTTATAAACCAAATAAGATATATTTTTCTTTCCATCTCCTTCTATTATCTTGAATTAAACCAAACAAAAGGACCTTTTCTTGTCTTTTCTTTCCTTCTCTTCATTAACATTTCTCTTATTCCTTTCTCTAATTTTAACCAATTGCATGGTAAGACATGATTTTGGTATACTTAAATTTGTTCTCATCTTTCATTTGGCATAGGCAGGCACAGTCATTGCAATATATCTTGGAATTGACTAGCATTTTAATTGAAATAATAGAGATTTAAGTTTAGCTTTTGTATTCTACTTATTTTGTTTAAGAAATATTTGCGGTTATATGTTGCTCATATGATAATGTAAGAGTGAACAGCCATTTCAGTCCCTAGAACTATAATATAGTTTCGATTTGATCTCTAAAATTATTAAAATATCAAAATAGTCTTTTTTTTTTTAAAATTTGTAAACCTTAGACAAATTAATCCATATGATACAACAGTCAACTAATGCACGTACATGTTTCATGTCATACGAACTAAAATAGTAGCCAACACACATGGTGCTTCCATCTGGATGGGGACTAATAAATGACAACTGAAATAAAATGTGACCCACTCCAAGCTCCCTTTCACGCTCTTGGTATTCTTCCTTTTCCTTAAAGCTTCTCCACCTTCCTCGCTCTATACCTAAAGAAATTGATGTAGTGGCAATTAGATGATAATTGCCGGAGTAACGCAGTTAAGGTGGAAACCAAGATGACAAATTGACCCTTGTGATAAATGGTTAAAAGCACATGAAGATAAAATTCTAAGATTAAATGGAGCAAGATAATGGATCTGCTCGATGTATAAACGATGATAATGAAGACATTTGATTGCTTTTGTCACCAAGCCTGATTCAAGCAGTTGAAAGAAAACCATGTCAACAACGTTAGGGTCAACGACACGTTTCCTTGTCGTGCATCGGATTATGTTTCTAACGATTATCGGGAAGATCCATTTCCGAAAACTGTGATGGCCATGGCGGGGACAAGGACAACATACTCAAGGAAATACTCAAACTCAGCTACCACACCTTGCCTTCAAGCAATTGTATCCGGTTGTGGATATCTGAAGGGTTATTAGCACAAGATTCTTCTTCCGGAAGCAGCACCAACACACCAGAGCCTGAATACATTGCGGAACAGTATTGGGTGAAATAGTGGATCGAAGCTTGGTCCAAGTCAAGCATAGATAGGACCAGCGATGGAAGTGTCAAAACATGTCTTGTTCACCACGTTCTCCGCCAACTCTGCATATGCGAGAGCTGGGATGACAAGTTTTTCCAAGTTTGTGGAAACATTAATGATTCTTAAACGCACAATAGTCGTAGGTTGTCCCTCCACGGTACACTATTTCATAAAATGGACATGGCTCCTCAAAGAGTTTCAAGTTGGCTCGGGTGTTGGATCTAGGACAAATGAATGTTAGATCACTACCTAGTGATTTGAAGAAGCTCATTCATTTAAGGTACTTGAGAATACACTCACAGAATCTGGAACTATTCCAGATTCTATATGCAAGCTATTGAATCTAGAAACCCTATATCTAAGAGGTTCACCTATAAAATGGTTCTCTGGTGAACTCTAGCAACTGATAAATCTTATGATGCTTGGACCCGTGGGGCTCCCAGAAAAAAGTGAATACCATGCCGAATCTCCAAACACTCTCTACCGTGGCGATTGATCCGTACACGGCATCGTTGTAGGAAAATGGTAGATTCCCCTGGTTGAAAAAACTGGGTTTACATTATGAAAAACGTGACAATGTGTGTGATCCTCGTGTGCAGTTACAAAGCCTCCACCGGCTAAGCTATCTCCGGAAGCTGAAACTGATTGGCACTAGTGAGATTCCGCAAAATGCGGCAAATGTGTTGGTGTTTCCCTCTACCATCACCAAGATAACCCTTACAAAGTTTGGTTTCTTCAACTCTAGTGCCATGAACACACTAGGAAAGCTTCCAAACCTCTTGGGTCTGAAATTGTCATCGCAGAAAAGTAATGCTAGTTTTGGCCTGCATTATGCCGCGGGAGGGTTCTCAAAGCTTCAAGTGTTTGTGATGGTAGGGATCATGGTTAAAAACTGGAGAGTAGAGAAAGGTTCGGTGCCATGTGTTCAACGTGTAGTCATCAGAAACTGCAAATACTTAACTGAGCTTCCAGAAGAACTCTGGTCCTTGACTACCTTGTGCCAAGTGAATGTTTCGTGGCCCTGTACTTTATTGGCAAAGACACTCTAAAATTTGGAGGTGAAGAATAAGCGTAAACTCGTCGTCTATCCTCTCTCAACCAAATGAAGAATTACATTCTGTCACTCAAAATCAATTCAATATGGCTAGCTTCATTCAAAATGATGCATCTTACAAGAGTCTATACATAAACTTTCGTATTTATTTTTCATTATTGTCGATCCTCTGTGTTATATTGATATTAATAATGATGCAAGACTTTTGTTTTTCCAATCCCACTCTCTTAAGTTAATTATGCACAGGAACTCTAAATTACTAACACTTTTTATTTATTTATAAATCCAAATCACTAATGCTTTCCGAGTATTGAGATTTATCCTTGCATTATTGCTACTTTGTCAACTATGTCCAGTCCTGCTTCGTATTGAAAAAGAATGCCTGAAATTTATCCTTCCATTGTTCACCACCAAATTTTGGAGCCTGTTTGCCAATTCTGTACATGGCCACAAGACCTGCACTTCCCGCAAGCTAGTCAAAGTTCAGAGTTCTTTTGGCTTTGCATCTTCTAACGACTAAACGTCGAACACGTGGCGTGGAATCTTTGTCAAGTCTCCACTTTCATAGATAAAGTTTGGAGATTTTGCATAGTTTTACTCTGATGGCATATCTGGGAGCCCCACAGGTCCAAACATGAGGATGCCGTAGTTGCACAAAGTGATTTTATGGGAGAACCCCTTAAATCCAAGGTTTCAAGATTCCATAACCTGCATATAGAAGCTGGAATACTTTCAATGTTATATGAGTGTATTCTCAAGTACCTAAAGTGGATTAGCTTCTCCAAATCACAGGGTATTGAGTTAACATTCATTCGTCCTAAATCCAACACACGAGCTATAGACAACGAGCTTACACTATTTGTTGAAGAGAAATGAAATAGAGTACCGTGGAGGGACAACAATTGGGGAGGGTTTGAAAACCAATCTCTCCACAAACCTCGAAAAACTAGTCGTCCCTGCTCTTGGATATGCAAAGGTCACGGAGAAGATCATGAATCCCACATGTTTTGGCACCCCCTAGTTCGATCCACTAGTTCATCCAAGATTCCAAGTACTTTCCGGCAATATATTCCGGCTCCGGTATGTTGGTGCTTCCGGAACAAGTTTCTTGTGTTAATAGCCCTTCAGATATCCACAAGTGGGTCAATTGCTTCAAGGGGATCTTGTAATCTTCAGGATGGCAGGCAAGGTGTCATAGCTGAGTTTCAATATATCCTTGAGTGTGTTGTCCCTCCCAAGATGCCAATTCACATGATCCTTGATTCTAGACCAATCCCTTAATGACTTGTTTGCAAGAATTCCTGCCATGACGATAATGGCAAGTGGCAAACCGTCACAACTTTGAGCAATCATTTTCCCATAGGTTCCAAACCGTCACTACTTGTCTCTTCTCTTTTCTTGAACAACTCGTTGTACTTAAACGTGAACTTGAGAAGGCTTAAGAAGAATTCTCTTGGTCTATATTCGTTGGAGACATAACCCCATCCGCCACAAGGAAACGTGTTCTTGACCCTGTTTCTGTTGTATATTTTTGGTCTTGCCCAAACCACCCATACCGATGATGGAAACCAGTTTAAGGCGCAAACTCGTTGCCATGAGTTGCTCAATTACAACCTGAAAAATATTTTCCCATTTCCTAACCTGATATTGATCCACCATTTGACCAAGAAAATGCCTTTGTTTTCCTTGCTTCCTCTCTTGAGGCGTTAAACCGTTAATCATATAATGTGTATTGTGAATTAATAATTATCTAACTTGCGATACATAGTCAGAGTACATGTTATTGATGTAAAGGTTGAAAGTGTATCGAGTGGATATATTTTCTGTCTTGGGTTTGTTGTATTAAGGGTATGCATAAAATAAATGTTATGTTTGCATTGTGACAATTTTTTTATATTCTAATTTTAAAGCACCAAGTTTGATTCTTCATTAAACTGACCTTGTGTTGCAGGGGGTAAGCGGAGCCTGAGTGTTGTGACTTGTGAGTAACCTACAATAATTGCAATTGACCAAAATGAGAAGAGAGAAAAAAGCAAAGGGAAAACACATTTTAATAAAAGTCTCGCTTTCTAAAAGAGCAAAGCCAAAAAGAACAAAGTTTAATAAACCCAGAATCAGAAAATAATTCAAGTCTTTAAAGTAATTTAACTTGAAATTTTAAGTTAAACTGCAACAACTTATATGATGCTGGTTTCGCCTTTGTGCAATATGATGGTGGCATTTATATCAATTAAAAAATATGTCCTCTTGAAAAGAGCTTGATTTTGGAGTTCTGAACATGCATGTAGTTGCAAAACATTTAACTTTGTAAATTGCTTGTCTTTTTGTTGTTTGGATATTTATGTTTTAGGTGGTTTGGGGTGTGTACAGCAGTGCATTGGGACATGAGTGAACAGATCAAACAATTTCAAGGATTATTTGGTGGAAGGGGAGTGGATTTAGATTGCTGGATGGTGGTGTGGTATGCCGTTGTAAGAACTATTTGGTGGAACAGTAATAAAATGATTTTTAGACAACAACAGATGCAGTTGCAGTGTCTCCAAAATTTGGAAGAGGGTAAAGTTCACTCGTGGAAGGGTTCAAGGCAAAAAAGAAGGGATTCACTTATTCTCTGACAGATTGGATGAATAATCCTATTGAATGTATCAGGAAATCAACTTTCTGATATGATATGTAGGAACTGTCTAGTGATAAAT
Organism: Glycine tomentella; assembly: GCA_007407185.1. Lineage (NCBI taxonomy): Eukaryota > Viridiplantae > Streptophyta > Magnoliopsida > Fabales > Fabaceae > Glycine > Glycine tomentella. The sequence continues at coordinate 1,767,810 of PYAF01000602.1, forward strand.
TCCTTTTTGATAGATTGCAATTTGTCATAAATTTAACTTTTATGTTGTCATGACAAGGCGAGTCCTAGCACGGCAGTAAAGTTGTGTCTTGGTGATTTGTTAGTTATGGATTTGAATTTAGAAACAGTCTCTTTGCATATGCAATAGTAAAGCTGGATACAATATCTCTCTTCCTTACCTGCGCATAGCATGGAGCCTCTCCGACCAATGGGATATGTAGTTTTTGAGGACGAGCTTTGAAACAGCGGTAAAGTTATATCTTTGTGACTTGTTGGTCATGGGTTCAAATCTGAAAACAACCTCTTTACATATACAAGGATAAGACAATATCTCTCCCCTTTACCTGCGCATAGCGTGGAGCCTCCGAATAATGGGTATGTAGTTTTAGTTTTTAGTTGCCATGACAACAAATGGGGATTAAGATATACAAACTAAGGAGATGATATCCTTCACAGTCTTTAAACGGTCCAAGCCGGTAGATGTCAATATATGTATAAACCAACTATCTCTTCGGCTAGATCAATTTAATTCACTGACTAAACAGGTGCATTTGACAGTTCTATCCCAAATTGTAATGTAATCGGGTCAAAAATGAGAAACCAATGTAAGAAAATACATATAGAATAAAAAACACATTGAAAAGGGACTTTGGTAAACAATTTATGGATTTTTAAAGCGCTGTAGAATGCCTGCGCACAATTTTTTACAGCGTTTTACCCATAAATAAATTGACGCTGTAAAATATGATTTTTGGCATAGTTATGCTTCTGAACTCTGAAGAGGGACTTCAAAACATGTTCTAAGCTCCCAACACTTAACATGCTAGATGGTGAGTTTTGGAGACAGTGGTTGCAGTTCACACGCAGTCCACCTCAACCTGGAGAGCTCAAACTCAATGTTGATGGCAGTTCTTTTGGTAACCTGGACAAGGCTGGGTTTGACGGTCTCATTGGATAGTGGACTTTTATGGATCATGTGAAATTTGATCCAAAACAAATGCAAAATTTCAAGTTATATACCATGACATCAGTGTGACTTGGCTTGAAGGAGTTCATCATCTAACTTATGAATCAGATTCAAAAGTAGCTCTTCAACTCATCACAGATGAAGTTATCTCATACCTTCTATCCTCTTATTCAAGATTAGAAACTTTCTCCACCCTCATTGGAAGCTCACGTTCAGGCACTCTCTTCATGAAGGAAACACTTGTGCTTATTGGCTTGCAAAACAGGGAACTTTAGAGAATGATCATTTTATTTTGGATAATTTATCCTCCTAGACTCAAACCTATGTTAATGGTTGATGTCCGAGGAACCTTGTTTATCACCAAGGGCTAGTCTTTTATTTGCTTCTTCTTTGTTTTTTGTATTTCCACATCATAAATAAAAAATGCTATAAAAACAAAGCATTTTTATGGGCATTTTAATTTTTAAGCCAAACACAATCTCTTTAAGAAGATCAATCCCTTAAAACTTTTTTTAGACAGAACTATATATCAGAAGTGTTAGTATCATGATGCTCACAGGAATTATTTTTTGTCATCTTCATCTATCCCTCATCTTCTATTAATAATTATACACTGATTTGAACAGCTTTCGACAGAAAGTGCCTTAATATTAACATGAAAAGAGAAAAAAAAAAGTTTACTGCACTTAATGATAAAATCATAAAAGCACTGAAGAGTAACTCTTTAGTGTATGTAAGTTTATAGTTGCTTTCGCTACTTTGTTTGTTTTATTGAATTGGGGCCTGATAAATGTTCAACTAGCCCAATCGTGTTATCATGGTGGTTACGGCCCAATTCGTGGCTTCTTTTTGTTGCCTTGATCAGAAATTTAAGACCTTTTTCCTCTCTCAAACTTCATTTTTTGGTCAACCCCCTCTTTTGGAGGCTACTTCTTAAAAATTGAGCTCGGCCCAGACTCAACTAAAAATTGTCCAAACAATTGTTTTTGGGAAGCCAAACTTAATTATTTATATATACACAAGTTTAATCCAACTCAATACTAAAAATCACCAGGTACATAAATCAATTCACAAAATTATTTTTATTTAGAGTTAATGTTAAAGTGTTAATTAAATTGGACTATTTTAAAAAATAAAAATACTCAAAATTTAGATAAAAATAAATATATAGACATAGTAAGGGCTTAAACTGTTTTGGTCATGTTTTAAAATGACAGATTTGATTGGTTCAATACTTCAATTGATCGATATAGATTGATTAATCTGTACATATATAGGAGGTGGCGGGTTGTAGATATTTGAATGAGAGGTAGATATCAGTATATCACCAACTACGTACAATTACCATAAGAACAATAATAATCAAATAAAGTGACAAAAGGAGAATTTAAGGTGCATCCTATTAAAGAAACAAACAAGTCAAATAAAGAGTAATGAAAGTCTAAGAAATATTACAAAAGTAATTTATTAACCATGGTCCCTGCGGTCAGATTGCTGCACTAACGGTGGGGAGTGTTGTTGACTTGGCACAGTATATATTGACTTGAGGCAGTGTTGCGTTTTTGCTGCAACTTCTTTTCTCATCTCTTAATTTCTTTCATATTAATTACACTTCAAAATGGAAAGTAACCAAAAGGACAATCACTTTGCCGATAATTATACGAGGAAGACTGTTTACTGTGATTCGGCCTTTTCAAACTCAACAACTTATTTTAGAAGATACATTAATAGTTCTTATTGACAAAATTAATAGTTAATATTACGAATATTTGCACAAAAACCATATATATAGTTAGAAAATCTCACAGTTGTTTCTGTATTTTGGTGTTTGAAAAACTTGTTTAAAAATAATTTTCAAATGTTTTTTTTGGTTATACAATGACTATGACAATAACAAAAAATAAACTTAAGATTTCATGCATATACTACCTAAACCTCTAATCACTAAATCAATCCTAGTGTACTTTTAAAAATAAACGATCCTAGTGGGTTAATTTTTTTATTTATTTTTAGATTTAATAAAATTTGGATGAAATTTTATTTTCGATAGATTTGGATGAGAAATTTATTACTCTGTAGTGTCAAATTATTTTTAAAAAACAGCTTTCAAAACAAGAAAGTGATAAGTGAATCAACAAAAACCCTAAGTTTCCACATCCACAAAAACAAGGCCACGCATTCTGGTGTCGTTTTGATCACGATCATGTCTTTTGCCTTTCTCATTCAGACGGCATTGATCACGCCGTGGCTTAAGTGGCTTCCCCACGTTAATTAGGTTGGCAATATGAAGGTTGGTATTGACTCTTTGCTATCATTAAAATTTCGTGTATACTTAGTCATGCTTATGATTTCATTTTCTTTTGTCTTTTGCTATTAAAGTTGTTATTGTTTTAAAAAAAAATTCAAAAACTACTTCAAAAGAACTTTGGTACCTTTTTTTTTCCTAAAAAAATTGTCATATTATCAAATGCTAAGATTACCTTCATTATTAATTAATACAACTTTTACTTATCTAATAAAAATTAAACTGTTGCACCAACTTTATAGTGATATCTTTTAACGGTTCCTTACCACAAAACTTAAATTGTTGTTGTTGCTTGTAGAAGCAATCGAAAAAGTAATTAAATTGCTTGTGTGTTTTATTGTTTTTCTTTAGAAACAGCGTAAATAGGTTTTAATAACTATATTAAAAAAAGTTATCATTGATTTCAAATAAGTTTTTGGGATGTAAAATCAGATTGGCTAAACAAGATTATTTTTAGAATGAAATAGATTTATAATCACAATATTCAATCGTAATTAAAAGTCCAAATCAAATAAGCAAGAAAATTTAAAATATATAAGTGGAGAAGAACATATATAATAAAAAGAAGACAAAAGAAGAAGTGATGATATAGAATAATGGAAATACATACTCTTATTTTTTATAACTGAAGGGAGTAGATCTAGTTCAGTTATTTAATTAGAGTATGTGTGAATAATTATAAATTTCTAAATTTTGTTTTTGATTTTCCTACAAATAAAAAAAATGATAATGATGGAAGATGCATGTGCTAGGCATTACCAAAATTTTTACTAAATGAAATTCAACTTCTTATTAAAGAAATATCATTTATATATAGACTTCTTTACCTTCTTATTAAAGAGCTACGAATAAAAATGATGATGATGGAAGATGCATGTCCTAGACATTACCAAAATTTTGACTAAATGAAGTTCAACTTCTTATTAAAGAACTACTATTTATATATATAGACTTCTCTACGTTATAGGCTAAATTTCGACTAGTTGTTAAATATGTTATACTTATTGATTATATTTATATGAAATTCCTTCATTTGTCCCTTTAAAGTTATATGTTTATTAGGGGTGTTCATGGGTATAGGTCACCCGTGAACTCGAACTAATATGAATTGATCTAAACAATTTCGGTTGAATTATTTATGTATTTGAGTCAAAATCGAATCGAATTGAACCGATCAAAATTGTTCATATATGGGTTGGATCATGGGTATAAATTTATAGATCTGTTGACCCGTTGATTTGATCTGTGAACCCGTAATAAAAATATCAATTTTAATATTCATATATATATATATATACATATATATATATATATATATTAAAATTTAAAAATTAAAAAATTATTTTGACAATAAAAAAGGTGTGGTACGGTAAATATCTGGGACGAATGAAGGGACAACCTATTCATCTTATCTCATCTTTGATGTGAATATATGGTACTATAAATGTCAGGGTTTATTTTTTTTTCTTTTGCGCTTCTGTGTTCTATCTCATCTCATCTCTTTCTTTGCGCTTCAGCTGCTTCTGTTCTCTCTCATCTCATCTCCTTCTCTATAGTTCTGCACCAACTCCTTCTCTGTTTTCTCTCATCTCATCTCATCAGATTAGATCCATCAAGCATCAGGTTTTTCTCTGCACTTTATATTTCTTTTCTGAAGCTCTTTAACTTCTCGTGATTTTTCTGGTTTATATTCATTAGGATTTTGATGAAAATAGGGATGAGAAGAAAATAAATAACCTTCATTGTTGAGTGTTGACTTGAATTTTTGGTTATAGCAAAGCTTATTGCAAGAAATTAATTTGTAAGAAATAGTTGTGATTCAAACTATTATAGTAAATCTTGTACAAGAATCTTTTGTTTTAATTTATATTATAAGTCTATTTTAGAACATTATGTTGATTGTATTAAATGAATCATTTTTACTATTTTCATACATTTGATAATATAAAATAGTAGTTTTAAGAAAAAAATTAAATGGGTAACTCGTTGGCCCGAACTGAATCGAACCATTTATGAACGGGTTGGGTTGGGTTTCAAAAAAAAATATGAAAACCAAACTGAACCGAACCGATCAAATTTGATTGGATTGTGTCCTAAATTTAACGAAAACCAATCTGAACCGATCTGCGAACACCCCAATGTATATCACATTAACTTTTCAAAAAATATTATTCATCAAAATAATCTTTCAAAATATTTAAATGGTTATCCTATATTTTAGTCCTTTAAGGATTTTGTTGTTAAATTAATTGCATAAAGATTTAAATCATTGCTACATTCATTCTTAAGGAGGACTAGTTGTAAAATAATTTTTGGGGTACTAATTTAGTGACAAAATCTCTAAAACAAAACTAAAATAGTGATAAAATGATATTTGAAGAACTAATTTGATGACCAAATGTTTTTGAAGACTAATTAATGTCTTGATATATATGTAAATCTAGAGAATCAAATTATAATTATTTTATATGTTTAATAAAAGATCATGTTACATAGTGTTCTAAAATAACTAATTAAGAAATATATGTTTTTTGAAAGTAAATATCTATTTAATTCTTTTAATTCATTAAAAAAGTAAATATTAAATTGTTTTATATTTTCAGTATAATAAATACTTCTTTTTTGAAATATTTTATTAATAAATAGCTTATAAAAAAATTGGGGAAAAATTAAAAATTCTTTTTAATATGTTAATTTTATAAAATAAGTCACAAATTAAATATGTCCATCCGTATAGGTGAAAAAACCGGCTTAAATTTAACTTGTTGAATGTTCCAGCCCTCCATGCATCATGCGTGTTACTAATGATATCAAGTGGCTTAACATATAACATTAGGTACATATAACATTAGGTGCATGAGTTTTTGAGAATTTTATTATTTAAAATATAGTATTTTTTTAATAGAAAAACTCTAAAAAATAATTCTAATCTTATATCTAAACAGAATCATAAACTCTAAATTCTCTAAAATCAAAATATCACAAAACAAATATCCGAATAGAGCAATTCAAAGATTCGACACTAGAGGATCAAATGAAATAATTAGTTCCATTTTGTTATCAACGTTTTTCCCTTTAATATAGTAAGTTTGGTATGGTGGAAAGAAATAGAAGAAAAATGCTTCAAAATTAAATTAATGAGAAAATAAAATGATTTAAAAAAAACTTTTTAAAAGCCAATATTTTTTTCTTACTTTTTTTTACCTAATTAAATAAAAAATATCATTATTCATATTTTTCTTCTTCTCAATTTTCTTTCTTTTAATCCCAACATACCAAGTGTTTATTGTACTTTATAATATATCTATATTTTCAGGTTTCTATGCGCGCGGTGAACTTACCATGATATAATCAGTATACAATACTTTTATATATGGTGAACTTACAATAATATTATGTTCAACGTGGTTTTGTAACGCCGATCTAAACATTTTATAAGTTAACAGAAAAGTGAAATCATGTACTCAGTTTATATCTCATAACTTTGACCAACTAAAATCGACTCAGAGGAATCCAAATAATAGATATTATATCTTTACAATAACATGAACTTGAATATAAGTAGTTGATCGATTGCGTTTACATTGATCGAACAATTTTGTACCTTTAGGAATTTTTAAAGCTGCTATTGAAATCCATAATGTATCTTATTAGTTATTATTTGTAACACTTATATACTCTCTTTTTTACTCAATTGATTAACCAAGATGTGTGAATTGTTGTGAAACTTGTGATACTATCTTTAATTTCCATAGATAAAAAAAAAATTACTCCCTTTTTAAATAAGACATGTATATGATCAGCAACAACAAAAAAGCAAATATATAGATTTGCAAATAGTTAATGTACTAATTCAATGCATATCATTCTAATTAATTTAGATAATTTGAACCTATGAAGTATATCTTAGTTGATATCACATGCTAAATTTATAAGAAATGACTTAACTTCGATCCCTGCAAAATAATTTAGGTGATTTAAAATGTAATAATTTACGGTAAAAGTGTTATATATCCAAGTCAAATAAAATTTTCGCCAACATTAATTCAATCTACTTATATTATACACATGATTATTCACTCTTTTATAATGATTTATTTTAAAAATTTAGGTTTAATTATACATTTGTCCACTAAATTATCATCATTTCACAAATTTTATCATTTAAGATTTATTTGATGCATTTTACCGATATGATAAACATGTAACAAAGTGTTGACATGTTCTTAATTATAATTTTTTTTTATCACCAACGTGATGTTAAAATATACAAAAATAAAAATTATGATAGCTATATTATGAAAAAAAACATTAATGGTAAAATTCGTAACATGATCAATAATAGTTGAATGGTAAAATAAAATATGCAATTAAGTCAAAATTTATTTTTTCTCAATAAGTCATTTACCTTTTCCTATATTAAATATCTCATTCTCTCTCTATATATATATATATTTTGATTCAACTAATTTATTTCTATAATTTTTGAAAATTTTAAAACTTTATCTCTTTAATCTATTTCTATTATTAATAAAATATAATTTTGATTATTGAGGACAAAAACATATCTCTTATTATATTTTATTCTTTCTTAAGGTAAATTTATATTATCATTTAATAATGATCATATTTTTATCATATATATATATATATATGTACGCATTTAAAAATATCCATATATGCTAATCCAACGCACTAGTCTAATGTATCAATTCAAAATTCCTACTATATTATGGGAATATTTTGGGAGGGTGATGACAAATTTGACATTTCAATAGTTCCTCGGCTACATAATGGGGATTGAAGAAAGTGAAGATGCAAAATTCTCTCGCTCACCCATGATTTATGAAGTATCCTTAACACAGTGTATATGGATTTATATATATAAGATAAGCCTCAAGTAACTTCATGTGACCCAGCCGCAAGATCACAAAATGCATTTTCACTCACAAATCTGGTCATATCATATTTCAATGGTGACTCATATAATTGGACATCATAAGATTAATATTAGAAGTGATGGCTTGTGTGAATCCTATATAAGTAAGAGGTCAGCTTGAGACCAAGAAGCTGCTTTATTAATAATAGGAAAAGTTAGACCAAACTACTGAGATTTCCCAGCTGGACCAATTAACACAGTCTTTGCAAGCTACCTACTTGCTTATACCCACATCCTATAGCTACACATCACTTCTAGAATTAGCATAGTTTACCCTTAACTCGTGTTTCAGTCTTTAAGGCGTATAAATAACCCTTTCAACCTTTTTTTCACTGTATGATCCATGCAAGTCAAGCCAAATTAAAATCAGTGTTCTATAACAAAACCAAGGAAGCACTGCATTCATGTAATTAAAAGAATGAATTTGTTTTAGCGAAATATATTATATAAATATTAAGATACGCAAAAAACAATCAATCACTTATATTTTTATTTAAAATAATTAACCACAATTACTTTATGAAAGCAACATGTGTTTGATAAGGTAGAAAAGTGAAGAATTGATTTTTTAATTTGAAGATTTAGATCTTAACAAGCCGACAAGGTTAAATAATCAATTCTCAATTTCTTAATTCCTCTTTGACTATAATGTTCAGGCGGTTATCGAATTAATATAATAGTTCCCACATATTGTTCTCATTCAATATACGTATTTTAATGAATCATCCAAGAAAAACCTTTTTCTTCAATTTGTCATTTGCCGGGGGTTCAATAATTGTGGCTTAATTAATTTATTATAAAATAACTATGAAACTTCTGTAGCTACTTAAATTTCTGAATCAAAGTCTCGAATGCGACTTGACTAAGCAAAACGATGAAATTACAAAAGAGAAACTTTGACAGTTACTATGAGATGATGGACATTGATGGCGATAACGATGATGACTGTGTTCACAAAAGTCTACTGTTGTTAGTTGCGCTATTACGTACAACGGCATAATAAGCACAAATAGTTGATTTTCTTATTAACCAAGTAAACTTTGCCAACCTAGCTACTTTATACGTCAGATCTTTGCTATCCAATTGCAGAAAAAAACGTTATTACAGTCACTTATAATTTTATGAATGACTAATAAATATATTAAACTGTATATTTTTTTTACACTATTAATTATTTCATCACAAACTGTGATGTAATAATATAAGTTTATTAATTTCATAAATAATTTTTTTATATACTAATAGTGTGTAAAATAATTATATACTATTATTTAATTATAAATTATTATATATGATAAGTTTATCGATTTTTATAATAATTTCTTAAAAATTATATTAATATTTTTATTATTTAAAAGTACAAAAGTTTTTACATACATTATCTAGATTACTTCGTGTCTCTACCTGGTGTAACTTGTAGTAGTATCAAAAGTTGTCACCATCATCAACATTATCCACAGAAAGTCTAACTATTTGGACAACCAATGTGTACCTTGTGTAATTTGCCATGGTATCAAAAATTTGTTACCGTCACTTGTGGGATAATTAATTTTCCAGAGAAATTGCATGTGGCCCTTTCAAAAAGACGTAATCAAGACCAAAGATAAATAGAAACCAAGTAACACTTGTTAAGCACATGGTTTACTATGAGTGTGGTCTAACTTATGTGGTCTACTTTTGAGCTTACTCAACTAACTCTATCTACCAACAACAACTGCATGAGTATTAAAATTCTTCAACACATTTTAAATTAATAGTGTGAATGAAACAAATTGATTAAAGTATTCAATTAGTAAACTTCTAGATGGCAGCTGCAAAGATTAATTTATTTCTGTATTGAAGTGCACGGCACTTGGCATTTGGAAATTTGGAAATTTCCTTCTAGACTTTATATACAACGAAAAATTAATTCAATGTGATGTATAATTAGCTGGTGATTCAAATACAAGCATTTTATATAATCTCTATTTTTGACAGAACTTTATATAATCTCTATTATTTAGGACATCGTGTGTTTTGGGAGTTTTTTTTTTCTTGGATTAGTTTCCCACTTATGAGACTTTTTTAAAAAAAATTAAGATAAGCATTTTGATTATTGTAAAAAATAAATCCTTATAAGTCCATAAGTAATTATAGAGAAGTTAGATATAATTAAGAACTTTTTTAAAACTTTTTATTCAGTTTAGAAATTTTTTAAAAAGTTTAGAAACATAACTTATGCAAAACAAATGTTTTTCTTTAAATATTTATTGAGAAATATAGTTACTCAAATGCAGTTGATCAGTGCACTGGATATGATGGCTAATGATGTATAACTTTTTTTTTTTTTAATGTAAGTCGTTCCTTATTTTTCTTGTTAAAAACATAGTCGGATATAAAATACGCTTAAGCCAGTTGTTTAAATATTTTCAAAGAAATTGAATTCATTAACTTCATACAATACGTTTAGGAAAATCAACAAAAAGTGTAAAAAAAAGAAAGATAAAAACAATATTCTTTCTGTAACACCCCAAACAAATTCCATAAGAAAAAAAAGAAAAATCTTAGATTGTAAAAATATGAGACTATATATATGATGTAACTTAAATAAATTAATTGATATTACATATACCAACAAGACGTATATTCTTTTTAATAGTTTATTACATAAAAATTATATGTTTAAATGTATTTGTCTTGGAATAGTTATAAGATGGATAATTTTTTGAAAAATTTCTCAAAAAAATGTGTAGTGAAAATAAAATATGTTAAAAAATATCGTGTGATAGCAGTTGAGAAATTGATAATGAAGGATGTTACACTATCTTTTTAGAACAAACAATCATTTTTCATATTTTTTTAATGGTCAACTTTACATGATCAACCTTATTTGAGTTTAAGATTTACAACAAAAAATGTAATAGTGTTCCTAATTAAATGAGGCCAAAGTGGATAAGGATTTAAATTAGATATATGTTTTCTGAAATTTTTTTAGTATTAGCTAAAACTAAAACCAAATGATATTTTACGAACTAAAACTAAAACCAAAAAGGACAAATTAAGGGAGATGCAACCATTAGTTCATTAGCCAATTAACCCTGGTTAATTATATGTATGCAAAGAATTAAATTGACCAGACTTATAGTGTGGAAGTTAATTAGAAGCAAGCATATATTTCTTTGTTATCAATTCATTAATTAACTCGATATGTAGGCATTGTCAATGTCTCGGACTCTTCAAACAAATTTTAGCGGAAGGAAAATGGCTTGGTTTCTGTTGCAATTATTTTTTTCCGTGACTCAGAATATCACGAAGTTCTAATTTTGCCCAAGAAATGAACAATTTTTCAAACAGAATGATAAACAAATATTATAGACGATAGATTAAAAAAAACAAAACATTCATCTATCTATGGTACACAAACTATACCTCCCTAAGTTTAATTAACAGTACACAACGGATCAATCAATACAAATAATCAACAAAAGTAGTTGGCTTTCCAATCTTCAAAAACTCCAAATCATTCTCAAAGGGTGTCAGATTCAAATCCAAAACCAATACTCTCTTGTTGTCAGCTTTCTTCTTTGGTGATGAATCAAAACTACTACCGCCACTACTACTACTCGTAGCCGTAGTAGAATTGTGCTCGTTGTTTCCATTCAAATTCGCAGCTCTATGCCTCCTCATGTGGCCTCCCAAGGCTTGCCCTATAGCAAACTCCAACCCACAAATGGAACACTCATGAGTCTTAGGCTTTGGGGGTGAATCATGAAGCAATTGGCCTTCAATATTATCTCCTGCCATCAACCTAGGCTTTTTATGACTAGCCCTGTGGCCACCAAGTGCCTGAAATGAAGGGAATTGCCTATTACATGTTTTGCACTCAAAGACACGGTTGTTCATTGAAGTGCTTGATGAGTAGGTGGCCTCAAATTGATCACCTCCACGAGAAAGCAACATCAAACAATTTGCCATGGTTAAGCTATCAACCTCTCTTTCTCTCTTCATCACAACTGACCAAAACAAAAATTTAAATATGGCCGGGTGCCTTGCTTTGAATTATGGCGTGGAAATGAATTGTGAATGTATGCAAAGGGAACAAAGGTATTGGAATGGAACTCTAAGAGACTAGAAAGGCTTGGTATTTATAAAGGGTACTTCTGGTTTGGTACGTAGCTTGAGAGTGTTCAACACTCCTCTAACAATAGTTGACTTTTTTTTAAAATAATTCTTTTTTTTTATTTTTTTATTTTTGAATATTTTTGTGTGTGAATGAATAACATATGTTTTCTTACAGACCACAATTACTCCAATTCAAGTTGGGTGAGATCATGATGAATGGAAAATTTTCCTTTCAAAAATTTAATATATCTAGTTATATATTTAGATTAAATTCAAAATTATTCATTAAGCTGAAACAATATTATATTAGACTACAAGCATAATCAATAATTTGAAACTGACCCGTTGATAAACCCAATTAGTTAAAATTTGAAAATAATGTTAATATAATTTTAGCATGAACTTCAACATATATAAATTTTATGATTACTTTAATATATATCTTGAACACTTGATCGATTAGTTACGTCTGTACACACGAATTGGTGTGACATGAATGTGTATTGAGACTTTGATTACTTGTGAAATAAGCAAGTGTGACTGCTGCAGCAATTAAAGCAATTAAATTAGATGTGCTGAAGTAGGAAGGGGTTACTACTTACTTAGGGGTTGTTTGGTGTGAAAGGAGTTTGGTGCTTGTACGTAGGCATGACAGATTTGCTGAGCCAAACAAGACGGAGCGAACTAGGCTTTTGTTTTTAATAATAAGGATTTGGGAGGGGCAGCACTACTACTATTACTAAAACTGTGATCAGTGTTCAAACGTTGGATGAAAATTCTAAGGCAAAGTTGTGTCGCTAAATCTAATAGAAAGGTATGAAAAAGGAAGCAGCAGAGGACCAGAGTTGGAAGCAATAGTAGTTACGGATCTACACGTGAAGATGACTTCCAAAGCATCTAGAAATCATGTTCCACGTTGAACATAATATAAAATTCAAATAAAAACAAAGTTCTCTTCGGAAAAATAAGAACGGAAAGATGTTCATATATATTATTGTCTTCTTTTAATAATTTATTTCAAGTAATTTTTCAAAGTTGAAACTTGAAAGTGTCAATAGTTGTGTTCGCAGGTACGGGTTTAAATAATGATATATGTTATTTTCTAATTATTATTCCATTTTCTAATCATCTAGTTTTTTTTTTTTTTTTTTACTTGGTGGGTATGTGGAATGTGAATTACGATGGGAGAAAGAAAAGAAATTAAAGAATGTAGTCAGTAAAAGAAATAAACTCGATTACAATAATTTTCAATAGGCATTATATTCATTACTTTAATATTGTTCATCATTTTTTAATATTTTGTTTTAATAATTTATATCAATTTTCTGATCCCGCACAGTTTCTAAAAAAGGTTTGACATCATTTCTCACTTTTTCGTAATTTTACTTTCATTATTTTAAGCAGCTCAATTATTATTTTTTAATCTAAAGACTTTAAAAAGTTGTTAAAATGACTACAAAACTTACCTCACTCTTTTATAATTATTGTAGGACAGTAAAACAAATGGTAAAATTAAAAATATTTATGGGACCTACCAAAAATAGGATTGTTTGAACATCTATAATACATAGTTGTTTATATAAATTGCTTATCATAATTTTGTGTACCTTACAATTTCATATAAATTTAAGTATTTAAATAAAAATTCACTTCAATGCTAAGGTTATTAAAGTGAGTACTTAAATTAATTTTGTGGGTTCTACAATGCTTAAAAATATGTTATTTATTATATAATGTTGTCAAGTAATTAATTTTGTAGGTCTTAGCTTGAAAATATGTTATTTATTGTATAATGTTGTCAAGTAACAGTTATTTATATAAACAATTCCACATCATATGTTCTAGTGGAAAAAAACCTTAAACAACATTACTTAAAACTAAATAACTCATGTAAGTATTCTCATTGAAAATGTTCTAATTATGTGTTAATGGTGAAATTTCTTGTGTAGAGTTGTTATTTGAAAAGTAACTTCCATTAAAAACCTCAAGCAACTCAAGTTTTACTTTTTTTTAGGGAGCTCAAGTTTTTCTATAACCTAATAATTTCAAAATGCTTCTTAATAAAATACTTTTCCTTTTATATAAAGAAAGTGATAAAAAGGAGAGACATTCTAGCAGCACATGCAGTTTTACTCATCAAGCAAGATCTTAGAGTCGTTAATATCGAATGAACATCTATGGAATGCCTCCCAACCTTATTGTTTGATGCTTTACTTATATAATTGCCATTTCACAAAGCAAATTTCATTAAGATGCCTTTAGAATAAAATTTTATGAATTTTTGTGCCGTAAAATGCAGACTATACTTTAAGAAAGTGTAACTTTAATTTAGAAGCTATTCAAAAGCACTATATCTAAAATAAATAAAAAAAAATCTACTAATGATAAAATGTTATTGTAAAACTATCATATATGTACGGTGCCATACGCACATGTATCCAATCATCAATTGATCTAAAACACTAATTTAATTGGTCTAAGCTGGATAATGTACGGTACAATACACACATGTTTCCAATCATCAATTGTTCTAAAAATAAAAGTGGTTCGATGTAATTAACTTGTTACTGGATATTCTGTCAAAAAAAAAAAACTTGTTATTGGACAATTTTTTTTTTTTTACAAGGTTCCGTAATCAGATAAAATGGTTTTATGTAACTTATTAATCCACTCATCAGAACAAACCATTCCTATCGTATATAAAAGAAAACGAGCTGAAACTCGAAATGCAGGGTTCAATATGGCAAATAAGATCCTTTGATCCAAGCAAGGTAACGTGAAGGGAAAATTCTTCCCATTACTCGTGTCTCGCATATGTTAATAGTACTATTTAATTGACCGACCTATGCTCATTGTAAAGGTCTGATGTGGACCACATAAGTCAATGGGCCTTGTGCATCCTAATCCGTTAGGTGCTTTGGATTTGGATCACGAATTGTTTCATTCTAAGTCTTGTTCCAACTTCCAACTAACTTGATTGACCAACTTGTACGTTATTATCTGGAAGGCACCTTGCAACTTGCAAGCTGCACAATTTCTGTGAAGTTAACGACACTTCCAACCTTTTCTACTTTTCTACCCTTTTTCTGTCAAATTTCTAGAGCTTGTGACAAAACTTTTCCAATCTTTGATTTTCATGCTGCACCAGCTTTCTTTTTCTTTTATTTACCTTTTGTTTGTCAAAATATAGCAAACATGATAAACTGTATGTATAATTAATTTAAACGCAAACGCATTATTTATTATTAGTTTAAAATTTGTTAAAAATCACAAAATTATGAATCTCATTTTTATTTTACAAGTTCCATGAATAACTTTGTAGGTCTTAATAAACCAATAAAAAAAATATGTTAAGAATGTATTAAAGAATATGAATATGTTTGGATATAAAATTAGAAATGTTTTTTAAAAAAAATTTAATAAAAAAAGTATTATATTTTCAATAAAAAAGTTCTCAAACACACTTTTATCTTATCCAAACAAGTCAGTGTAGTTATCCATTGATAACTTTATCTTTTCTAAAAAGATTGAGTTTAGAATATCTCATATCATGCAGATTTTTTAACTAACTTTAGTATTGGGAAACATGTCTTTTTATTTTGTCCAATTTAGCCCTCAAGTTCTGTTCAAAGGACTTCTACACTAGGATTACTCGCATATAAGTTTTATTTTTTTATGTTGTATCATGGGTTTTAGTTTGATCTTTCACGTCTGTTCTTGTTTCTCCTTTGTTTTAATACAATTTAAGCCTTGCTGTTTTTCTCAGTTAGGATGAATGGTGCCAACATAGTTGGAATCAGTCTCCTCTAACCGGTTACTCATGTAAGCCTTTTCTAATTATTTTTCTTAGTTTAATCCTGTCTTAGGAATTTAAGAAATGGAGAGGATCTGAACACGCGTAACTAATACACTTGTGCTTATTAGGAAGTGACGTGCACTCACATCACAGGACGTGTACCAAACATTGTACCTGGATGGCTCTACAGAGACAGGGAGCATGTACGAGAGATGAACCGGTTTGTTTTTGAGGTTATTGATTTTGTGAAATATTCCATGGCTGTAATCCACACTCTAATAACGCTTATATGCGCAGTGCATGAACCAGGTTCCTCCCCTTACCATGTTTATGGGGGAACTGTGTACTTTTCCTGTGCTGTGCTTACCCTACTGGATTTGTAATCTAAAATCACAATTTCATTGGGTATTCAGAAGTAAAGTTAATCATGATATGAATATACATTCTTTCTCTCTCGAAAAATTATAGTTATAAGGTTATAAATTTAATAATTAAAATTGTTATATTTTTATTATTGATTATATATAATATCATTATTTGAATTGAATTATTTAATTATTTTATGCTACTATAATTAAATTTAAATTTAATCCTTTTTAGAGAAAATTAAAATTTAATCTTAATTCCTTATTACTTATACAGTAAGCATCATCATTAAAATTGGATTGATTATTAAAGTGAAAGTCTAATTTTAATTAAACAATAATACTAAAAATACTTAAATATTTTGTGGATAAATTTTATCAATTTATAATCATGACTAGTATTTTAGCACATAAAATACACAAGATAAATGTTATTGTAATAATACAACTAAAATTTAGTATAAATAAATATATTATAATTAAAATAATAATAAATAAATATTTTACAACATTTCAATTATATTTTAAGTTTAGGGTAAGTAATTTATATTGTAATGAGGTTATTTTTAATTTGATAAATTCTCTTAAAAAAGATATTAAAATTCAATTTTGAAATAAAGATGAACATGATAAATTAAAAGACATAAGAGATTAAGAAAATTTTCTAAAAACGAGACAAATTCCTAAAATACACACCTTCTCATTTAATATAGCGTGAATTAACTTAAGTAAAATTATTTAAGTTTGATAAGAGGTCTCAAGTTTAAATCTTAGTTCAAAATAAGAGAATATTTATGATTTATACCAAAACATTTAAATGATTATTTTAATTTATATAATAAGGATTAACTATTATAATTATAATTTTATAATTATAATCATTGAGTGTAGAGTTGTTTTATCTTTATTAATAGTTTTAAATTTGAGTGGACAATTAAGTTAACTATTAATATTTTTTTATTGTCTATAATAATTTTATACGGTTCATTTGCAGTTATCTTAAGTAGAAAATAAATATATCATTATCAAATGAGTAGATTAATTGACATGAAATTATCTTGAATTCATATTCTGAAAACACAGTATTGTCTATAATTATTTTATCTATCTCAAACAAAAATACTTTTATAATTTCACATTGGAGGAAACATGTGATTTAATATATACATGTGTTATTATAGAATAAAACGTAATTTTATACTTTCAAGTTTCAAGTAAATGACTTCAAAAAAGTTTCAAGTACATGCCTTGAAAGCAAAATCCTCAAAACATTACTCTCACGCCTCAGGAATTCAAGTACAAAACTTCGGCGGTGCATGTGTTCCTTCACCATGTGCCAATCACACCATGCCACGTCACTAACACCGCAAATGCGAAGCACACACTGAACCTGTCATAAGTCTCCACGTGGCACATCATACGATGTGCTACCGGATCAGTTATCTATGATGCACAATATCCACCCCTTCGAAGAAGCTTAGGGCAGCCCAGATTCCGCCGAAGACGGAAACATCACATACGAAGACACGTGTACGGTAGATATGAGCATAGGAAAATTGGTAACCCTACATATTCCCGCACTATATCTTTGATCCACCCTCCCTAACTCACTCTAAACCTCATTCGTAATCCCAAGCACTTCGTTTCGAAGTGAAACCAAGTGTTGCTATCAACGAAGGAGCGCCCCCACTGGAAAAAAAAAAAACTCTCCGGCGATTGTTCCACCGAACCTCTTCCGTTCTCCGCCGCGATCGTGGATTCAATCGTCGATTCCAGTTTCTCATTCTAGGTTTTTTTTCTTCGCCACTTTTATTTTATTTTATACATATTAGTTCGATCAACATCGATGGTTTTGAATTGATGATACCGTGGAGTTGATCTTGATATGTTTTCTGTGATGTAGTTGATCGAGTTCGTAGGTTTTTATGGTGCTTCGTTGGACACACAGTGGCGATTTGCATTACTCAGTGGGTGGTGGTGGCACCGTGAATTATTGAGCCTGGTGACACTCGTTTTGAAAAAATCAAAGAGAGAAATGGTAGGTTCAAGATTCTGATAAACTATTTGCATGCAAATGCGGGGTCTGGTATATGATTTTGTGGTTGCCTGGTTGTGCATGATGGTATGTATGGTACTCTTGCTATGTCCTTTTTTTTAACCATTTATGTAAAGTAGTATACTTGAAATTTATATATTCATTTTGGAGTTAACGGATTAAATGTTTTGATGTTCATGTGATGGTTTATCGGTTTATTCAAATTGTTGGGGGTGGGGGGTGGGGGTGATTTAGCAGTCTGGATTTTATAAATAGTTCTATGACACTTTTCATAACTTACAATTATTTGATCAGTGGGGTCACCAGAATAAAGAACTTATGAGATATTATTATACTGTGTTTGGGAGGCAGTGAATTGAGGGAAAATCAATTTCAATTTCATAGTGGATGCAAAGCAACACATTTTTGTGTTGAAAAATCACGTTCTTTACATGGTTTTCAGGGAGCCACCAGGATTTTGAAGGTATCCAAACACACTATTAATCGGTTACTGTATTGGGAGCTTACTCATGAGCTAATTTTTTCTACTACATTATAGATTTTATTGTAAATGTAAAATGTCAACATTTTGTGCAATGTGTTAAATGAATTCTGGATATCATTTTGATAATGTTTCTCTAGTGTTTTATAATGTAAGGTATGATTATCATTTTAGAGTAGGGATTTTGTGCAATGTGTTAAATAAATTCTGGGGTTGATGTTATATGGTTGAATTTTGGCCATCTGCCATTAGGGTTGGCCATGGGTCTAGATCAACCAGTGAACCCGATCAATCTGAAACGAACCAAGAGCTAAAAATCAGTTTGGTTTGGTTTGGATTTTTTTGTCCAAACCTGATGACTTTGGTATGTTTCTCTGGTTGAACAATTTGAAACCTGAAAGTATTGATCCAAACCGAACATTAGACATTATAAATCTGCTGTCAATTCCTTTCTCCAATCTTACTCACTGCACCTGCTTACCACCAGCTTAAATTCTCTATCCAATTCCTCATTTCTTTAACTAAAACAAATTAAAAGGTAAGGTAAAGACCAAAGCTGAACTCTCTCTTGAATGCCATGGATACCAACCCCGGAACCTTTTTGTTCCTCTCCTACGTCATGTGCTGCCTCCCTTCCCTGACTCAGATCCGCTGAGGAACCTTTTGCTTCATATATGAATATATGATAAACTGGGCTGTTATGCAGTGGAGCCCCAAACAATTTTTCCAGCATTTTTCCCCATTTTTTGAGGATTATTATTTTTTATTATTAAACCTGACTGCCTGATTCAAACAAACCCAAACAACATCTGGTTGGTTTGGTTGGGGTCATTAACAAAATTTTGTAGGAACCAAACCGATTGAAATAAATTGGTTTGGACTAAAAAAATCTCCGTAATTGAAACCAAACTGACCTGTGGGGCCATTATTTGCCATTGATAACTGATAAATTTATAATTAACCATAAAGGTCATAGTTTTTAAGCAAAATATCCAAGTAAATAACCATTAAAGCCAAGGAAACAGACAAAATTCTAAAGACATTCATATTTCAAAGTTCAAACACAACATCTTCAGTAGAAAGGGTATTACAGAGAAAAGAATAGGGGTTGAGGGTTCACAGATGGAACGTAGAAAACTACATTCAATTAAGGATTTTTTAAATTCTAAAAAGGGTAAGGAAATCTCAACTTTGCCTCTGAAGCCCCCTCCTAAAAAGTAAAAATGACATTGGTTTTTAGGGCAAAAAAGGATTTTTGGGAAGCCTCACAATAGGACTGCTACAACCACTATTTTGGCTTTGATTGAGGCCACTACGGTTGCTATTTGAAAATTCACCACACCTACAAATAACTATGGATTCAAGTTGGTGGATGAAATGGAGAAATGTTTTGAGTATAAATTTTTATTTCAAATGTCCAAAGGAATATCTACCAGACAACTACAAGAGCTGTTAGTGAATGTTTGGTAGTGTAAAGTTTAGACAAGAGCCAAAAATCAATGATGGGAATGATGACATGGATACGTGAACATACCAGAAAATGAAAGATTAGGAACAAGTGTATTTAGGGACAAGTTGTAATAGCACCTACTGAAAAAAATGAGTGAAATTTGCTTGTGGTGATTTGGTCATGAGAGAAGACCAATAGAGGCTCCAACAAGAAAGTGAATATATTGGAAGATAATGCTCAGTTATTGTTCTTGTTGTATGCAATCTGCTGGGCAGGTTTGCTGCATGTTTTCTATGTGATAATCAATCTGGTTATCTGTTTATATGATCTTGATGCTGAATTTGTTTTCAGGATACTATAGTTACGTTATTAAAAGTTAAGAGAAATTTCTGCTGCGGTCTTTGTCTTTTGGTTCTTCAACAGTTAGTATTTTTTTTTCAATATTGCAATTTCTGTCAAATAGGATAAAGATGATAAACTGTGATTTTGTGCAGTCTTATCAGCATAAAAGCTTTTGGATGCCACGGGATGCTGGCTGCATGGCTGAAGAAAATGTGGGATATGAAAATTCTTCCAGAGCAGAACCCAAGCGCAGTCATCAGTGGTTTATGGATACAGGTGAACCTGAAATATTCAGCAACAAGAAACAAGCAGTTGAAGCTGTTAGTGGCAGGCCAATTTCTGGAGTTTCACATGCGAATGTTTCCCAATGGGACAACAATTCAGGATTTCACTCAGTCACAAGTCAATTTTCTGACCGTCTTTTTGGATCTGATCTAGCTAGGACTGTGAATTTGGTTGATAAGAATGTGCCATCCCTTGTAAGTGGAAATCTGAACATGGGAAGGAAGGATTTTGAGCATCAATATGGTAATGATCCTTCTGTGGGATTGTCAATGTCTCATTCCATAGCAGACCCTTCATCATGTCTCAATTTTGGTGGCATCAGAAAAGTTAAAGTTAATCAAGTCAGAGATTCTGACAACTGCATGCCTGCCACATCTATGGGGCACTCCTATAGTAGGGAAGATAATAGTACAATTTCTGTAGGTGCTGGCTACAACAAGAATGATGGCGGCAATATTTCATTGGGTCCTACTTATAACAATGGAAATGACAACACCATTGCTATGGGGAGCAGAATGAGTAAGACCGATGACAATCTTCTTTCAATGGCTCACACCTTCAATAAAGGGGATGGGGGTTTTATGTTGATGGGCCACAATTATGGCAAGGGAGATGAAAGTATCTTGTCAATGGGTCAGCCCTTTGACAAGGGAGATGGAAATTTCATATCAATGGGTCAATCATATGAGAAGGAAGATGGCAATTTAATATCTCTGGGCACGTCATATACCAAGGGACATGAGAGCTTTATACCAGTTGGTCCAATCTATGGTAAATCAGGAGAAAATTTCATAACTGTTGCTCCTTATGACAAGGGTACTGATCATATAATATCAATGGGTCCAACATATGATAAGGTGGATTCAAATATTGCATCAACAGTTCCATCATTTGACAGAGGAGATTCTAGTTCTTTACCTGTGGGTCAAAACCACCATAAGGGTCAGAACAGTTCCATATCTTTTGGAGGTTTTCATGATGACCCTGGACCAAATACCCCTGGTGGAATCATTAGTGGCTATGATCTGTTGATAGGAAGCCAGAACTCAGCTCAAGGTTTGGATAGCCAGAACGACCTGACTGAGACAAACACTGAATCACTTGTAAATAGCATTCCAAAACCCAATACTAAAAATGATATTGTTAAGAACAAAGAGCCAAAGACAACCAAGAAGGCTCCTACTAACAACTTCCCTTCAAATGTCAAAAGTCTGCTGTCAACTGGTATATTTGATGGTGTTCAGGTGAAATATGTTTCATGGTCACGGGAGGTAAAGTGTGTTTTAATTTTGTCTTTGCTTTATTTCTGAGCTGTTGTAGTTTTATTATTATGTTTTTAACATTTTCAAGAATCTGCTTGGCAGAAAAGTCTTAAGGGGATCATAAAAGGTACTGGGTATTTGTGTTCATGTGACAACTGCAACCAGTCAAAGGTTAGCATTTCAAATCACTTAACATTCTGACAATCTGCATAATCCTGGTGATTGTGCTCATATATTAAAATCTGTCATGAAGGCTCTTAATGCATACGAGTTTGAGCGTCATGCTGGTGCCAAGACAAAACATCCTAACAATCACATATACTTTGAGAATGGAAAAACCATCTATGCTGTTGTTCAAGAGCTGAAAAACACTCCTCAGGATATGCTTTTTGATGCTATTCAAAATGTGACTGGCTCTACCATCAACCAAAAGAACTTTCGAATATGGAAAGGTAACAAGAATTTTCAGTTTGCTTGGTCATGTCTTTGCTTCAGTTATCCATGCTTAGATATACAAGCAACACAAATTCTTCAATGTTTTCTACATCTAATATGTTTTTACCCCTTATCAGCATCATACCAAGCTGCTACTCGGGAGCTTCAGCGTATCTATGGAAAGGATGAAGTGGTCATTCCGTCTTGAGTTCCATTTTCTTCTTGAAAGTTCAGAACAGTGGTAGATATGTAATCTGTTCATAGTGAGTGATTGGCAGGTTAATATTTTAAAAGACTACTTAAAATTGAAAAGTTTTAGCCAATGGTTCTTGTAGGAACTTGATTGTTTTATTTATGGTAATGAAGATGTCTTTTTGTGGTTCAGTTGCATTCTTTCCACTACAATTTGCTGATGTCTTGTCACCTTTGTTAAATTCCTTGCAAGCCGTGTTCTTTAAGAGATTCCATTTGGGTTTGCGGGTGGTAACCCACCCATCTCATCTATTATCTATTATCTATTATCTATTATGTTTAACAGCATTGTGAGCTGTTAACAATCTATTGCACTGTTCTTATAATTTTCGTTCAAGGTATATATACCTCTAACTTATAATAGTCGATAATTTTAACATCTATATCTTTCCCTGTAATCTGATAAGTCTAATATTACAAAGCGGAACTCAGATTTCAATTTTATATCTTCCAGAAATTTAAATTGGAGTAAATCATAATATTAATTCCTAAAATTAGCCCTTGAACTAAGGAAACTCTATTTAAGTCCTTGAAGGTGTAACTTGCCTATCACAATAGTTTAATTTTTTTTTTTTTAAAAATAATGTATTACTTGAGTGATAATACTATTACAAGTTTATGGTGATAACCACTTAAAATTTTTGGAGAATGATGACCAGAGTTTGGTTTCCTTGTCGAAGTTTTGGACTACCAGTGTTTTACACACCTTATAACTTGATGATGTAATGGGCAATATTCATTTTAATAATTGTTAAATTTTATAATGGAAGTACTTAAAATTTTAAAATGGAAAATCCTCCCTTGAGCCAACGTCGTCTCCTCCTCTTACCTGTGTCTAGATGAAAAACCATTCTTGTCATACATTTTCTTACAGATCCTCTCCTGTTAATTTTAACAAGGTCATATTTAAATTGTTTATTTTTTTGTTGATAAATATTAAATAAGCTTTAATTAATGTCCATAAGAAACAAGACATCACATTATCTTCCTCGTCTACAGAATTATGAAGGTTAAAATACGGGAAGTTTTCATCTCTTCAATTTCCCTAAATTGAAATGTTTTATAAAGAAGCTCTACAAAACAATGGTATTCATCTTTCTAGCAAGACTAAATTATCAGACAAAGATTTCATAGGATGAACTCGAATTGATTCAAGAACCATATCAAAGTTGATTTTGAATTGATGGAATTAAAAGGCATATTTGAGAGAGAAAAACTATGGGGAACTGTTGGCCATGATCCTGAGGCTATATTGCCAAGGCATGCCTCTGGAAAATGGAATTACATAGTCACAAATTATTGAAGATGCTTTTCCAAATTACACAGTATAAATTAAAAAAAATGGTAATTCCCAAGGCACCAATTCAACTAATAAGCCAACCACGCCTTCGCTATCGCAACAAGGAAATAAAAATATTTCAGCATACGTATGTTGAAATTCAGCTTAGCCAACTTTTTCTAAGGAACCAAAAGAACATAAAAAAAAAAAGGTCAAAACTCGAAAGCAAATGTATGAGGTCACCTTCCTTCCAACTATAGCCCCTTACGTGGTGGATAAATTAAACTAAATGCATTATTATCACTCAAAAAAGATGGATGCACGTGCAAAGGATTTTTCAAAATGGGAAGTCGATTGGTTCTCGTTGAACGGTTTTTTCAGCAATCTCAGTCTGCTCCTTCTGGTGAACCTTGAGGAAACCAGTGGCTGTGGCCGCGGATGGAGCACGACCAATATATTTGACATCGTCATAACCTCCCCTATTCACAGCTTTCATTGAAGATATAAGTCGGGGTAAAACATAAGTGTATCCACCCATGTTCATTGGCTCTTCTTGACACCAAACAACCTCAGCATCTACACAAGAAACAAAACAGAATATAAGTATGAAAACCATAAAGGGGGGCAAAACAGATATATTTCTAGAGACTAATTTCTATACACTGTCAATCAATGAAAAATTATCATTGGTATGACTTCTAAATTATTACAATTATTATACATGATAGTTTGTGATTGGATGTCAATGTAAAAAACTTTCCCAATGTGAGTGTATACACTATTTCCTCATATTCCTATTGCAAAAGTTAGTCATGCTTAACAGCAAAAAGTGAAATTATCTCCCTACGGGTTATGGGCTAGCTTTTTTTTTTTTTTTTTTTTTTTTTTTTTGAAGTAAGGGGTATGGGCGAGCTATTTGGTAAGAGATGCAACATAAAGGTATAAAACATAAACATTGCCCATAACAGAAGGACAAACAAGAAAATTATATCCTAGACAAAAGACAAATTATACCCCATACACACCTTCAACATGCAAAATAAAGAAATCAGAACCTACTTCCAGGGAACATTTTCTACAACTAATTAAACATACTTGGATATCGTTTAAGCTCTCGTTGGACAAGGTCATAAGGGAAAGGACAAAGCTGTTCCACCCTACATATTGCAACATCATTTGCGTCAACCTTTGTTCGTTGTTCATCAAGTTCATAGTAAATCTGCAAGGGATAGTTGAATTTTATAGTCATAAGCACCTTATTTAGAATGAAAAAGCATAAAAACTGACTGATAGGAAGATAGCTGATTTTTAATGAGTACCACATACCTTTCCAGAGCAAAGTACTAAACGTCTAATACCCTCCTCAACATCTTTATGGGCATTTTGGTCTTTTATGAGGCGCTTGAATCTGGTTCCCTGTTTGTCAAAGCCTGGGTGGCCTTGGACATCATCAAACTCAGATAAATTTGATCTGCAAGCCTTGCTACGA
Organism: Glycine tomentella; assembly: GCA_007407185.1. NCBI lineage: Eukaryota > Viridiplantae > Streptophyta > Magnoliopsida > Fabales > Fabaceae > Glycine > Glycine tomentella. Next base: position 1,793,613 of record PYAF01000602.1, read on the forward strand.
AGCAGGTTCTTAGGGGACATAACAATGAGAGGTTTGCGGAAATCTCTATGTACCTGCAAGAACAAAAGCAGCAGAGTATGAGAAAACAAGGAACTTAACTTTAAGTGGTATAGCCACCATTAAATCAATTAATTGTTAATTAAGTGGACGACAAAGCTCTCCCTATTATGGAAAAACAAGGGATCTTGACAGTGGAAGCAGATTAGGTGGCAAGGAGCATGAAGGTCAAAGGTGATGATCAAAGTTTCTCATGTGTCCTCACTGCCAACATCCTATAATGATGTGGTGGAGGGATCAATGGAGGACCTCAAATTAGACTTGTAAGGATATGGTTTTAGGTGATGCAGGAGATGACACTGACTGGATGGAAAGCTCAAAAGAAGGGATGGATGGAGAGCAGGCTGAGCAATCAAAGTCTAATGGGGAACCTCCTCAAGATCTTAATTCTAATGTTGATATTGAAGAGTATTGAGTACATGCCTAATACTAGCGATGAGTTAGCTGTTATTTCATCTACTCATAATAACCACAGTATGGAGTTAGAAAATGATTTTGATATTGTTGGTTTGGCAGTAGATGTAGATGCTGGAAGGGAGTCTAATATGAATATTGATCATTTTTAATGGACTCGTCAAATAAAAATATTTTTCTTTGGAACTGCTAGTAGTGCTTTCTTCCATTATCGCATGCAATATATGGATATCCACCATCCAGATTTCCTAGTGGTTATGGAAATTAGATTCTCAAAAGTTAGTGGCTTCTAAGGAGGGATTGTGGTAGCTTGGAATTCCCAAAATGTCACTATTACTCTCCTGTATAAGGAGTTTCAATATCTTCACTAGAAGTTGAGTTATACTGGAAGAGGAGATTGGTTCTTTACCTCTTTAGTCCTTCCTGCCCCAATCCCATTTACTTTTTGGGCTTTGGCCCCGCTGATCACTAAAAAAATAAATCAATTTACTGTACCAACCTGCCTCCTTAGAACATGGAAAAAATTAGCAGGAGTTGTGACATTCACAATCTGCAAATTACACTCCTGAATCTGCTTCCGGAGGGTTGGATCCATCTCAGGGATAACATGAGGGTTATCATCAGCCATCTGCCATGAAATTAGTGAACACTAGTTACTTCAATATTATACAGATAAAATAGGGAGATGGACAGAGCACATACAACAAGACTAAAAAGCAGTTCAAAAATAGGCAGCAAGATAGCATGGGTTAAGTTAATTGCTTGTTTACATGAGAAACATAATTCAAATTTCAAACCACTAATAAAAAATTCAAAAAGATCTTCTTTTTTTTCACTTTTCCCTTTTGAATTATAGCCCACAGGAGGCAGACTCTAAACCAACCTAGAATGCCATACTTCCAATGTGAAACTAGTTTCATATCGTGCAATTGGATCTTCTTTTTTTCACTTTTCCCTTTTGTATATGTGTGTGCACTTAAGACAAAACAGACAACATGCAATCAACAAAATACATTTTTATATGACAGTGCCACTTAGTTCAAGTTGACATATCAATCTCATAGTACACCACATATAATAGGATGCACTAGAACCACCGATATGCATGTCATCAATTTCATCAACCCAAATAGCCAACACATACACAAGGAGGGCAAACAATAGTCAAAGTTGGCAACAGGATTCAAACTCAAGCAAATGGAACAAATCAACAGAAGCTCAAAAAGTATTCTCAAAATATAAATTAGAACATAGATTCACAAAAGAACCTGAAGAAAGCGTTCCAATCTTGCACTTGAATGCTCTGGGCCCTGGCCATCATAACCATGAGGAAGTAACACAACAAGCCCAGTTTGACGGAGCCACTTAGCCTCACCAGAAGCCAAAAAATTGTCAAATATCACATGAGCACCATTAGCAAAATCACCAAACTGAGCCTCCCAAATTATCAATGAATTGGGATTTTCCATTGAGTAACCCAATTCAAATCCAAGAACACCGAACTCAGAAAGTGAACTGCATATTGTTTCAAAAATTTCTTAGATAAGAGACCAAAAACAGAAAATAATAAATCATATGTTCAATATAAGTATCGAGTTTTTTTTCGGCCATTTTTGTAAATTTTTAAGATGCAATCTTGACATCAAGAAGAAGACACATAACAAGTGCTTGTAAGACTTGAAGAACAAAGCCATGAATATGTAAAGCACATTAAAGGCTAGAAAACTAAGTATATTAACAAAGGAAACAAAAATCCAACGAATATTGCTGATGGTTTACAAAAAAAGTTTTGTATTAAATGTAATCATTAATGAATTCTTTGTATACTTTATACATAATGCAAAGCTAAACTGACCCGGCACTTTCAATTATGTGTAATTAACAAAATGATAAATACCACGTGTATATTATCATTGAGTGGCTGGTCTTATATTAATCCAATTTGTTAAATATAATATATGAAATGCGACCCAACATTTTCTACAGAATTAACATTTTATTAATAAATTCAAACAAAATTTTATTCAACTCACAAAGGATCAAAGCATTACATATTATACAACTATAATACAGTGACCAGGATCAATCATCAAAACACAAGAGACTATAGCTTATAATAATTACAAAAGAGCCTTCTATTAAAAAAATTAATGATTGGAAAACAGGAAATTCATAATAACTGTTAAGTGAAACAGTATAATTGTAACTTTGTCATGTAATTTTTAAATTGTAATACCAAGAAGTCAGAGCCAAAGGCACCACAAGTTACAGAGGTTTCCTATCCAAAAACTAGGATACCAGTGATAATATAATAGTAACAAAGCTGAAACAGGCAAGATAACTATATGTATATAGAAGAAAGATTACCTATTGCTAACGGTAAACATCTCTTCATCTTGGTTCATTATAACATGGTCTAGGGGACAATATTTCTCCCCTGTTGTCTGATCGTGAACTACAGCATGGCGGTGACTAAAAGTTCCTCTTTCAACATCCTGACCACTTAATCGAACATGGTTCCCTTCAATAAGCAAGGTAGCATAAGCAAGCGCCTCTGCAAATCCCCAGTCAATATCTTCCCCAGTTTCAATCATTTGGGCCCGTTGTTCATAAATCCTCTTCACTGCTCTATGAGGTGTGAAATTTTCAGGGATGGTTGTGATTGCTTTTCCAACAGTTTTCAAGATCTCTGGTTTCACACTGCATGGGATAGATCACAGACTTCAGCAGTGTTGTTCAAACAATAAAAAAGACTCAAACAGAAAAAAAACACACATAAATTTATCATTCGTACCCAGTGTTTCGGATACGTGAAAGCTGTTCAGGTGACTTGAAACCAAGCCAATATGCTGAAAGCCAATCTCTTCTTTTTGGAATGTATTCTTTGCTAGCCAAAAATTCTTCATTTAGAATTGATGTGACCTTCTTGTGTATCCTATCAATTTCTTCTTGTGTCAACTCCCCTGATTCCAAAAGGTTCTTCTCATAGATCTCAAGAGTTGATGGATGGCTTCGGATTACCTATATCAAGCCCACAAAGTTGCAAATTAATTAACTTGTCCAAAAGCAATATGGATACAAAATGAAGAAAAAAACATAATAAACAAAAGGGCTAACCTTGTACATTTTAGGCTGAGTGAAAGATGGTTCATCAATCTCATTGTGGCCAAATCGACGGTAACACACCAAGTCGACAACCACGTCAGAGTGGAAAGTCTGGCGCCACTCAGCAGCAAGTTCACAGGCATGAACAACTGCTTCAACATCATCACCATTCACGTGAAAGATGGGAGCATCCAAAGCCTTGGCAACATCAGTGCAATATTGTGAAGACCTGCCAGACCTCGGATCAGTTGTAAATGCAACCTGATTGTTAAACACGATGTGAATCGTCCCACCAGTAGTGTAATTTGGAAGAGCACTTAAATGCAGGGTTTCATAGACCACACCCTGTCCAGCAAAACTTCCATCTCCATGAATCAACACACCCATGTTCTTCGTTCTATCCACGTCATTTGCGTAATACTGCTTGGCTCGAGTTTTCCCAACAACAACCGGATTGACAGCTTCCAAGTGACTAGGATTTGCCACCAAAGACAAATGAATCCTCTTGCCACCCCTAGTAGGGCGATCATACGATGTCCCCAAGTGATACTTAACATCTCCAGTTCCAGTGTAGAGTCCAACTTCCCCCTCAGGCTGAAGACCACCACTAAACTCGCAGAAAATCTGCCGCAGAGGCTTCCTAACCACATTCCCCAAAACATTCAGCCTTCCTCTATGTGCCATTCCTATAACTATGCTCTCAACCCCAAGATCAGATGCCCTATCAAACATTTCCTTCATTCCGGGAATAAGAGTCTCTCCACCCTCAAGACCAAACCTCTTTGCAGAGGTCCACTTGGTGGCCAAGAAGTTCTCAAACAAGGAACTCCAAGCAAGTCTATCAAATATAGCCTCACGCCTCTCCCTATTAAACTGTGTAGGGGTGGGAGTCTCAATCTTGTCCCTAAGCCAATTACACTTATGACGATCTGCAATGTGCATATACTCATATCCAATGCTTCCACAATAGGCCTGCTCAAGCCTTGTCAAAATGGATCTAAGGGTTTGCACGGGGCGGTTCTCGGACAAGAAACCAGCCATCCTCCACACCCCTAAGAAGAACTCTCTATCAAGATCAGCCTCAGTGAAGCCATAAAGTGCAGGATCCAAATCCTCAGGGATTTGCCTTGGTTCCAGATTCAAGGGATCCAACTTGGCCTTCATGTGACCATTAACCTGGTACGCCCTCACCAGTAACAACAACCTCATACTTTCATGAATTGTCTGACCAGAAATCCCAGGTGAGGTTGTTGCCTGCCCCACAAAGTTCCTGAAGAAATTGTCCCATGACTCATCCACGCTGTTGGGATCAGCCTCCCAAGCCCTCTGAAGCTCTTCCAAATACACACTGCTTGTGCCATCTAAGAAACTATCTGTTAACTTTGAAAGAGGAACCGCACGTGGAACAGGTGCAGCTTGCTCCTTGAAAACCGTGCTGCGGAAGCTTCTGCTATATGGTGGTGATGATGATGGTATCGATGGAAGGATCCTTGCCCTTGACACAAGGTATGTGGATCCACCCTTAGAAAGGGTTCTCCTAATTGCATGCTTTGCTATGCTTGTTCCAGCTCTAAACCATGCCATGCTTGATGATGATGATGATGATGTTGATGGTGCCTTTCACTATCTCCTCAACACATCTGAGACAGCCAAATACATCATACGCAGAAAACAGTTAGTCAAAAAATATACATTTTAACAGAAAATAGAAGGAAATAAGAATACCCAGAAAAAGAAATGCGGTTTGTTTGGGGGATTTACATGGGATCGAGGGGAGGGCGAGAAACGGTTCAATTGGGAAGGATTGGAGTGAAGAAAATGGACAAAAATTAGGGTAATGAGGAAAGGAGGAGGCCTGGTGGCGTTGAAGCAAAGCGAGTGAGAGAGAATTGAGAGTTCAACGCTTTGTAGTTTGAATTGATTTAGGTTTCTTCGCTTCCTTCCACGTTGGCTGGCTGCGTATTCTCTCTCGCTCGAACAAAAGAAGGTGTCACTTCCCACTGCTCCCTTTCTCTTACCCTTTCCCAATTTTCACGGGCCCTACTTGCACCCATCTATTATGTATTAAAAATCTATTTGAGAATAAATGAGAAAAATATTTACATGGTAATACGATGATATTTTAATCGGTTCTACCGTTCTACTAATAATTGATTGAAAATATTTTAATTAATTCTATCAACAATGTAATTTTTTTTACCATATATATTATTCACGAAAGATATTTTTTTCACTGAATCTAAAGATAATTTTATTTGAGTTATATAGAACTATTGTGAATGATAAAATTATTTTTTTAACTATTTAACATAATTGCATTGTCAATATTTTAATTTGAATTTCCTTCCTATTATTTATATCTAATCAGGAAATTATTATTTAATTCTGACATTTTAATTAATAGAAATAATTATTTAATTTTAGGTTAATTTAATCATAAAATACATGTTCGTATTCATGTTTATTTATATATTTTATTGACTTTTTCACATTCTATCTTCGGCTTTTTTTTATCAAAAGGGACTGCTCTAATCTCACTTTCATTACTTCTAACAATTATTTATTTATATTTATATTATTAATGTTCCTCTCTTAAAACATACTGTATCTCTGTTCATGTTTTCTTCATTTTATGAAATCCCTCGAATATATAAAGCTTAGATTTATCCAAATAAATAATTTTCATATTAGCTTAACATTTTTTCCTCTACATTATTTTTTAAAATGATCTTTTTACTTCCTTAAGAATACACTAAAGAACTATACTGTGCATTTGCAAAGACGAACAAATGATGTATTTGATTATTTTCGTTCCGTCTAGATATTTATTTCTTAAAATGTTGAATTTGATTTTTTATTTTATTTTTTAATTTAGTTTAATCATTTATTTTTTTTAAAAAATTATTTTAATCATTTTTTTTCAATTTAATCATTCAATCCACTTAAAATTGACGTCGTTAATCATTTAAAAATATTTTTTTAGTTAAAAGTGAAGGAAAAGTGAATAAAACAGAAAGAAAAAATAATAATTTTTAAATGATTAATGACATCAATTTTAAATAGATTGAACTTAATAAAATAATTAAGATAAATAACTAAATTGAATAAAAAATAAAATAAATGATCAAATTGAACTTTTTAAATATAAATAATCAAATTGAAGGAAAAAAATAAAATAAAGGAGAAAATAGATCATTTATCCCTTTTTTTTTCTTCTTTTCAAATAGACCAAATTCAACATGTTTTGATAATGTTTTAAGAATGGTTGAAGACAAAAAATGCCCTTCGTTGGAATTATATATCAGCCTTGTTACCCACAAGGATCTTGTTTACATCGTCAGAAGCACGTGGTTCAATGTTGAAGTCAGTTTTTCAATAATAGTAAAAGGAAGTATCAGCTCTTACACATATATCAGCAGACTACATTCAAAAGATGTGATAGATCACCAAAATGTACTTGTTGTCTCTACTGATATTGCAGAAAAGTTATGGCCAGATATTCAAGATCAGTATGGTATTTAACGAAACTAGCAAGCAGTCAATTAATCTGGGGAAGTGCCAGCTAACAGCAACTGCTGGCATGAGGTTGAGCTATTCTTCTTACCAACAGTCTCCGCATGAACACAGACCATCTTTAAAATGATGAAACCGATTTGCATCCCTTACAATTATTTCCCTTTCAACAAGCTTTGTTATAAGCTTTATGGCAGAATGACAGTTCCAGGAGCAGTACTAATAAGCCCATATGCAACAGCTATCCTCTCACTATGAAAACTAAGATTCTCCTCCTTCTCTTCATAATTCAGATCATGCAAAACAGATTCTGTATATGGGACAAACCCAACCTCCTTTAACCTTCTTTCTAATCTCTGAAGCTCATTGAAAATTTCCTTAACCAATGGGTGTGACTTGTCCCCGACATGAAATGCCTGTAGCTTCCCATTTATTTCAATTACACTGTAACCAAGGTCCTTATTCAATCCTTTCTCCAGCATTAGAACTCGAAAATGTGCAACACAATCCCACAAGCGGGAGGAAGCATAAAGATTAGAGAGTTGTACATAATGCCCTGTATTGTATGGATCCATTGAGAATAGCTTGTTTGCAGCATATTCTCCCAATGTTACACAGCGATGGATCTTGCATGCACTCAGAAGTGCCCCCCATACACTTACACCAGGTTCAATGGGAATATTCATTATAAATGCACAAGCCTGACCCAGATAACCTGCTCGTCCCAGGAGATCAACAACACAAGAATAATGATCATTAGGAGGCTCAATTTCAAAGTCTTTCATGCAATGGAATAGCTTCCATCCCCCTTTTACAAGGCCAGAATGATTGCATGCTGTGAGAAGCCCAATAAAGGTGACATCATTTGGGAATACCCCTGCTTGCTTCATTGCATGGTAAAGATTAATGGCTTCCCATCCTTGACCATGCAATCCATATCCCATAATCATAGCACTCCACAGAACAACATCCTTATCAGAATTACGATCAAATACCCTGAGAGCAAATTCCACACTTCCACATTTTGCATGCATATCAATGAGGGCGGCATTAACAAAATTGTCACTTCCATATTTACTCTTGCTAACATAGTCATCCATCCATCGGGCTAATTCGAGGGAACCAACTTGCGCACTAGCTAAGACAGCAGACCTCACAGTGACAGAATCTGGTTTAATATTTCTTGAGATCATGTCGCGGAATAGATGCACCGCTTCCTCGGCATGGCCATTGTTTGCATAGCCAGATATCATTGCATTCCACATAATCACATTTGGAGTCTTCATTTGATCAAAGAAAGATCTTACAACTGTCACCAGCCCACATTTAGCATAAAAAGCTGTGAGATAAGCAAATCAGGTTCATCTTCAAGACCCATTTTGATGACACAGCCATGAATAGATCTCCCTTGTTCTAAGTCATCTACATCAGTATAAGCCATCAGAATGCTTACCAGAGCAATCCAATCTGGTTTCACATCAGCATTTCTCATTTGACTGAACATTCTTAATGCTTCCACAGCTTCCCCATTCTGTGCATATCCAGAAATGATGGAAGTCCATGAAACAATTGTTCTATGGTATAACCCATCAAACACCACTTTTGCCACATCAATATGACCACATTTAGCATACAAGGCCATTCTGCACAAATACATCCGACCCAAACCCATATCTTATTATCTGCCCATGAATTACACAACTCAAACCAAAATCTAACAACTCAGTACAAGTTTTTAGTACATAAGGAAAAGTGGATCCATCTGGATGCACTCTTATCCATCTCATCCATCTATACATTTCAACAGTGTCCCTAAACATATTGTTCCTCGAATAACTCCTAATGATGGCATGCCACATAAACACGTCAGGGTAACAAAATTCATCAAACAGCTTGCGAGCATAACAAATTTGTCCAAGATTTGAACTCCCATTAACCAGGTTAGTCATGAGAAACCCATTATGTTGCAACCCGGAGATATCTAACTGGTTATGTATTTGATCAAGGTGTCTCTTGTGGGTAGAATTATCAATAAGAGATGCCTAGAATGAGTCTGAATTGAAGCAATGGTCATGGTTAACAAAGTGTTCAGGGTGAAGAGCTGATGAAAAATAAAGATATTTGACGTATTTGAATAGGGATGGAAATGGGTCAGACCGTCTATCACGGACATTTGATCTGACCTTTCTAAGGTTTGGCCTGACCTAACTTGTTTATTATAAAAGTCAGACTAAGACTTCTTGAAAAGTCTGTTTAAATAAAAATACTAGGCTCAAACCTTAAAAAAAGTTTATTAGACTATTTAAACTTAAAAATAATATATTTATTTTTCTAGAAATATTTTTCTTTATTATGAAGGTGAATGATCAATCACTTCAAAAAATCATCTTGAAAATCTCATAAAATGATTATTACTTATTTGAAAATATAAGTAAGATGTTGAGACATTTTCAGTTTAAAAATTATTTCTTTAACTTTCCTAAATTGATTTAAAGTATTTTGTAAAATTAATTTTCCTATTAAAAATAGGTTTTTTAATAGGCTCGTAGACCAAATCATGCTTTTAAATAGGTCAGGTCAAGCCTAAAAAAGAGTTTATGACAAGTAAATAGGTCAGACCAAACTTTATATTTTTAAATCAGGTCAAGGTCAAACCTAATCAAGTCTGACTTGTCTGTTTCCACCCCTATACTTGAGGACCAAGTACATGGGTATTTGAGAAGTTGTAACCTTTTGATTTTTGGTTGTAAGGGGAGATATGCTAAGGACTTTCCAAGCCATAGAATTGCGTCCATTATCTTTCAATGTTTGTTTGCAGATCATGAACTCATATCAACAAAAGCAATTCAATTTAGATCAATGGAGACTTAACCTATTCAGTTTCTGGTTTCCAGTTTTCAGTTTCTTGAAGCTCGACTTAGTTCTGGTTTCTCTTTCCCAAGCTAAATTAGAGCACATTGAAGCATTTAATCAAACACGTGAGCTACGTTAAGAGTGGTGATAGCAGATAAGTCACGTGCTATAAGAAACAATACTTCAAATCTTCAACAACAGAAGCCCACTCCACAGTTGAATTCCCAAATAAATAGAAAAAGACAATTAACCAAATAGTAACAGTATTCAATCGCAGGTGGTGCTGCCATCGATACCACACAAGACACGTAACTGGCACTTGTCTCTTTTTCTCTACGGAGAGAAGTGTTGAAAAAACGAAAAGGGTGTATTGGAGATCAAAGAAAGAAAAGAGGTCCACATGGGTTGCGTTGCAGTTCTACGTTTGGTTTGGGGAGAGTTTGAGACTGGGCTTGTAAACTTTTCAATCCTTTAATTTGGATGTTTTATTTTTTTTCCACTGAAATTTAAATTTATTTTTTTATTCCCCCTTGTGTGATAAATTGACACTGTAATGGTTTTAAAATGCAAATTTTAGCAGTTATGAGTTAAAAATCAAATTCTGAAGACTAAAATCTATCACAAATTATCAATTTAAAACGAAGATAAATAATTTTTAAAATTTAAGGACTAAAATAAAAGTTTAAATTTCAGGAAAAAAAAATAAGACCCTAAAGGACCAAAAGCTTAAAATGTTCACCAAATAAGAAGCTTTCAATTTTTAATTTTTATACAAAAAGCTTTTGTAAACAAAATTGTATAGTACACACATGACACACCTAACCTAACATCTCTAAAAGCATATTCGGATTACCATTGCTTAGCCATTGGAGGATACTCAATGTGCTTTCAGAGAAAAATTTCCTTCATATCTTTTGAAAAACTTGCACGGGTAATCCAAACATGCATTAAGCCGACCATCAACGTAAGATCGTTTGGAATATAATATTATTTGCAACAGATAAAAACTTTTCTAATAATCAATCTGAATCCAATCGAAACTTACGAAAGATTTTCTTTAAGAGTCGGAGTACAAATGAAAGAGGAGAGAATGGAGCAAACGAACCAATCATAAGACAACTAAGTAAGCGAAAAATTTAAAACACTATCTTCAAAACATAATCTTTGCAGTGGGAAATACAAGGACAAATACATGCTCCCACTTTTAAATGTCATCAAAATAACTATAGCACCCATATGAGGGCAAGTGTTGAATCTGCACCCTCTAAATGCAGATTCTGATTTGTTATTTGTTTCATGAGCCACAGCAAGCTGATTTTTGAGCAGCTAGACCCCCGGTGGCTGCCTGGTCGGGTTGGTTAATCTTGATAGTCTGAGGCTGAACCACACAAGAAGATACTATCATCATTCAGGATTAAGAAAGAAGCAACAATTCCATCCACTTCCTTCAAAAGTTAGGATTAAAAAAACCCAGATATTTCCTTAAAAAGTTTTAAAACAACTAGAATTTGATGATGGCAAAATTTTAGTCTTTCAGAAAAGAAATAAGAGTACAAATGAAGGACAAAAAAGTCAACAACATACTTCAGCCTTAGAATCTGTGTCTGCAAGCCTTTGCTTGATTTCTCTTGCTATTGAAAAGAAAACCTCCTCCACATTCATGTTTGTCTTTGCACTCTGCGAGAGTTCTTCCATTTGTAAATATAATGAAGTCACATACTTTATTAAATGAAAAAAGTGATTGTCAAACAAGCTCTACTCACGGTTTCAAAAAACTTGATACCATACTCATCAGCAAGGGCTTGACCTTTGGAGGTAGGCACAGCCTAGAGGACAAAAAAGACCCTTTGTTGGGATAAATGGAATACAAACAACATTACAGAGAGAATGCTCCATGTTATAGCACTATAGCTGTGAACAAATGTTGGCTTGAGCAGATTAGATCATGTATCATCTGCTCCAGCCAACCAAATTGTTAGATGTAGATAGAAAATGACCCTCCGAGGTACATACCCTTTTACTTTCATCCATATCAGCCTTGTTACCCACAAGTATCTTGTTTACATTGTCAGAAGCATGCTGCTCAATGTTGCGAATCCAATTCCTAATATCTTAACATATAGAAGCAAGATATATTAAAAATAAAAGGAAGGAAAAATGGATAAAAGAAACTTAACCATAAAAAAACATATTCATTTGTCCACATAATTCAACCTAAATACACAGAAAGACCGTCAAAGGTAACAAGAGAATGGGGTGAGGGGGGAGAAAGAAGAAAACACAATTCGAAGGGTCAGCTGAAGCTCTCATGCATTAGTACATAAATAAGTACAGAAAAATATCAGAAGAATTTGAATGTGATCAGGAAAAGAGATTACTGTTGAAAGATGCTTCATCAGTAACATCATAAACTAGCAAGATGCCCATGGCTCCACGGTAATAAGCTGTAAAAACGAGTCACACTGTAAGAATTTTTTCTTTCATCAAAGAAATGGAGGATTGCAATTAAAGTAGAACATTTGTCCACATTATGAACTTAAATAACAGTAAAATCTGATAAAAATTATTAGGCAATTAAAGTATTGTCTTCTATGCAAGTGTAAAGCAACTCCATGTTCACTTTAAATTTATGGGCTATGAAATGTGCTTAAACTTCTATGCCTTCTATATATATTAAAAACCAAAATTGAAATGTGTTTAAACATATTCGATTAGCTAGGTTGCAGAAGACAAAACAAATACCTGTGGTAATAGTTCGAAATCGCTCCTGACCAGCTGTATCCCAGATTTGTAACTTAATGCGTTTGCCATCAAGTTCAATGGTTCTTATCTTAAAATCAATGCTGCCAAATACAGTAATATAACATGGTTTTATTTCCATCAACAAAAAAAAAAAAATATATATATATATATATATATATATATATCAGCTTCTGTGAAATTGTGAGTAGACAGACTAAACATATAAGACCAATCTGACACCCCCAACATGAGAGAATTTTTTTTTTATCAGCAAATATTAGTTGTTAGTTTTGTTAGAATGTAAGTGGGAGGGATTCGAACCCACGACCTCTCCCTCCCCCCTTCTCCCTTCAACCACCAAGCCAACCTTAGAATGTTAGAGAGAGAATGTGTATTAAGTATAATGTTTGATAAGTATGACATGTGGCATAAAGTCTAGACATTGCATTAAAAGAGAAATAGGACAAATATTCCAGGCAGCCTTATTAATTACTTGGAATACATTGTTACAAGAATCTCAGATAACAGAAGACAGTAGCCAGTAGATCCTATACCATTTTCACATGGGATAAAAGAAAACCAGCAGATACTAACCCAATGGTGGTGATAAAACTGGTTGTGAAGGAACCATCAGAAAATCGCAAAAGCAGACAACTCTTTCCCACACCTGCAATTGTTAGTCAGAAGCTATTAAACGAAGACAAAAGTTCAAGTGAAATATAAAAAATGACAAAACAAAACACCATGATCAATACATACATTCACATGCACAAATACATAAAAACAAACATAAATATGTATATCTTTATATTTGGGAGAGTATTGTCCATATATATATATATATATATATATATATTACATTTTGGAGGCACTATGATACTGGACCTTTACCTGTGGCATGTTGCACTTTGCACACTAATCAACCTGCTTTCTATTTAATTTTATAAAAAAATACTTTAAAAAAATCTCTAAAATAACTACCAATTAACTATGACTTATTTTATGGATTATTTTTCAATTTCAAGGCACCAACATACATGCATATTTATCTATTATTTATGGGTGCATATTTAAGTATTACATACTATTATCTATATATACAAAAATGACCAGTGAATAGTCAATGACTCAAACAACAACAACAACAACAACCAAGCCATTATTGGAAACCAGACTATATCACACATTTAACACATGTGGTACATGCTCAGTGTTCACATATTTAAGTTCCTAGCAAACGTCATATTCATAACACTGACTAGTATGGTACATGCTCAAAGTCCACCTTCAGTGCAAACTGCAAACCTACTATTACATGAAAATCATTTGTGAGACGTCCTAGATTTTGCATGCTGGTCATTGCCACATCATGCACATCTTTTTCATTTATAAATCAAATATATATTATAGGATCTCCTTCTTTCTCTGAAGCCTTCCATGGAATTTCTCACAGCACCCTATCAAAGCAGTGTTTCTAGATTAATGATCTAGGTCTTCTTGTTTCCTTATGTATCTTTCCATCAAGCCCTGCAACAGGCATATAACCTTTGCGATTGAGCTTCTTGGCATAAAACCAAATTAACACAAGTCTCTTGTCTTTAAACAACATTGTTTAGGGTAATTTTGGGGTAAAATTGTGATTCCTCCCCCATTTTTTGAATGGATTTTTTGCTTTAGAAAATAGGATTTGAAAACCTTCTTCCTTCACCATTGCACAAAAAGCCACCTCTATTTTGACCTCCATTCCTTCACACTTTAAGTTCCATTCTTTCTTCTATGCTTAGACTTCCCAATTCACATTCTGCTAATTTTAATCTAATCACAGTTATCACTCTTGTGTGTGTAAATTTACACACAAAACTCATAAAATGGCATATTTCCTATATGGCTATATTCTCTTCTCATGAATAGGTATTACCCACAGGCATTTCCTCAAACCTACCTATCTCATTGTACAACTTAAACCGTGTCTAGATGAACTTCTCAGTGAGCCCTTTTAGGAGAAAAAAATAAGAAAGTAAAAATGAATTAAGTTTCTATCACTAGTTAAAATCAACTTATGCACTTAAACTTTTGTTGAAGCTCTCTCGTTTAATTTTTCCAAAAATTGATTTTAACTTATGCATAAGTTACTTTTAACTTGGGAGAAACTTAATTCATTGTAACTTGTTATTTCCTTCTCTATAAGTGTTTATTGAGAAATTTATGTGAAGCTATACTTTATTACTTTTCCTCCCTAAACAGTTGAACAAGTTCACCGTGTATATCATCCCGTGGCCATTGCCTCATCTTAGACATTGTCTGACATTGTCAAATATAGCAATCACGTGTTAAAAGACAATTAACCAGATAATAGCATTCAATCCAGGTTTAAAAAACATAAACATAATTAAAATGAAGCGTCTCCAAACTAATGAATCAACAAACCCCAGAGAAGAAGAAGAAGAAAAAAGTAATAAGATCTGAAATCTGAAAGAAGCTAGGGTGTTTGGTTTGCTTAAGAGGAGAAAGAAAAAAAGATCGGAAAAAAGGGGGTAACTAACCGCTATCGCCAATAAGAAGAAGCTTGATGAGGTAATCGTAATCGGCACGTGCCCTCGCAGGTGGTGCTGCCATCGGTGACTGATCACACAACACACGCAAATGAACTCCGAAAGATTCTCTCTCTCTCTCTCTCTCTCTCTCTCTCTGTGCTGAGAAAACGAAAAGGGTAACGGAGATCAAAGAAGAAGAGAAGAGAGGATCCAAATGGCTTCTGCTTTCTCTCTCTCTCTCTCTCTCTCTAAACTGTCACCAGTTTCCGTTACTTTATAGATCTCCCACTATTTCTTTCTTTATTTATTCATCCACTATATATATAAAAACAAAATTAAAGTGAGACTTTCGTAAAATTGCGTGTTTGTATCAATGTATTCTGAATGTGATATAATTAGATTTTGGCTTAAATAATCATCAGTTAGATTATGTTGAAAACAAAAAATTATCGGTTAGATTTTTTTTATAAAATATTTTTTTTTTTATTTTCTCCGTGAAAAATAATCTTATCAAAGTAAGATATTATTGTACCTTTTTTTAAAAAATAGGGTATTATTATAAAAACAAGAAATTCTCTTCCAGCTTTTAACAATGTTGTACATTTATAATTCAAATTCGAAACTATAACTATTGATTAAGTGAAAATAACTCCAGGGTAGTTGACTGTTATAAAATTAAATATTTTTATGAGTATCTTTTGCATTGAAATTATTTTATTTCAGGAATTATTGTGTTTTGTTTCTAGATTTGGTTAGACAGTTTATCACTTAATAGGAACATAGACTTTCAGTATAAAAAAAAAGGAATATAGACTAAATCAAACATTTTTTATGAGGATCAAAATAGAAAATATATAATTAGAATGTATAATAGTGTAAAGTTTTTTTATATTATTAATATTAAATAACATATTTTCATGTTGGATAAATTTATTAATTTTTATAATAAATATCTTAAAAGGATTTTTATTTAATTGACAATGTATTGACAGTTAAACTAAAAAACTTAAGAGAACCAACAACAAAAATAATTGTATATTACATAG
This sequence comes from Glycine tomentella, assembly GCA_007407185.1. Lineage (NCBI taxonomy): Eukaryota > Viridiplantae > Streptophyta > Magnoliopsida > Fabales > Fabaceae > Glycine > Glycine tomentella. The sequence goes on from PYAF01000602.1 coordinate 1,809,877, forward strand.
ACTAAAAAATCATTTAAATACTTTTTTAAAATTTTAGTGTTTTTTTTTTTTTAAAAAAGAAATTTATCAAGCTATGTCCAAGCCTAAACAGACAGTTGGAATTTTAAAATAACAATAAATTTTCTTTATTTGAATGGATGAAAGCATTTCAGCTGAGAAAAAGTTCATGAAAGGTTTTGATTGGGAAATTCTTGAAGATGAGAGGGACGTCCCTTTTCTTAGAACAATCCTAAGATAAAAAAAAAATGAAATAGAATATTTTTTAAATATTTCAATAATTAATAGCATAATTGAAATTGTCAACCATTATTAATAACCGATAATGTTGAAGAAACGGAATTTTGGCTAAGTCACTTGTCACCCACCACCAATTGCCAATGGTGACCGAAGCTTATTACTAATTAAATAAGATTATTAAAAATAATATAGCAAATAGGAGCAAAACAATTGTCATCGATTGTGACGTGAGGTGATTATAAGAATGTTCAAAGGTGTGAAAACTCAAAACAGTGTCAAATCAATTCAATTAGTTCGATTTTAATTTTCAGAGTTTTAGTTTATTCTGTGTCAAACCCGTTAAATGTGTGGGACGGGTAAGTGGCTCTGTTTTTTAAGCCGGGATCCAACCCCATTTTGACGTGTGGCTTTTATTTAAATTTACTATTATATATATAAATTATTAAATATATAATATTCTATTTTTTAAAATTGTTTACTAAATGATTAAATTAAATTATTTATGTTATTTTATTTTATTTTTGTCTTATTTTATTTATATTTTTTCATGCTACTGTATTATATTATTTTTTCTAAAATAAAATTTTATATATATTAGCATTTAAACAATTCATTCTATTAAATAAATATGTCACAAAATTTAGTTTCTTTGGACATTATTGTATATTTAAAATTTTTTACGTGAAAACATATTATTATTTTAAAAACTTTAATTTTACAATTCGTTTATGTGGAATTGGTTCAGTTTATGTTTGTTACTAAAATTGTATAAATCTAAATCAACCCAATTCATAAAATTAATTTTAATTGAATTGAATAACAAATTTAACTAAATCTATGCGATCCAACTAGTAAATGTAATATCTTAAAACTATCCAATAAATTATTTAAATAAAAATTATCTAAATATATAATTATTTAATCTTTTGGTAAAAGAAAATATAGATTTTTATAATCTCTTGAAGAGATGTTACTATAATAAATTAATAACAGTATTAGATTTATTTAAAGATAATAACAATAATAGAAATAAAAAGAAATTGGCTTTAACCAATTTATCAACTTCTGTACGTGAATGATACTTGGCTTTATTCTGTTGTAGGAATTGCATTTGATGATTGGATTTTCTTACTTTCCTCAAATGTATTCTCATCATAAACCACTTCTCTTCTCTTCAAACCTTTAAATATAGGCAATGATTTAAACCAGGTGCACAAAACAAAATCCATACACTTCAAACAGTACAAAGATGAGAATTTACCATGATTCAAGTAGTTTATCATAATTTGGAGGTAATTCTGCTTCCCACTAACTCATGACTATTCAAAACAATATATTCAAATATAAGGAGTTATTACATAACTAATGCACATCGGCGAAATTCAAAAATAACCTCGAAACTCATGACTATTCAGATTTTCTTACATTGAATGAATGCAACTTGCTCTGGAAGACGAGTGTCCAGGATTGCAGAAAGAACCTGAAAGCAAAGTCATTAAGTGAATAAGAAATTCTTTATATACTTCAAAATTCCTACATGTAAGACATAGGGGCCATTATCCAGTTATTCCCACATCAAATTCAGTCAGTACTATTTCATGATTTTAAATAGAAAAGTAAAAAATCAAATTGAAAACTTTGTCAACCAAAAATTTCAGCCTAGCACTCTTCAGAATAAAAATTAAAAAGTAGATTTCAATTTCAATTTAAGGAAGGAATTATTGATGATACTTGTTCAGGAACGTACGTTCGGTTTCTCATTACTCGTTAGTCATTGCTAGCAACACTGGCGGATAGAAAAAAAATTATTAGTGGGACAAGAAATTAGGTTTAATTATTATTTTGGTTCTTTAATTTATTTTTTATGTTTAATTTGATTCTTTTATTTTTTTTAAGTTTCAATATGATACCTAAATATATAAAGTCTTTTATTGACATTAAACTTACTTAGGTAGAAGTGTATATATATATATATATATATATCAAATGAGAAAAAATTAAAATGAAAATGGGATGAATTAATTTTAATCGTTATATTATAATAAAAAATGATGTATGAGATTAATTTTTTTTTTTAAAAATACTTTATATATTGGTTGTACTACTTATGTGTATACATGTGATATCGGAAGTCAAACTTTTTTAATCAATAGTTAATTAATTTTAAAAGTTAACTTTTTAATAGGTTAGTGACCCGTCTAAAAAATAATTAGTTTGATTAGTTTTAAAAAAGAAACATGGTGTATTAAAAACTAGTTTTATAATTTTTTGTCTTAAAAATTAATAAAATAGTCTATTGTAAAATAAAAATCGACTTTGATTTTTTCTAATTCATTTTATATGTAATATTTGCAATTTCAAACAAAAATAATTTGTGACATTAGTTAAGTAACAATTATATCTTTAATAATGTTGCTTAAATTATAAAAATTTATAAAATAAACATTTGATATAATAAACTTTGTGCAAAAAGTAAAATAAAGTTGTTTTCTAAGTTGGCAAAAAATAAAGTTGCCCAATATGCAACGATCGATGGCTTTAATTGAATAGCAATCATATCTTTAATATCCTCTTAGGATTTAATAACTAACTATTTGTTAGCTTAAATTTTTATGCAGAGATCATTTATTTTAAATAAAAATACAAAAATATAATAACAATAAAAAAAGGGTAAACACAAATATTTTATAAACTTATGTGATTTTGCACAATTAATTAATTAAGGGTATCAATTTTAACAGAGTATTGTAGAATACTAATACGTTTCCTACACGTAATCAATTGTTCAATTCAACCTTGAATTAAAAAGGTTTTTCCAAAAATAAAATATTGATAACAACTTCATTTTTAATTATTTTTGCACCCTCTCCGTCATGACCTTAGACAAGATGTAATAAATATTAATATATAAGCTAATTTTCACCGAAACAATAAGAATTGAAAGTAAAAAAAAACAATTTTTTAGACATTTATTATATAATAATTTAGTTTATGATAAACACTATAACCAATTTATTTAAAAGTTCAATATTAAACATATTGTAATTTAATAGATTTAGTACTTAATTTATCAGGCATTTAATAGATTTGTAAATAAATTAATAATAGACGACTTATTTCTCATGGAAATTGAAAAGTTCAGTATTTATATAATATTTTGTTAATTATTCTTAATTTTCTTAATTTATTTTGTAGTTTGTGTGTTTTTTCAGTAAAAAAAGTATTTCTTTTCATTTTATTTTAATATAAAATACAAGTTCTTATATGAGTTTTATGATCCAATCAAAAGTAAACTATTTTTTTAATATAAGAAACTGAAATAGTTGCAAGTAAGTTAGTAATTTTAAATTTACTAACTTAATTTTTTGAAACTCTTATAAATATTTTCTAAAAAAATAATTTTTTAACAATGTTATCAATAACTCTTGAAAATAAATAAAATTGAGATTAAATAATTAAATTGAATTTATTAATTTTAATTATTTAATTTTATTTGGCAAATACTTTCATGAAATTAGAAATGTGATGACTAAATTTTTCAGTTTTAAAATGTGAAGACTAAAATTATGGTTTTTAAAAAAATATGAGGATTAAATGTCTTAATTTTAAAATATAAAAACTAAAATTATAATTTTTTAAAATAAAAAATCAAATTTCTCAATTTTCAAATGGTGGTAATAAAATTAAACATAAAAAAAAAGAGAATCAAAATTACATTTAAGTGAAATTATAAATACGAACAAATATAATACTTTTCTGTTTGATTTTTTTTTTGAATATATTTAATAAAAAAAACCTTTTTCACTTTTATTGTAACATCTAATAAAATAAT